>CM048827.1:9682098-10127654 GCA_026586065.1 Dioscorea zingiberensis | reverse complement strand
CTCGGCCATCTCTTAAATAGGTGGCCATAGGTTTGGAGACGGGATACATCTATTGAAACTTATTGGTGGGAATTGGAGAAATATGGTATGCATATGCATTGGTGAATTGTCTAGCACCTTGAAGTAGTGTCTGAATTGATGTACACTTGCCTCACGAAGTCACAATTAGTAAGCATCACGTGCAAGGCATTTCCATATGGACTTATAGCGTTTGAAAGAGCATATCCTTGTCCACAAATTGGCCAGCGTAAATTTGCCTGACCTGGTCGATAACTTTGAATTACTCTCTCATCCGTTAGCCCAGCGCGTGGCGGCTTAACTTCGATAGTGTCTTGGAAGGCTTACGATGTATTCTGGCACGGGCAAAGATGTGTTTCACATACGCCCGAACATGCTAGCTTGCGGGAAAACATGCATTCAGCGAGTTTGCTTTGCAAATAGTAAAGCGATTGTAAAAAGATAATCAAGCTTCTACAGAAAAGTCAAGCTTTAAATATGATATTAAAGAGTTTTGCGATATAATAAAGCTTTCCAATCAATACTAAAGACTTAAGCACGGCAGTAAAAGCGTTATACGGGATACTAAAGTGTTAAAGCTTGATAGTGTAGCGTTAAGCAGGATAGTAAAGAGTTATCTACGATACTAAAGAGTAACCCTAAATAGTAGAAATGGCTTTAATTAAACACGTTAGATAATACACGATTGGTCGAGCCGTTTTGAGTGGCAAGGGAGGTGACTTCGCTTCCTTGATCCACACATTGTTGAATGACTACTGCTGACGTTCAGTGCATCTCACACCACCTTTGCCCCTTAAACAAATAGTGCGACCAATGGGCCACATCGGACTTACGGATTAGCCTTGGTCAGCGGCTTATGCAGATGCGGCTGAGGTCCATGGCGGTCGTCGTAATTCTTTAGCGTTATCATGCATGAATGCGGGTAAAGAAGGCCCAACATTCCTCACTTTTGAAAATGCTTTCCCAAGACTAGTATTTTCCTTAAATGAAGTTAGCCTATAGATGTATGCATAAACAATAAGTGGTAGACGATGAAGAGAACACCCTGCGATAGGCCAATTAACTGAACCTTTCGATCTATCGGATATAGATATGTAATGCGCTTGTTATAATCCTCATCTCCATATATTGTACAACATCACTGAGAGTGGTGAGGAACCAAGTCCAATTATGGTCAGTTTTTATTATCCACTTTATGTGAATGCGGCGTGGAAGAATCCTAATTCATTGAGTCTTTGCGCGTCTCTTTCTATGGTGCCTGCGTATTTCCCAAGTAGATATGTTCCATCAGGCACAAGAGGCGACTGCAACCCAACTTGAAATGACACAAACCGCGAGGAAACAAAAATAACCACGTTTAGAAGCGGCAGATTATCACTTTCGATTGTAGCCTTATTCTAAAGGGATTTTATACCAAAACAACCTTTCGGCCCGTCGCGGCTGCGGCGAAATGCGTAGCTTTGGCGCACCATCACGCGGAGAGCGGTTGGCGACCTCTTTTCCCATCCGGCGCTTGCTTGTATGCGGAAGACCCACTCTCGCAAAATATCTTCGTTGAATGTCGACATGCCCGGTACGAGGGCGATCCCGCCGGAAGCTTGGATCACGCGTTATCGCAAACCCATTTTTGGATGCTTTCGGAGGGAACTGCGAGTCCGATACCGCCACTTGTAGCGTATGTGGTGGGCTGCGATGTCTTTATTCTAAAGGTATGCGATTTCCCTCTTAAGCATGAATACTCGAATTGCGATGCGCCTTGCTTAAATCGTACGTCACCGCTTTCTGCATGTCATTTTATGCCAAGGTAAAAGATCAAATTTCCTTTTGATAGCGAGGTGGAATGAGCGTTCTGAAGTGTTCCACGTTCTAAAATGGTTGAAAGACCGATTTGGCACTTTCCCCAATCGTAGTGAGTTTGAGAGAGAGAAGAACCCACAATGTTCCAAGGGACAATGCTCTACGGCTAGAGGATCCATGTAGTTGATAAGAGACTCTAAGTGAGACAATACTAAAGCGAGCAACGTAATACTAAGCAGATGAATTACGGATTTTTAAACAACTTACGATGTAGATACTAAATGGATAAAGCATAATATTAAAGTGTTTGGAGTCTATAATAAAGAGATAAGATCAATAAAGAAAGAAAGACTTTAAGAAAGTACCGTGAAGTCTTACGATGCTTTGTAATACATGGTCATTGAAAAAATAATGACACATACTAAAAAACATTTAACTACGTTGGAAAGCAGAAGATCCTTTCTCATCGTCTCTTTATTAAGCCGCTTTACCGTGTCCCTTTGATAAGGTTGACCATATTTTTGTTGAGCAGTGAAAAATGTTGCACTTTATCTGGCACAAGTCCGGTGGGGTTGTCAATGAGGACAAGTTGTTCTAAGATCATCTAAGTGCTATATAGCTTTCATCTTAAGCTAGAGGGTCGAGGTCCCACCGGTGGCATTATATGCTTCTCATTGCGACTCCCGACAAGTGGCTGTTGTAGGCTCCAGAGGCTAAGACCTATTTACCTCCCACAGTATTGTAGCGGCAGTAGTAATGGTTTCTATCAAAATCCTGCTCTATTAAGAAGCGTCGTTCTTGCAAAAACAACGAGAATATTATACATCACCTTGGCGTATTTATAGAGGAAACCACGTCGTGGGAAATCTTATTACACCTTTGCTTAGTTAGTGCATTGAAAGACTCTCCCTTTAGAAGCGCAATTTAGCCATACAGGACTCACTACGTGCGTAGCTTCTCTACAAGAATAAAACCCAACATAAGCTCTTCTGCCAAAGAAAAGAACAAAAGAAAGGAGGCGAAGAGAAGGAGAAAGAAGAGGACTGAAAGCTATCTCACAAGAATGGAGAGTGCAACTTGACATGGGTGATGAAAAAACTCTTCTTTGTCGTGTGTCCAATCAAAAGGTAGTTTTTGGGAACTGGAATGGGAGGGTATTTGGGTTTTATCATACAAGTAGCGCTTAGTGCGAGGTCACCGCATGGACTAAAAAGTCGATTATTTTTAAAAGGAAGGGGTAGAATAGGTATAGTTTTTGAGTCGAAGGGACTGAAGAATCGAAGGAAGTGAGCGGTAGAGAATGCTACGGTGAATTTTTCCTATGATTTTTATCATTTTCATTAGGAACCTTGATGTGACCATCCGATGTATGATGGCTCACATTGTTTTCATCTACCCACTAAGTCAAACATTGAATTTAAACCTAAGAAATTTAATGGAAATGACCATCATTACACGCATAAATAAAAATGTGGACTTAAGCTTAGTAGTGGATGATGTAATATAGGCCTTGATTAACTTTAAGTTCTTATCCCCTCAAAACCACTACATGCAAGTCCAAGTTAGCAAACAATCATTTTCTTCTTAATATTTTTATTCCCCATAATTAACTAAACATAATTAAAAGAATTCATAATATTAGACCATTCTGAGAACATGGTATGTAGGGAGGTTGTCCGTAAATTACGGCTAAAAGGCGGAGGCGTTATCTCCAAGCGGTACAAGTTATCGGTAGGTGAGCGAAAGGTAGTAGAGGTAATAGTAGACATGACCAATGCCTCGTGTCCTTTTCCATTGGCGGAGGTACTTTGATAATGCATGGTGTGGCGTTGTGTACATGGATGCACGCGCCTGTGTTGTTGCAGGTTTGGCCTTGGCGGTATGATGAAGTAATGTTATTCACTTGATGGAAGAAAGAATATATATGTTCCCTTATGGCACCAAGAGGGAAGAAAAGATTACTGTTGGCACTAGCGAGAAGAAACCCCTCTTTTCCCTAAGCTGACCAATATCACTTACCTGCTTTCTATGCTTGGGTTTTTGGAAAGGCCGGGATGAGAGAAGGGGATGTAGTCTATGCTCTATTGCCTGCTTGAGAATAGTATTATGGACATAGATCGAGGATCTACTAGTAGAGGTGCTGTAATTTGCTCATGGAGTTCTTGGGCTTTATACGGAAAAACTTCCTCTGGACTTCCACTTATGAGGGAGATTCAACGCTAGATAGATCTTATTCCCTACATCAACGCTTACCCAATTGTGAGGCGTATTGCCTTAGTCAAAAGGAGGCAAAGAGTTTCAATGACAAGTGGAGGAGATGTTGAGGAGTGGCTATATCGAGAGAGCATGAGCCCATGTGTAGTCACAACCACATTACCGTCTGAAGAAAGATGGCTCGTGCAGCACGTAATGTATGGACAAGCGAAGCCGAAATAAGAGAATCATGTAGTCAAGTACAGAGTTTCCCATTCTTGCTTTGGATGACATATTTGGACCAACTATCCGGCTCAAAGGTCTTCTCAAAATTGAACTTAAGCGGATACTACCCAGGATAAAATACGGACCTGGGGATGAGTGAAGAGGCGACATTCAAGACACTAACTTATGGGTTGTATGAGTGGATAATGATGCCTTTTGGGCTATCAACATGCCAATACGTTTATGTGATTCATGCACTAGATTTTTGTGTGTCCCTTTTATGGGGAAATTTGATTGTAGTTTGCTTAGATAATATCCTCATTTATGGTTAGACTTGGTCCCTTACACTTTGAGTCATTCTCTATATTGTCTTTGAGATCACTGCAAAACGAGCTAGTGCCAACTTATCAATCGTTTAATTTCTTCACCACCTCATGTGACTTTTTGGGATTTTGTGTGTCTATTGATGGTGTTCATGCAAATCAATCAAGATAGATGCAATCTTGGAGTTAGCGAGACGGAGGACTTTATGCGATGTTCGGAGTTTTCATGGGTTGGCCTCATTACTACCATCGGTTCATCAGGGATTCGGTACTCATTATTTCCCTATCACGAGAATATCTCGAGGATGTGACTTCAAGTGGATAGAAGAAGGCGAGAGCTTGACTTTCATTTGGTCAAGCGAGAAGATGGCCAGAAGCACTAGGTTTTGGCACTTCGACGACTTGACAAGGTATTCGAGGTCCAATTGTGATCACATGCAGGTTAGCATTGGTAGTATCTTGAGCGAGTCAAGGCGACACTGTAGCTTCTTCTTGCGTTGAGAAGCTATCGGGGATGGAAGAATAATTATTTCACCTTATGACTTGGAGTTCTCATGCCATAGTTCGATCCACGAAGCATTGGCGTGTCCTACCACCTCATTCAAAAGGAGTTCATTTACGGCTCACTAATCCATAAGTAAGGCTCTAGAGTACCACTCAGCGACTAGTAACAACAATGAGCCATGACGGACATGCCAGAGTGGGTAGCATACTTTTGCAAGAGTTCACCTTTTTCCTTGAGACATCAAGCAAGGGAACCTTAATCGTAGGTTGCGGATGCAATGGAGTCACTTCGCTACTTCACTTCTCACCACCATGAGTGTCCAAGTTGCAAGTTTTGAGGCTTTCCACGGATATGTACACACCTGATCCTTTCTTGCAGGGCGACATACTTCCGAGGAGGTAAACCAGGGGACATCGTGAGGATTTTATTTTACATAAAAGCTACTTGTTTCATAGATTACAGATTATGCAATTCCCGATTGTTTTCATTCTGACGGCAGATCAAGAGCCGACACCATAATAGACAATGGACACTTTGGTGGAGATAAGATTTACACACTCATATTGGCATAACTTTTATTGGCCAAAGCTATCTAGTGATGTGGCTCATTTTGGCTGGATCATTGCTTTTATTGTCAGCCATGTGGAAGCCAAAGGAGTTCTCACCAGGTGATGTAAAACTTTATTTTGTGGATCATTGCTTCGAGATCTTCATGCTCCAAACTTTGACCAGGGGGGTATAAGGATATTCTTGGGATATTAATTTACGATGTAAAATAAATTTGGGCATCATTCATTGGTAAATATTCTTAGTTCCCTTATTTAGCTCTTAATTCTTAAAAAGCAGATAGATGGAATGTATCTGTATATATCTCATTTTCACGTTAATGACAGATAACACAATTTCCCCACAAATTTGGTCAATGTGAATTGAAGAACAAAGATCCATTTGATGTAGAGATCTAGCTTGGTACTGTGCGGGAGACCACATGTAAATGCAGCTGGGGCAATTTATTTCACAACATTCTCTACACTTGATGAGATAAAAAGGACACGCAATGAACAGATGCTGCAAAAGAATGGAAATCAGAACACACTTGACAACGAATTGCAGTATATTTAGGGGATCCAAACACTGTTCTCAAACCATCAACTACATAATGTTAGTCTCAAACGGACAATCTAACACTTGGGCTAAGGTCCTGAGATGGAGGAGGGATGGGGAAGTGTCTCCAATGGTCCCTTCCCATTCTTCACAAGGAATGCCATGGAAAGCCCCATGAGGTGTGGATCTCCAGGTGGCAATGCATAAACCACACACCTGCAATCATACAAACAATAGTTAGAAAAAACAAAAAAAAACAAAAAAAAAGTTTTCAGCCAAAATAATCTAAGTAAAAATAAAACGATTTTCCAAAACATATGTAACGAAAAGTAATCAAGGTAAATTAATACTATATATATAAAATATACTCAACCACCTTTTTACTTTACCAGGATTATCAGCAGTGAACCTTGAGAGCAGCCCCATCCACTCCACAGTGAACACCAATGGTTGTTCCAGGTATGGTGGATCAAATCCAAGTTAAGCTTGGCAGTAAGAGGATTGTAGTTTCCAGTCCCAAGTGAACCAAACTACACGTAAAAACTATAGCCATGCAAATGAATGGGATGGTTCTCAGTTGCTAACAGTGCCAGTGTCCTGCAAAGATAAGCTGAACTCTACAGACCCATATTCAAGCACCACCTTCACACCCTTGTGTCATTCAAATGTAGGTTGGTGTCATTGGGAAAGTTGTTAGGTGCTCCATTGACAAAGTCATATATATCTTCATAGGAACACCAGGGAAGTTCTCTTTGGAAATGCCCCTATGAATGCTATCATAGTAAGCTTTACTGCAAGAGTGCTACTTGAGGCTTCACAAAGGTGATATTGTTCATGGAGGCGGCAAAAACACCACCATTCGGCCCCTGACAGCTCTTGTTGTTCGTGTAGGCGGGAATGACATTTTTCGGACGTTCAGGCCAAATGGTGAAGAAGAGGATTGTTGTCTATCCATTCCAACCTGGGAGGTCTAGGGCGATTCAGAGCTTCTCAAGGCCATCCAGGTGCGACTTTACTGGGCAAGGTTGTCATTGAAGCTTGGGAGCTTCGGCGGAGGCCAGCAACGGAAGTTAAGGAGGGGCACCGTGTGTGTGGGAAATCGCGCAATGGCTGTGATGTTCTGGAAAGGAGTATTCTGCGCTGACATGTAAGGGTACCCATGGCCATGTCATTACTTGCCGCATGGGCTGGGTTACGGCATGGACAAGGACATTGGTCGCGTCTGCCGAGGGTGATCATGAGGCTGGTCAACAGTGAATGAGCTTTATGTATTCTCACCGTCTGCCTCGAAACAATGGTCATCTTGTGGTTGGAGATGGAGAAGAAGTGCTCCATGTTGAGTGCAGCGATTGATTATCCTTAGTAAGTATGTCTTGCCTTTGGCTTCCCACATCTATTTGGTAGACGTCTGATATAGACAGGAAGAGAGACTCAGGATTTATATTTTCAGTTGCTCCTTCAACATTTTATTTATTTGAATTATAGGAACATGCAGAAAAGGTTGTGAGTACCATTGCTAGAGCAAGTTGTAGAGAGGTCCAGGATATGGCCATTGATGAGAGATAAGCATCAGCAATTGGAGGTCCTCCCCACTTTCGCTAGAACTTAAGCTTCTCTATCTTCAATACATTCTTGTGCCAATACTCACCTAAAAACACATCAATTTGAACCATGCTTAATCCAACTTAAATGCTTAAGATTATTGATATATAGAAAGCAGAGACCCGAAAACTATATATCTTACCAAGTACAAGTACGTGTTCTTCATAAGAAAAGTGTGGCCAAAAGGATTAGGAACACGCCAGTCTTTGGAGTAAAGCAAACAATAGCGCCATACACAGTGGCGCAGAAAGCCAGTTAACGATATGGGCATGCCATGTGTGAGAAAGTGCTCCTTCTGGCTGAGACAGAGTGAACTCATAGGTGAAGGTCTGCCCGGCCTGGATCGGACACTGGGTGATATAGGAAGGGGGCCATCAGCCCAGCATGACAGCCTCTGCCTGCACACCATGCCTTCATGCAAACAACCACATGACAAACTCGTCATCGCTAGAGATAATAGACTCACATTGGATTAATTAGAAGTAAAATGACCGTATGAATAATATACTGTAGAGATTACCAATGTGGATGGGTGGCATTTGTGAGGAGTCTCATTGGTGACTTTGACTATGACACGATCATCTTCCTGCAGCATAGATGGCAACCGGCCCCGGGAACATACACGTTAATGGTGATGATCTCACTTGCGGTTGCAAAGCTTGGTTACATAGGTTTTCTGCACCTGTATACACACACACCAGAAAGCACGAACACATGTATCAGCATCACCCTATAAACAAAAGCGAGGAAGCCAAAAGAAAGGAGCTACCTTGAATTCATAGGGAACCTAGTAGAGGCACCCCTAGGCCAATGCTTAGTGGGTATGACCTTGCTGTGCCAAGGCATAAGAAGTGCATAGAAGGAGAGCAAGAGACTTAGGCGCACTATGAGACAGGAGGGACATGGCTGCATCACTCTCACTCTCTCTGACTCTGTTCTACAATGCTAGGGAAAGGAAGAAGTGCTTTTAAAACATGGGTTTGGGCCAGAAAGAGCTTGTCCAGTAGTACATGGTATAAGCAGGGCAGGTTTCATGATTCCACCAACACGCCTTACTTATTACTTATTCCCAATTATTCCAAGTCTCTTGGTGGCTCTGCTTCTCGATAAACAATTGAAGGATTCTTGGCAGTTGACTTCATTGCATCAGATTGCTATCTGCTCCTTTTGGCCCCATACTAATGAAACTAAAGTTTTCTCTTTCTCTTTTCACTTTAACCTTTTCCTTGGTTGGTGCTAACTCTTGAATGAAGTAGCACTCTAAGGTGAAGGGTGGTGGCTTTTGGGAGACATGACTCTGTTCTTCCTCTTTCCAAGTACTCTTAACCATATGAATGATTGCTAGCATTCACCTTTCTCTCATAATGGGTAACATCTCCATCTCAAGATGATTTGGATAGCTAATAGTTATTTGGGAAGTCAATTCACCGTGAACGTGATTATGTGAAGCTTAATGCCACTAGAATTTAGGGGAAAAAAATTTCGAAGGATTGATCCCAAGTAAAATCAGACAACTATTGTTTCTCATAGCCAAGAAAATAAATAACTTTTTCTCCTAAACCATACAAGCCAAAAGCTAAACTAATCTATTTTCACTGCACAACATTGACAGCATTCTTTTATCAAAAAAAAAAAAATGTTGACAGCATTAAAGAGAGATTAATCAACTAAATGTTTTGTGTTGAGTTAGTAAGCATTGTATGTTAAAAGAATTTGATATAGTTGACTCTTGAATGCATAAATATACAAGGAAAATGGATATGGAATTATGAATGATGAATTAGGTTATGGAATATTAGTTATCAGAAGTTAACACATATGGTTGCTGACATGCAAATTTTCAATTGTCTAAGATGCAACACTTTCAACAAGAGCTGTTGAACTAAACCCTAAAAAGTTCTCCAATTTTGATTTGCTCTCAGTAAGTAACAATTGTTTAAGCTGCTTAAGAGAATCATTTCTTCTCTTAGCAATTTATTGTTCACATACGGAAAAAAACACAAAAAAAACGATACACAGGATGGTTCAATAAAACAAATTTCAGAGCTAATAAAAAGATTTTTAAAAAAACTATCATGATTTCTCTCAATTTCCACATTTTATAGATGGCTATGAAACGATCAAACAAAACTAGAAAATAAGATGGGACCTTATCTAGCTTTAACTGCAACTTAAATTATCTATTCATCTACTGCACCAAATCTCAGGTCAAAGTCATTCATGATGTGCATCACTTCACCTACATCAATATTATGATTAATTGATGACCAAATTTTTTAGTGTGAATGCATTGAGATGTTTTCCTTGAGTTGTCTACAACTTCAACTCTTGCAACACATTCAATAAAGTTATCTTCGGTTTGAGATGCTATCTGCTGCACCAAATACAGATGTTGGTACTTGCTGCAAATCTTTTTAAGTCCATTGTGAGCATTAATTTATGATGACTTGTATGCTTGGTCATCTTATTCTTGTGATGCTGTTTAGTATGTTAGGAAGAAGATAGGTAGTGTTCAGTTGAAGAACCATCAAGCTAAGCTTGCTCAAGTCTTTATATGAACTCAAGAAACAACCAATGTCATCAAAACAGTTGTAAGAAATGAATTAGCAGAGCATATATATGAAACACTTGAGATAAACAGAACCAAATTAGCATGGAACTGAATCTTTGTGTTTTCATTGCACAGAAATTCTCAGAGGAATTCTTCTATATGTTATGTTTGTTAGATAACATTTGCATTTCAAGACTTGAGCCATGTCACAGTAAAAAGAGTTCCCAATAACAACTGCCGCAGAGGAACTTTGTGAAGAAAATGGAGGCATAGTTGAGGAATTTGATGATGCGGAATGAAGGCAGTTAAGAAGGTTAGAGATCTCTAGAAACATGGAGATATTGTGGCGAGTGAAATTTTTTCATTAATGTCAAAGTAACTAGTGACAATAGAACCAGACTTCATTGTGAGTGAATTGTACATGTTTCCTAATGATCATGCACAGCCATCCAATTTGTTCAAATATAGAATTCCACCCTTCAAGTCTCTTGGAAAGAAACTAAGAAGCAAACATGCATCAGAATGCATCATGACAAGGCAACATAATGGATTCAATTTATTATAACATCTCACGACAAAGAGTGATACAAGTACCACTATGCTTCACTTGATGACTGAAGACTCCTCTGAGTTTCAAAACCAAATTGCATCTACTGTATCATCCTTCTCTGGCCTTAGATAAGCCTCTAAAGTAAAATAGTTGAGATTTTATGTGTGTGTGTGTGTGTATAGAAAAGGTATGTTCTTAAAGAAAGGCAATATTGGACTCTCAAGATGAGAAAATGTTCTGAAGCTCATAATTTACAAGTAAATATGTGACATAAAAGCAGCATACCTTCTTGGATAATTCACAGGGAACTGTGAAAGGATAGAAGGGACTTACAATCTGCAATTGCTTGCAAAACATGCATATATATGATCTTCTGACTACTGTATTTATCAATCAGAAGACTGCTAGTTCCAAGAAGGTTGAGGTAGTACATTGTACTATCAAATCAGTCAGAAAGGTACTGTTCAAGGTTCTAAATGGCACCTGATAAGGAGAAATCATGTTATAAATTAAATAATTCACAAATGCAATAAGTTATAATTCAATTCTTCACGAAGTTTTATGGTATGTAGCTTAGACTACCAAGAGAAGCATTTCGCCAAACAGTTGATGACCAAAAAGAAACCAACCCAAATACAAAGCAACAGAGAGAAAAAGTTTGGCTTTACCTCAGATAAAAATTCAGCCATTTGTAGACTTAAAATGGGTCATATATGTAGAGATAGATGAAGAAAAGTGGTGGTGTTGGATGTGAAATTATCCATGGTAACATTCAATGAAGATCTTCTTGCATTGAAAAAGAATCTTCTTCAATTAATCAACATTCACAAAGAAAATTAGTTAGCTCATTTATCTCATAATAAGAGGTTGATGGTTCGAACCACACTTACAGTATAGTTGTAATTGATTGTCCATATTTATATATAAAAAATAATCTTCAATTTTAGTCCCTTGCTAAATATTTCACTTTCATAATTTTCCAAACCGAAGAATATTTAAAAAAAATCAAAATGCCAAAACACATATAGGTTGGTGACAGATAATACTAAAGCTTGCTTGACTAGTTCTTTTCTCCAAATATTTTCTGATCCATGAATAGACATAAAAATTGTTTTTTTATTATTTTTCTTAATTTTTTTTTTACTTTTTTACTTCACAGGAAAATTGTGATAGATAGTAGCAAAGCTGCATGAGAATTCTGATGCCCATACAAATATGTGCGACACACTCCTGTAAATATACATGGTCGATCAAGTAATAAAGTGCCCAAAAATAGGTAAGTCGAATCCACAAGAACTAGACACCAGTACTAATTATCTTTTATTACCTAACCTAAACTAAACTATGTGTGATGATTTGGATATCTTGATTAATAGACTAATGCAAACAATTAGGGATTGGGATTACTCAGAGATGAGATATGGCACATCAGATCACAATCCTCCTAGAACTACTACTTCTAAAGAAGTGCCCATAATAAGCATATCATCTACATATAAACAAATTATTACACCCACATTATTAGCAAATTTACTATATACACATTTATCTGCTTCATTAATTAAATAGCCATTAGGAGACTAAACTTGATTAAATTTTTCATGCCATTGTTTTGGAGCTTGTTTAAGTCCATATAATGATTTTATAAGTTTACATACTTTATGATTGTTACTACAAACTACATACTTTTCAGGTTGTTCTATTTAGATTTCTTCTTCAAGATCTCCATTTAGAAAAGCTGTCTTAACATCCATTTGATGGATAATTAAATTGTTAATGGCAGCTAGTGCTATTAGAATACATATAGAAGAAATTCTAGTAACATGGGCATAAGTTTCAAAATAATCTATTTCTTTCTTTTGTGAGTATCCTTTAGCTACTAATCTAGCCTTATATTTGTCAATAGACCCATCTGGTTTAAGCTTCTTCTTAAATATCCATTTACAGCCTATGGCTTTTGAACCAAGTGGCAAGTCTACTAATTCCTAAGTATGATTTGATAAAATTGATTCTAATTCAGTATTTATAGCTTCCTTCCAAAATATGGCTTCATGGGAAGTAACAACTTGAGAATAAGTTTGAGGGTCGTCCTCTACAAGGTAAGTATAAAAATCATCTCCAAAATTAATTTCTTTTCTAGCTCTTTTGCTTCTTCTTAATTCAATTTGGAATTATCAATTTTTGAATAATCATCAATGAGGGAGTAATTTTAGGTGTATGAACAATTTTATCAACACAAGTTTTCAAAGAAAAAATATGCTAATAAAAGTCTATATTTTTAGATTCTAGAATAGTGTTAGGTTCCATAATGTCACTCTTAACAACTATAAATCTATATAAAGCGCACTATTTATAGTATAACCAATAAACATGCCATCAAAGGTTTTGGGTCCTATTTTCCTCTTTTTAGGATCGATAGTAGTATCTTAGCTAAGCATCCCCAAACTTTAAGATACTTCAAATTAGGTGCATACCATTTCCATAATTCATAAGGAGTTTTTCCTGTCTTCTTAAAAGGAACTCTATTTTGTATATGACAAGCTGATAAAATAGCTCCCCCCTATAAATTATTAGGGGCACCTGAGCTAATTAACATAGCATTCATCATATCCCTAAGAGTCTTATTTTTCCTTTCAGTTATTCCATTAGAAGCTGGTGAAAAAGGAGGCGTAGTCTCATATATTATACCATGTTTTTCACAAAAATCATTAAGAATGCTATATTCATATTCTCCTCCTCTATTTGATCAAAGTCTTTTCATCTTTTTATTTAATTGATTCTCTACTTCTTTTTTATATTTAATAAACATTTCACATGCTTCATCTTTTGATCTAAGCAAATATAAAACAGTGTATCTAGAAAAGTCATCCACAAAAGTAATATAATACTTTTACGTCCTCTAGTCATAGTATGTTTTAGATCACCTAAATCAGAATGTATTAATCCTAATAATTCAGTTTCTCTTTCAATTGACTTGCAACCTTCTTTACTTGATTTAGATTCTATACAAACTTCACATTTGTCAATATCACTAGAATCAGTCATGTCATGAATTAGACCTAATTCTCTCATTTTCTTAATATATGAAAAATTCAAGTGTCCTAATCTAGCATGCCATAAGTCAATTGAATTCACTATGTAAGCAGAAGAGGATGATGTATTTCCATTACTAACATTGAGTACATTTAAGACAAATAAACCTTGGCTACAATGTCCATTGCCTATGAAGGTTCCATTTTTAGTCATAACTAATTTATCTGACTCAAAAGCAACTTTTATTCCAGCCTTACCAAGTAGTGAGATAGATACTAAGTTAGCAAGAAGGTCAGGAGCATGTAAGTCATCACTGAGTGCTAATGTTTTTCCTGGTGTAAGCTTGAGTAGTACCTTGCCTTTGACTAGAGAAGAAGATGAATCTCCCATGTACACTTGCTCCTCACCTTTGGCTAGAGGAATGTAGGAGTGGAAGATATTCCTATCTGTAGAAATGTGTCTCGTTGCTCTAGAATCTACAATCCAATCTTTTGCATTCCCCACCATGAGTGCTTGAGACACTACAACAACAATTACTTCTTTGTTGTCTCTTTCAACTAGATTGGCTTTTGGAGTTGGCACTTTCTTGAAATGGCATTGAGATGCATAGTGACCTGGCTTGCCACAAACATAACAATTGCCTTTCTTTTTGAAAGTAGCTTGAAAGGTATGGTTAGATTTATTATTATTAGTATTGAAGCAAACCTTCTTATGTCCCTTGAATTTTTGTGTAGAACCTTTGAATTTCTTTCCAACACCTTTGAAACTTTGTTGATGTCCCTTGCTTGATCCTCCTTTAATGAGATTTGCTTTGGATGAAAATTCTTTCACTTTGTCTTCATTGTCCCTTTGACGGTTTTTCTCTTCAATCCTGATGTGAACTATAACATCTTCAAGACTCATTTTTTTCCTTTTATGCTTGAGATTGTTCTTGTAATGTTTCCCAGATTCAAGTAGTCGTTCGATGAGGAAGCCAACAACAAAGGATTCAGGTAAATTGATGTCTTCATTTTTTAGATCACTGACTAAAACATGATAATCATGGATTTGTAAAGACATCTCCTTTTCTTCGGGCCATTTGAAAAATCAAAGCAAAATTCCCTATTGCATATTTCGATTTCCAAAGATCATCTACTATGTACTTTTTATGCAGTAAATCCCATATTTCTTTAGCAGTTTGATAGTTGCAGTATATGTCATATAATTCATTTGAGAGAGTACTAGGAATTATATGACGGCAGATTTTGTTACCTCGCTCCCAGATTGGTAGAGTTTCGGCATACCTCTCGGATGTAGATTCTGGTTTTGGATCAGTGAGGATATGCGCGAGATTGAACATGTCAAGGGAGGAGTGCACCTTTTGTTGCCACCGTTTGAAGAATGTCCCTGTGAATTGGTCGATTTTGGAGACATCGGGAAGTGACTTGGCAGTGTTTATTACAACATCCATGAAAATTGTTCTTAAGATTGTTGGAAAATTTGTTGATTGATGTGACTGAGGCATGCAGGTTGCACTGTCCTTAAGAACAATTTTGCCTCCTCTCTTGGTGTAGCAGGATTAAAGCAAATATGTTCTCCTGTGATACAATGGCTTCCTCAGCCAGACACTGAATTGAGAAAGTGAGTGCTCTTGATTTGCTCCGGTGAAGAAGAGGTTTAAGAAAGCTGCGTATGAGGAGGAGAGGAAAAATAGAAAATTTCTATAACCAAAGAACTGTAAAGGGAGGATAGGGTTCCCTTTATAGACCGTAATGCAAAGGGATACAACACTTGGAAGCATCAGCTTTAATGAAAAGAATCATCAGCTCATGATGAAAAGCAGCATCAGCTTGTGTAAAGGGATGCATCAGCTTGAATTTAAAATGATGAAGAGAAGCACTAGTTCAAAGAGAGAAGCATCGCCTCGTAACCTAGTGTATGTTGGGAATCATACTGACCATTGGTAGCACGGGGAAATAGTTGAGAAGAGGAACGGTTAGGTTTTTAACAATCACGATAAATAAAAAATAAAACAAAAACATGGCACACACGGGGCCAACAAAGAAATCGGTGCATTTGTGTGCACATTATGCGCCCACACGAGTTCAGAATTTTCAAGCTAAACTTGACCCAGATTTGCACCCCCCCCCCCTGCGCACGCGCGTGTAAGAGAGCATGTCCACTAAACAAGGCTAACATGATACTAGTGGGAAACATATATAAAGAGGGTGCATGTTTTGTGAATAGGCAATGTGGTACTAAACCTATTCTAGTGTATATGAATGTTTTGAAACACTAAAGAAGGCCCAAACTCTATATGGGCTACTAACATTGGATGCTCTATCCCACTAGGGTAGATGACTCAAGGCTCATGCATAGAGAACCACACAAGGATATCAAGAAAAGGTGACAACCCGGGCTAATGCAATAGTAATAACCATAATGCACCATCCAACACACAAACAATATCATGCTAATGTTATCCCTCGAGGAGATAGATGATCGGGCTTATGCAAGTAAAACCACGCCAGAGTTGCAAACACAAACAATTAAGGTATAACCAAGAATTATTTAATAAAATTAAAACCAAATTCATAATAGGAAATTAATCAACAAGTTCATCTTAGGGTTCATGTATCTAAGGCACCATAAAAGGTTTGTCCTATAGCTCTTGTAATAAATTCCGACCTCTCCAAGTAGTTTCCGTTACATTCGCCACACGGCTCTATCTTCTCCTCTCTTTCTTTTCTCCCTTTGCTATAGAATACCCCTTTCGACATAATTTTACTTGATTAACCTCTTTATATGGATATGTCTTTTTAGCTTCTTTTCGGATTAACTCTCATTTGTTCCAAATACCTATTTTCCTCGTCCAATCACATAACAAATATACCCAAAAGAGCACAAAAGTAGAAGAACCTATGCAAAAGGTGTGCAAAATGCATGTGAATATGATATGAAAATATGTATATTTATTCACTCATTCAAATTCCATTTAATGGGATTAAAATAGGAATGGTATTGATAATGTCATATAATTTGGTACTCTTTCATTTAATAAATCTAAACCAAATGTTCATAAAAAGGGCAACCCGGGATGCTACAAAACTCCCCAAGATCAAATTCGGTC
This sequence comes from Dioscorea zingiberensis, assembly GCA_026586065.1. Lineage (NCBI taxonomy): Eukaryota > Viridiplantae > Streptophyta > Magnoliopsida > Dioscoreales > Dioscoreaceae > Dioscorea > Dioscorea zingiberensis. The sequence continues at coordinate 10,110,644 of CM048827.1, read as the reverse complement.
CTGGGAAGGGTGGTTCTGGGAAATAAGCTTGTGTAATCTCAAATAACTTCATCAGATATATATAGTTCTACTATGATTATAATGCTGTGTGCATTATTAAAGTTGTGTATCATTAAAATTTATATACTTTATATAACTATTATTTTTAAAAAAACTAGGATTAGTACATGCATGGTGGCATTCGGGTATACAAGGATTTAAACTTAAGAATTGTAGTCCATGTTTTTTCCCTAGTTCCATCCACTTTCCTTTAGTTTGCATGGTTGTCCTCCTGGGTGGGTTCCTCTTTAAAGGCCACGTATGTCCTCGAATTTAATTTCAAACTCCTTTTGATAAGGCTTTCCATCATCACCAACTTTGGTCATTTTGATGAGTGAGTTGCATCAAACCAGAATAACATTAGATAATCAATTTAACATATTAGTATTAGGAAGACACATTATTTTCTTTGGGAAACTCGAGTTCCTTTGGAACCTAAATGCTCCACGATGGTCATGACTAGATCTCATCCCCATCAAAAGACTCTAGGGTACCTCTCTTTGTTATAATGTTTGATCCCTATGCATTTTGTATGGAGACCGTGGTCTAAGATAAGACGAGGGAGAGTCCTATAGTTGGACCATATATTTGTTGCATAGGAACATATAAATAGGAGATGTGCGATCGCCTCAAGTTATCCGTATTGCACATTGTAGCATCATGTTCGATCTCCTTTCCATTGCTACTTGTGGAGATTATCCAAAGGTGAGAATTTTGTTTTCCTTGGTTACCATACTAATAGTTTGATCTTGAGGGACATGGCTTGGACCAGAAATTTCTGTTCAACTTCCTCTTCATTCCTTCATTAATCCTAAACTGGTAGAAGGATTTGACTGAAAAACACTATGATGCGCTTAGTTTCCAAGATCTTACCTATTCTAGTTAGTTGAGCTAGGCATGTGCAAGTTGTTAGTAATCTGTTTTTTCCTCTCTTCATAGGGGCCTTGTTTTCAAGAGTGGTCTCCCTCCCCTTATCCTCCACTAGTGCTCTAGCCTTCATATTAGCTAGTTTTTTTGTTGAGTATGAGGGGTTATAGGAGGGTTGCCGGTTCCACGAGGAGTTTCCTCCACTAAATTGTCCATCCATATGTTTTTCATTCTTCCGCCTTCCTGGGTTGGTGTTGATGTTGAAATAGATCGCCAGCCTCATCAAGTATGGTTGATGCTTTTCTAAAAAGAAAGATGCCTTAGTCAAAGACTTTTTTGTGTGGGGTAACATAGGACCTTTCTCGAAGTAGGACTTTTTAAAAATGTTGAGACATAGCGCGAAGCTTCACTATTAAGAATTCACCACCACCATTTGCTTAACAAAAACCTCATCAAAACCTTTGAGGTTGAGAATGCCCATCCTCCCTACTCCCTTGGTGTACAGATCCACTTCCAAATTACCAGTCAAAAGGCATATGAGTCGTTACTTGATCTATTCCATAGAAAGTCTTTCTATATTGCCTTGATCTTTTGGATTACCTACTCAGGTAAGTGCTAGATTGTCATATGTGGTTTGGTATTGCAGAAAAAATTGAGTTAATGAGGGTGGTTCGCCCTCCAAAGGAGAGCATCCTTTCCATGAAGGCATACGTATCCTAACCTTGGCAATAAGTCCCTCCCAATCCTTCTTTTTTGGTCAGCCCTCTATTAGAGGAACCCCTTATATTTCCATCGAGGTGAAAGCAATTTGGTAGTTGATGATCCGCACTGCTCTTATAGGCATTCTTTGTTGTTGTGATTGGTATGATTGCACTCTTGGGGTAGTTGATTCTTAGGTCGAACAGTTAGTTAAAAAGGTAGAAGATCATCTTCAGTATTCAAAATTAGTGGGGCCTCCCTGTGCAAAAGACAAAGAGCTCGTTCGCATACTATAAGGAATTGATCTCTTCTGCCACTTGTGAGCCAACAGGGATTCTACTGTTATATCTGTGATCTCACAGCTTCTCTTAGCATTATGGAAAAAACATATGTCACAAGGCAAACAATAGGGGGAGAACGGGTCATTGATAATTGTTCAAATTGCCATACTTAATTATTATAATTGTGTGCACTTAGCATGGGATTCCGATGATTTGTAGGCCGTTGGTACTTAACATGTTTTACTCTTGTGAATCAAGACAGACCAGGGCGATTCGATGAGGAAATTATGATGTTAAGCAGGATTCAGCATAAGAAGTACGTCTCAATCACGTAGCCGGACGGTTGCCCGGGCCTCAAACGGCCCCGCCTTTAAAGTTAATAAAAATACCCGGACAACACTGTCTACATCTAGACAAGACCGTCTGTCCATAGTGAGAAGCTAGGAATCAGAGCCAACTTACCTAACGACCTCGTGCAAAATGGATACAAGGTCAGTAACGAGGTCATCCAATTCACGGACGGGTCGCTCATCCGCATTGAATAGAATCGGGAGATCTAGACGAGTCGCCTCACATATAGACAAAGACCGCCTAGGAGCTCCGCTTGCGCACTCAAATACTTTTAATCGACCTCGCGTGAATTATAAAAGAGAGGTCGCATGGGGCTATTCATTTCAAAAGAAGAACACCTAGACGCCCCGCTTGCCTACTTGTGCTCAAAGAGTGGGAAACGCGATTCCGCCTATTTCAAGTGCCTTGTAAGTTGTATTCCTACCCCTCGATGGCACTTGGAGCTTATAAATACCTGTGGATTAGGGTTGTGAGAGTAGCTTTCAATTCCATCAACCATCCTTGGAGTCTCCTCACCAACACCCATCATCTTCAACCATCCACCTGAGGAGATCGCCACCTTGAAAAGGCACAATAGAGCTTAGAGCACGAAAGTGAGCATAGCCGAGTATCAAGGGAGTGTATGTAATCTATCCTCAATGAACAGCCAGATCACCGTCTCCATGTCTCTTACTTAGCATTCATTGTTGTAATTGCCATGTGTTCCTTATTTCTGAGTAAAGTGATGAGGCGCTTGTCAAAGGCCTACTCTTCCGCTTCCTACCGTCCATGACGCCATCCCTTTTCTTAACCATCTTTGACCCACCTATTCATGAACCCAGCCTCCCCGCTTCTTGATCAAGGAGGAGGAAATAGTTCACTTCTCATTTGTCAACACATGGAGAGCATTGATGAGCCGGCGTCGGTTCCATGGATTCAATGTCGACACTGGTTACTAGGACAAGTCTCCGTAAGCCTTGTCCCTCCTTCATTACTCGACACGCAGAGGCCCGGTCCCCCTCAAGTATGAGCGGATTTTTCGGCACAATAATCGGTGGTGGTAATGACGCCAACTCCTCTCAGTACAACATTTGCTCCGCTAATGGTCGGTGGTGTGTTCAATGCCTACATCCCCTCCAATTGAGCTTTTGTCAAAGGACCACCAATCCTTCCTTGGTGGTTGCTTGATCGCTATCCCTTGTAGTGGAATCTCTTTATGAGGGTTCATCTTCTCCTCCCATTGACGTTTTAATTACGCCATCGGCTCCAAGGAGCTTCTTCTAATGTCCAAGGTAATGGTCACTGACTCCAAATCTAGTGTGACAGTAGATACTATGCCAAAAACTCCCATGTGACATTTAACCACTCTCTAAGTCATCAATTCCACCGTATTAGTAGCATGACTCAAAGTTCATTGGTGTATGCATCCTCATACCATTAATTCCAACACCATATCCCCATCGGCTTTTAGGATTCCGCTACTAGATCGCGCTTCACCGCAGTGAAAGTCAGCGTAGTCCTCGGATGCATAGCCATCGGAGCTTGCCATTTGCTCTCTCCATGAATCCAAATCTACTATCCATGGGGATAATTTCAAAGTGAGAATTCGTGTAATCTTAAACAATCCATTCTCTTAACCTCCGTATGGCGTGATCAATAGAGGGGAATGTGACCACCATGCAACCATTTTGTAGATGTTTCAAGACTTTAGTCCCTTTTCGTGAGAAATGCTCGCCAACGCCACCAAAATGGTATGGTGATCCTCTAGGCCTTCTACGATCTTGATTATGGTGCCAATGGAGATCCTCTTTAGTGCTTCATTCTCCTCTAGCATGGAAAAGTCAAGAGCCAAAGACACGTAGTATGTCTCAGGCTCCGGTAATCTCCTTTGGCGAGCCTCCAATAGCTATCCATTGATCGAATCGAGGGGGGTTTTGATGATGTGAGCTTCGCCTTGGTTCCCTGAAGCTAAATCAGGGTTTCCTTGGTCTTACCTCCTTCTAGTTGTCCCTATCCTCGCTCTCTCGAGTGAGCTCGTCAAAATAAGAGCTCTGTTTTTTGTTTTGTTTTTTTTTTTTTGGGTTTTTGTTTTTTGTTTTTGTTTTTTTGTTTTTTTGACAAAGGCGATAAGCACCCCCACGAGGGGAGTCATGGACGTGCCTGGGAGTGCAGCTTAGTTGCTACACACATCTGAGCCCTCACTTTGTGCGTGTGGAGCTCTATCACAAGATCACCCGAAGGAACATATCCCATCCATCTTACACAAAGGACTCAGTACCAATAGACCAAGAGGACAGTGGTGAAACAAGAGCTCCTTCGGTGCCCAGATCCCCCACATTGCCTTCACGCATAAACCTCTTGGGTGATGGCATGCCTCTTCCGATGGCCCAAGTAAAGACAATTTCCACATACCTCCTTTTATGTCTCTTTGTATGTGCGATGAGTTGGTGACCATCATGGTCGGCAAGAAATTGGCTTCATGTTCTCAATTGACCTTCTTAAGGAAATTTTGTCGCCTTCTCTTAAAGTGGACCTTAGTCCAACCTTTTATTGTTCGCTCCATCCTTGTCTATAGCTACAACGCAGGGGGTCTTGTTTCATCTTCTCCATCGAGGGGTGCACAAGCCCCGCCTTCTTGGGCTTGTGCGTGGTGGTCGCATCGGGTCCTATCCGGAGGCTTCCATGCTTTGTTTGGTAGCCCGGTGGTGGAGTTCCTCTGCTGGTGATCAACCGCTCATATTGTCGGCTCATCACTCATTACTACACATGGGCCATAAGCATTTGTAGCTAGGGGCAAAGTGTGTGGTGCGAATATGGCTTCCTCGTTGTTGTTTCCTCTAGCTTATAAGAGCTCACCTCTCCGACGATCAACTCCCTCTGGCGATCTTTCTCAAAAAAGCCCTATCATGCTTAATATCAAAGTAAAGTTGTTATTTTTAAGCACTTTTTGGCATTTCATCGACCATACAATCTATGTTACGCTTGCAATGAATTCTCCATGGCATTAACGACTATCACAACTCAAGAATACAAGTACACATCAAACAAGGCATAGTATAGATTAAAGGGGGAGAAAGAATGTCAAAGCACCGGCGCGGGTAGCTGCTAAGGCAATTCCTGTTGATCATAAATGCTTCCCTTCATTTTTCTTGTGCCTCCACATCCTCTCCACCGTTGTCGCCATCACCGCGACAACCACTCTCCTCAAGTATCTAATGTTTTTGTTTCTATAACTGCTAATTATAAAATTAAATGTTATCTATTGAGGTTGAAAAATAGAGATGGGAATCCAAGTGTAGTCTAGCTTTCACTCAAGAAAAAGCACGAATAGTCCATGGGGGTATGAGGCCTTCGACCAAGATGTGCAAAGCGGATGGTGCCCCAACAACTTGATACTAGCTAAGACTCATGCACTTACCTAATACTATATTTGGAATGGGTCGGTACTACGGGCTTAATAAATGTATTTATACTGCATTTATATCAGAATTAATGCTTACCACGTCGAAAAGATAATACTATGGTATGATATAGTTAATAAACCTGTTTCACGGTTGTTTTATTTGCATGATGATACTTGGTTATAAAAATATAAAATGATCGTAACCTCAAATATAAATTAAACTTGGTATTTATAAAATTATTAGTGATATTTTCAATAGAAAAATTTTAGAACCATAGGAAGACACCAATTCGATTTGAAAAATCCATCAAAACCATGGTTTTAAAACCATAAAAATCTATGGAAAACAATACTATCTTAAAGAAAAGTGAAAAATAAAGTAGTAAATCATAACATACATTATGAAATTATGTAGAAACCATAAAATAAACAAGGCCTAAGAGCATTATATTCCAACAACGTATTTTTGCAAATGTATGTAACTCAAAATTGTACCTAGTTTTTAATATTATATAAATAAAGCATGGTTTATCTTTTTTTAAAAAAAATAAACTTTATCTTATTAAGTAAACTATTATACAGGAGTAACTCCAATATTAGTTTTTTTTTAACTCTCAAAAGTAAAAAGTGGGCATGTCTTTTAAATAAAGCAATTAGTCACCAAATATCTCTTATTATTACATTACAGGTGAATAAAATAATATTTTTATAATAACATGGAGATTGAAACCTATTAATATGTAGGGTTGTACATGGGTTGGTCTGGGCTAGACTCAAAAATCACCATGCTGTTTGATACGAATGACCGAGTCACTTTCGGTCAAATTTTGTTAGCCCAAACTCAAGACATCAATTTTGTTTGGCTACCAAGCCCAAATTTCTTAGTCCAACCCAAAAATAAAATAATTTTTATTTTTTTTACTAATAATGTAAATAATTAAATAAAACATATATTAGACTATTATATAAACAAGTAGAACATAAATAACCCAAGTGATTCAAAAAAATATTAAACAAATAAGTACTACACAAATATTACATCAAGAACAAGTTCAACATTCTTAATAAAACACTAATTGTTCCATAAAACAAATACTAAGGTTTTGGTCAGGTTAACATTATATATATATATTTTTATTTATATATATATATATATATATATAAATTGGTTATATACCCTCAAAAGTTTTATAATTGCATATTTACCTCAAAAATAGGTTGAATTGCCGATATACCCTCTACTATTATGATCCATTGATAGAAGTTAACCAAGTAATCTTAACCATGGTTATAACTTAGGTTAAGGGGTTGAAAAATGTCTCCAAAAATACCCCACTTTATATATATTTTTAACTATTTTAAATTTTAGATTTTTAAAGGGGTATTTTTTAAATTTATAGTCAAACAAATCTTTTAGGGTATATATGTAAAGGGTATGATAGTCATTTTGTATGTCTACATGCTTGTTAACTTGATTTTCATTTGATTTTAACCCTGTGGGTATATACGCAATTATACCTATTATTCAAGGGTATGTATGCAATTATGTTTTATCTGCAAGAAATACGCAATTTCAAAATTATTTAGGGGTACACCTGCGAAAAACCCTATATTATTTTATTTATTTATTCGGGCTTGGTTGGGATGGGCTGGGCTGGGCCAAAATCTATATAACCTAAGCTCCAAGTAGCCGAAATATATAATTGGGGCCCGCTTAGTTTAGCTGAAATTTCAACCCAAAATTTTTTGGGTCATTTTCCTAAACCCATACCCCTGCTTTTTTCGGTTGGGTTCTGAGCTACCATGGGCCACAATCTCACCAATGTCCACCTCTATTAATATGGAATATGATACGATATAGTGTGTGATTATTTTTTTCCTCCGTAAGTGCTTTGGAAAGTAAGTTAAGCACTTCCTATAAAGAAAGCTGTTTGACGGGTTTTAAAAAGCAAAATCACTAAAAAGCCCCATAAGTGCTTTTTTCTAAGCTGTGGCTTGGCCGCTTCCGAAAAGTTCCATTTTGTAGAAGTTTTTTAGAAAGCATTAATTACCAAAAACATCCTTCCTCAAATTTTTTAAACCTATTTTGAAAATGATCAAATTACCAAAATACCATAACTACTATTTTTATTATTTATTTTTATTATTTTTTATTATTATAAAAGTATTTTTGGATTAACATATCAACACATAAAAAAGACAGAAACGCTTAACTTACTCTTATAAGTCCTTTTTTTAAAGTTCTTCTAGCAAATTTAAAAAAAGTATTTTTTTTCCAAAGCCAATGCAAACACCCCTCGTATACATGTGGCCCACAATGGTATATGTCTACCACTTGTCCTCCACGCTAATTTTTATTTAAAATTTTTTAAATTAATGATCTGGCAACTTATCATGCACATGCCATGACAATGTGATGCACCACATATGTTCTATCGTCTACATCAAATTAAAATAATTAAAAAAGGAAAAATTGTATGTAGACCACTAGATAAATATGAAATTGCTTATATATCTCTAGAAATTTCGAAATTTCACAAATATTTGCATGTATATATAAGATCAAAGTCAACCCCATAGTTTTTAATAAAATATGCACACTTCTTTCTCTCCTATATCCATAAAATTGTACAACTGCAAAAGACCTCAATGATAAATCTTAAGGGGTTGTTTTTGGTTAGTTCCAAATTGCTTTCCGCGTTTTCTCATGTTTTTATCGCTTTTAATTTTTCTCGAACGCGAAAACGCGGTAAAATCGCGCTTCGATTGTTTTCTAGAAAAAGTGAAAAACGATTTGGGGTTGGAAAATAGAAAACGGAAAACGTTTAAAAGACGTTTTCCAAAGCTGGAAAACGTGGTGGCATGGATGTAAATAAATCAAACTCAAAAAATAATTATAAAAATATATAAAATATCATATTTTTCATTTTTTAAATTTTTAAAATACATTTTCTTGAACTTTAATTAATATAAAATATATAAAATACCATGTTTGTTATTTTTTTTAAATATTTTAACTTTATAAAAATATCATGTTTGTCATTTTTTTATTTCTTAAAATATATTATCTTGAATTTGTTATTATAAATATATCATGTTTGTTATTTTTTATATTTTAAACTTTATAAAAATATCATGTTTGTCATTTTTTATTTCTTAAAATATATTTTTGTAAACTTTATTTATTATATATAAAATATATAAAATATTATGTTATGCTATTTTTATATTTTGAACTTTATAAAAATATCATATTTGTCGTTATTTTATATTTTGAACTTTATAAAAATATCATGTTTGTCATTTGTTATTTTTTATATTTTGAACTTTTGTTATTACAATTATTATGTTGGTTTATAATTTTATTTTACATTTATTATATTGTTTTACAATAATTAAAAAGCTTGTTTATACATATTTGATAAAATCAAGAAAAGCATACTACTACGCTTTCTATTAAACCAAACGTATTTTTCATTTTCTATTTCTTCAAAACAGCTTCAACCATACAAATTTTTCCATTTTCCAGCTTTTCCATTTTTCCACTTTTTCTATTTTCTCGCGTTTTTCACCTTTTTAGAAATAAAAAATAAAACAAACCAAACGCCTCCCTTATTTATTCTCGTCGTTAAGCACTCGAGATTAAGTTTTGATCTCACTCCCAAACTACATCAATTACCATCATATGAGAATAAAAACAATTTACTAGATCATCATCCATCAATATCATAATCATCTTAAAAAAATGTTCTCACACTGCTGATGTAATTATTTATTAGTTCCATTCTTATCATCCAACATCTTGCAAAAACCAAATGCACATCTCCCTTGTCCCAAACTAAATTAATATTAAAATAAAATTATCGTAATTAGCTACATCTTCAAACCTCTTATTCTAAAATCCACCATTAACAATTAGAACATGAAAAATGGAAACATAAAGAAAAAATAATCCTCCATAGCAAACTATGTAAAAGTTATTATACAACTATATCCATATGTATAACAATATAATATAATATAATATGCTATGTTATATGTACGCTATTATTCCAGACTCCTTTGCCCCTTCACGTACGAAAAGGAAGAGCCAGAACCTAAGACACTGTAAAGCCTGCAACACCATCTCTTAGAGGCTACAAAACCAAGTACTTCTCTTCTGTCCCTCTCCTGTTCACTCTACTCACTCCTTTGTCTCCAGAATCTTCTTGGACATCCAAATCCCTGTCGCGGTGAGCGCCAATCACGCCTCCTCCTGCTCCAGCTTCCGCTGCCAAAGCCTCCGACACACGCCATAGCCGCGCAGCCTCCGCCGCGCTGCACCCGGCCTTTGACGCCGTTGCCTCGTTGCAGTCAGCGAAGTACTTGCCTGTCACTCCGCTCACCTTCGGATGGGCCGCCGCGTAGCACGTCGTCGCCGCCGCCTTCATGCATGCGAAGCCAAATCTATTAATTTATTCGCCCATTATACAATTTTGAACTCTATTTTTAATTTTTATTTTTTTGGTCACAATTAATTAAATCACTCACTTGGGAAATCGTTTTAAGTAGCTTGGATGCCAGAAAGAACACCAGATCTGTTTCCAAGGCAGTGATCAGTGACCAGACAGTGTTATAATATTTATATATATATATATATATATATTTTAAAAAAAATGGAAAATAACTAATAATAATAATTAATAATACCAGTGAGGAAGCCCTCACGGTCGCGGGTTAGGCGGGTGCGAACTATGCCGGGGTGGACGCAGTTGACGACAACGTTGGCATCCATATCCTGCAGCGAATCAAGCGAATCTGTTAGTAAGTTTGGTCGAGTCATGATATTCTCCTTTGGGATTTCGAGATAAGACGAGACCTTGAGTCGCTCCGCCAGTTCTTTGGTGTGCAGCACGTTGGCGAGCTTGGACAGCGCGTAGGCTCGCGTCTCATCATACGGTCTGTAAGGAAACAGGTTTACAAACCCATATAAATTCTTCTGAAAAAGAAAATTAATAATATAAATATATATATATTTTTTTAAAAAAATATACATTTTATTGAGGGTGATGAGATGAAGGTATTGAATGCCGTCGCCGGAGAACCAGCCATGGATGCTGGAGGAGACGTTGACGATCCGGCCTTGGATACCCGTTTCCCTCGCCGTTTCCACCATCTTGTCTAGAAGTAATTTCGTCAACAAAAAATGGCCTAATTTCGGAAACGAAAAAAAGAAAATTTAAATAAATTAGAAATAATTCACTCGAACCGGAAGGTACTAGAAGAGAGAGAGAGAGATTCTGAGCTTGTCGGGGGTTGATCGATGTTCACCTAAGTAGTTTGTGGCGAACGTCATCTCAACGCCGTTCTTCCGAAATCGCGTGCTCGTGAGAGAACTTTCCCTGCGTTATTTCTGCGAATTTTAAGAATCCGAATTTTTGAACTGTTGGTTATATAATAAGAGAAGAAGAGAAACAATATATCGGACGATGGTTAATTTGTTACTACATGAGCAGATTGAGAGGAAGGCGAAGAGAGAGGAATCGGAAGCTGGAAGGAGCGGACGGAGGAGAGAGCTGAGATCGAGAGGGAAGATGATGATGATCTCGGCGCCAGGGAACTCCTCAGTGATGCGATGCCTTCGTCTCTTCCGCGGCCTTCAAGCCCGTGCCGGCAGAACCAGCCTCGCCCCGCGCTTCGCCAGAACCCGCGCCGTCTCCTCCCCGATCCCCGACGTCGCCCCTGCCAAATAAAAGCCCCTCAAGAGAACCGCACATAGATGAAGGAAAAATGGCAAGGATCCGTCATAGGGAGAGATCGGAACCGGTGATGATGGCGGTGATGGATCGGAGGTCGGGGCAAGCCTCTGTGACTTCCTCGGCGGTGGATTTCGATCCGAACCCGCTGGACCCTGCGGATCCGATCAGGTACCGTACCGTTTCCAGCATCTCTCTCTCTCAATACTTCTATGGTTTCAATTCTAGTTTTTAGAGAAAAGGGGATGGCCGTGGTGGGTACAGGCTTCTACTTCTATAGTGTCAGGTTTGCAGAGAAAGCGCGCCGTCCTGCCTTCATTTATATACACCCCTGAAAACAACCATAGATTCCAAGAAAAAGTAGTGGGTTTAGATTTTTCTATATTAAAATTCACGGCAAAGTGAGCGAGCGGAGACCTCGATGATCGATGGTGATCCATCAGCCATGGCGGAAGGCCCCGCCATTAGAAAATGATCCGAGAGGAGGGGGACGTGACGAGAGACGAATAGTGATAGAAGTCCTTATCTGCGGCTCGGCTTGTCCTTAGGTCCTCAGTGAACCAAGTGACTGTATATCTCTTTCTATGTCTCCACTCAATGGCTTCTTGAACTCCCCCACCAGCTTACAAATAGTTAATAGGATTTTGGCCTTGTGTTAATCGAGGGATCTGGGTGGACTTGGGATGATTGGGGGAGATTGATGGTGATGCAAACGTCGGATCTATGGACCTGGTGGGATGCACGGTGGAACACATCACGGTCTTCTGCGTGCGAGGTTGTTTGGCAGGATAGGTGAAGGGGCCGCCCTTTGGATATATATTAGGAATTTTAATTTTAATTGATTTTTTTAAAAGGTTTTAGATTTAGCTTTTTTATATATAAAGTTTCTAATTTAATAAAATATTTTATAGTATAAAGTTTCCAGCTACAGGAATTTATATATAACTTTTGATCCTGAAATCCCAAGTTGAATCCAAATCTACTCTTTTTTAGTTGTCTCAATGAAGATGAAAATGGATTTGCAAAATCTTATATTTATTTACTTCCAAATTAGATTAAATTCCGAATTTGTATTTTTCTTTACTGTAGTCCAAAGGGATAAGTGTCCGTGTTTGACCCTACTCTTAATCATGTGAGTATTTGGTAGAAAACTAAAATCTGATTATAGTTTTAATTTTAAAAAAATCTATTACTTACTTTTTATGCAGGACCACAATGAACCTTAATAAATCTAATAAACTCGTCTGCAACTATTGTTGGGAATTGGGATACGGATGAGTTGAATGAAGGTTCAGTGAGCCCATGACCAGATCAGCATCAGAAATTACTAGTGATTGTGAACTGTGAAGGATGGAATTAATAAGGATGAGTATTAAAATGCATGGTATGTGTAGGTAAGAACTAAGAAGAGAAGCATGGGAAACGGGGATCGAGGAAGAAGGATAGCTAAGCCAAGCGGCGGGGTCAAAGCGGGCACACGTGAGGTATGGTGTGGCTTTTTGCCAGAGAGGTCAATCGCTTCTTTTGGAGCTCGTTGCCCTTCGGGATGGTCCATGGATCCTGATGAAGTACACTATATAATGAATAATAAAACTTTTTAATAAAAAATAACATTTAACTGTACATTTTATTTATTTATTTATTTATCCATTTTATTTTCTTGGGTCGGTCCCACCGCTGTCACCGTTTTCCAGACTCTGTCGCACGTTCTCACCAGGGATGCCTTGCGATTTTGCGACCTTGGCTTGTGATCTCATTTTCAAGGCAATCCCATATTAGCCTGCCCTGCATGGGTGGTTTTTTTTCCAAACGACACCGACTCACATGGTTGTGTTTGGCTAAATATAGGCGTGAATTATTAGATGATAATAGTTGATTGAAATAGGTTATTTTATTAAATTAATTAGAATAAGAAAATTAAAGTTTATTTTGAAACAATGTGGTAGGTATAAGAGAGATAAAACTAATAATAGTATTATAACATGTATCATCTGTTTCTATAGTAGAAAAGGGTAGAGATGTTAGGAGCTTGTTCAAATTAGGAATAGTATAATCACGCATAGCTGGTCATGCTTGTATTCTTTGAGTGATGGGTAAGTATTTAAAATCTGCATTTTTTTTATAAACAAAATATTGCAGAAATAAGGAAAATCAATGGGAGTAAAAACAGCGAATTGGATGAGCGATCCAGATTAAAAATTATATTTAGTAGATCATTTATTGTCCATGTTATCCGCCGTGCTTTTGTTTTCTATATTTGTAAGGGATTAAAGTTCTCATCTTAGCCAAAATTTTCCTGGCTGGCTCACCTTGGATGCTCTCCATGGCACAGAGGTCTTTATATTACTGCATGCATGGGCATGGGTAACAAGAAAATTTAAGGTATTTTGTATTATTGCAAACTAAAGGAGAGCCTCACACACTAGGTTCCCCCTCACTAGAACAGTAGAACCTGTCATCAAAATAGCATAGACAGACTAAGATTTGACATTAACCTAACTAATTTTGGTTCTAATGAATATACTTGTAAATCAAACCACTGCTATCACAATGCCGTCCAGTTGTTTAAAATCTCCATATCTCTCTTTTTGACAACCGTCCGTAGTAGCTACATAGGTAGGAATTTAAAGGTGTTTGTGGTGCCCGAAAATAAAAAGCCCACCGGTTATTTCAATGATGGGAGGAAGTCATAAAATACAAGTCATTCAAATAGTTGATTCTTTCAATTTATTTTATTTTAATTAAAGCATGCATTTTAGACGTATTTATCACTCAATTTCTCTTTATAAGAGGGAGAGGGGTGGTAATCAATTTTTTTTTTTAAAAATTATTATTTATTTATTTTTTCTTTGATTTTTGAAACAAATTTTTGTATTTTGAGAGTCAAAATATTTCATATATTTGTTTAATCGGGTCATTTGTTTATAAGTTTAAGCTGATTTTACATTCTTTTGATTTAAATGTCAAATTATAAAAACCAGCAAAATAACCAGCGGCCACAAATATTTATTGGTACTAATGTTCCTTGTTAAATGATGGGTATTAAACCTATAGAAGACCCGATTTGACCACCCCCCTCCCTTGCAAAGTGAGGTCACGTGCCAGCATGTAGCTCTTCACGCCTAGTCCTCTACATGCCTCCCATAATCGCCGAATCTATACCCATCCTTCGGCACGCCCTTCGGGGCATTTGTCACCTTCATAAAAAAAATAAATAAACAACAAAATAATTTTATTTTTTTGTGTGTAGTGTTTACTTACCACCACGGCAATATATATATAAAAAGGAATATAGGCATTGCCAAAAGAAACTTTTCCACTCCTTTTGTCTTTATCAAGCAAAGATGCTCTTGAGCAATTGCCCACAACCAATCCCACATCCATAGAGCACTCTATCAAGGTCTAATAAAACCTAGTTTAATTTGTCACATGATCTATGTATCATATGTTCCTATTTCCCCACCCACATCCATCTTCCACCAGGATTTACCACCCACCCAAGACAGAACCCCCTCATTTAATACCAAAAGCTTTTTCTCAAAAGCTTTATTTTATAAGTGAGATGCCATTTTCCAATGATTGCTTGACTTAATAGTTTACACTTGTAATTCTCTAGCCCCATCAAATCAAATATTAGGTGCATATCACCTCTCACACATATGCCCATCCTCATTGGCTCTTCATTAAGGTTAATCATTTCCCACTCCTTTACTTTGCCAAGATGAAAAAAAGAAAAACTAATAAACTAATGGGTAACTTTGTATACGCATATGCATGCTTATGGTCCCTTGTTGGATGTTAGGGAAACTTTTGGAGCTTTTAAGCTATACATTAGATAGAAGATGAGCACTTTCTTAGCTCCCTTGGACCCTGCTTTGCCTTATATGATTAAGCGGATCTCATATCTTACCTTTATCCCCACCACTTTAATGGCCGGGGCCGGGCCCCTATACCAAGACCAGATGTAAATTGATCCACTTATACTGATGTCACATACCACCAAACTCCAGATTCATAAGGCATTAAGAAAATAGATGGTGCTCCATTGTTAATCAGGATTGATTGGTGGATGGATAGGAGAGCATCTTGGAATATTAACCATCAGCCCCATCATTTCTCAATTCTCATCACAGCAACCTTGTGTGTGTGTGGTGCCTTCAATCACAAATCAAGCTATATTATCAATTTTTTTTAAAATAATTAAGTGGATAAATTAATTTTCATTTATTGATTAAATAGAATTAGGTTGTTACATTGATCCATGGATGGATGATCATGTGGTAACAAACAAGACATCGACTATGTCCTGACCTCCCAAAGTGGGGGTGGGGGGTGGTGCTCTCCTCTATCCTCACTCAATGTTACCTCCTCGTTTATGAGAGTTAGGCTATATCTAATGAGGTTGTGCATTGGTTAATGTAGTTGCATTTGTCTGGTGGCAAGCTATATTATCGATCATTGATATGATGAAATAATGGAAATTGAGAGCAATTGGTGTGTTTGATTTGGTGGAAGAGATTGGAATATCATGTGTTGATTGATGCAAATTATTGAGAAGAAGTATAGGCCATGACACCAACCTATATATATCTATAATCTATCCATTTATATGTGCATGTTTATGTGCTTCCAAGGATTGTGATGGAGGGTAGTCCCACACTTTTTATGTATATCATCATCATCTCAGAGCTCATCCAACGACCACATGGATTAAAACCATGGCAAAACAAGATTATAAGGGATTAGTCAAACAAACAAACAAAGCCAGGGGAGACTGACTACATACATATATGTCATTAGCTAGACAGGAAGATTTGTGTAGGTAATATCATGCATGGTGGGACCCATCACCCATATATATGCACGTTCCTCAAGAAGATGGAGAGAAAGAGCTATCCTAGAGTGAGTCAACCTCTTTCCTCGTGCAATGTCATTTGAAGATAAACAACGAATTCTCTCTCAATTTATTAATTAGAGATCGATGCCGTTTCAAGTGTTTGAACACCTCACTCACTCATCATTCAAATTTTTTGACCAGAAAAGCCACAAATTAGCTTATTGATTTGTTGTGGCTAGTACTGCAAAGAAGAAGCTGGAAGAGTGGGTGATTAAAATTTTTTTTATTTATTATTATTTTATATATTATATTGCATCAGTCTCTGACATCTGGGGCTATATAAAGTTTATAAACCAACTGTGGTTGTGGGCATTGTTCCAACTAAGGTTGACTTGTTGCATCAGTTCCAATTTGAATTTTAACAAAATGATAAAATTTAACTTAACTTAAGAGAGGAGGATGCGCACACACTTCTGATATAACACATGTTGGAGACATCCTCAAGTATTGGATAAATACAGTACAAAAAATTAGCGCTGTTGAACGAACACCTTAAGAAGATAGATGCTTGTGTGTTTTTTTATATGTAATATGATATAGGTATATCTAGTAAGACACATGTCTTAAATAAACTCATAACACATGGCATGATCTCCATTATCCCCCAGGTCAAATCCGACTGATCTCCATCATTCTCCAGGTCAAATCCAACCCACTCAAATAATATCCCTCAAATTAAATCCGAATTAATCACATAACGTTACCCATATCAAATCCGAGCCGACCACTCTAATACCATCACAACCCTTCAAACAATCGATCCAGATCCCCATTCAGATTCCTTTTTTTTGTGAAAAGACAAGAGCATAGCATAAACATTGGGAAGACAAATAGCCAAATGAAAAGGTACAGAGGAAGATCTCTATATAAGGAAGATCCGATTTAAAACATAAAACGCCATAGCTCATCCTGACAACCGAAGGGACATGAGTTAAAGAGTAAACAACCTACTTGCCCTACTGGGCCCTCTCGCCCCACTAGGTCCACTTGTCCTGACAGAGGATGGGACCTTTTCCAACCTCCAAAAAGACTAACGGCAGACTCAAACAAAGGTCTATAAATAGGGAAGAAGCGGAAGTTTAAACAGTAAGAAAGGATAGACAAAAAAGATCTCTAACTCTCCAAGAAACAAAAAAAGACCCTTCTCTAATTTGATCGTCGGAGCTAAATCCGGGCAGGAAAGGCCCACTCTGATTGTTTTTATTTCTCCTAACGTAGGTTTTTCCCTCAAACTGGAAGTCCGAGCAACTTGCTTTACAACAAAATCGTGAGTGTCCACACTAACAAATACAAATTCTCAGCAGATTGATTCCATCCTACGATGTAAGAAGAGACCGGATTTTCGACTCATTGAGCCATTTTGCCTTTCTCGTGGGGATCTTATGAAAAGCCAGCTCCAAATGGCCACCCTATGAAAATCAAAACGTGTCGAAGGACAAGAGGCAGGACATGAAGAAACCAACACACGCGGCGAAACCCAAGAAATAGGGAGAAACCCTCCAGTACTATCGGAGGATCAAGACATCCAAGCGGAGCGGTACCAGAATATGGAACAACGACAAGAACAACTCGCTCAAGTTGTTCAAACCATGCAACATCAGCCCCCTCAAGATCAACCTCAACCAGCCCTCCCTCCCCCCCCCCCCCCCCCCGACACACACACACACACACACACACACCCAGCAAAATTAGAAACCAGGGAGAGATCTAGCGCCCGCACTTAAAGAGAAAGAAGGCCTGGCGACGAACGTCGGGAAAAAACCCTTTTCTCCAGAAGCTCGTAACCACCCTTGATTCGCCGGCGGGACCGGTACCCCTCAAGGACACAACGGTACACCCCATCCGGTAACGAGCACCCCCAGCGACGCCCCCAGCCTCGCGGAAGAAAAGAACCCGAAAGGTATGCGCCCCAAGTGATCTCTCCTTTCATCCGAGAAATACTGGAAGAGCGTGTTCCTGACAGCTTCCAACCACCACCCATGACAGTGTATGATGGAAAGACGGATCTATCTCGTCACTTAAAATCTTTCCGCTCGAAGATGCTCATTTCTGGAACAACCGAAGCCCGCATGTGCCTAGCCTTTCCGGCCACACTAGAAGGCGCTGTTCAAGACAGGTTTGTCGACCTCCCTTCTAACACCATCCCCTCCTTCCAAGTACTGGTGGCCCTTTTTCTCGACCACTTTTCCAGCTACTCCAAACGGACAAAAACTCTTTCCACTCTCATGCGGGTTAAGCAACACAAAAGAGAAAGCCTCAAGCTATATCTTGAGCGATTCAATAATGAAGCGTCACACGTCGCCGACCTTGATGTGATACAACCGCAAGAGTTTGGGTCGTCACAAGTAATAAAGTGGACGTGAAAGTCGGGTTATCGATCCGCAGGGAGATGGAAGTACTAGTACTCACTATTTATCTACTATCTAGTCGATCCAAGGGTGGTTGATTATACTAATTCTAAACTAATCAAATTGAAAACACAAACAAGGGAATCGAGTTGCTCTTAAGGTCAAACAATCAAAAAAGGGGGGGGGGGGGGGGGGGGGGATACACGGACAATTGAATCCCCCTTGGACTTTAAAAAAGTGAATGCTATTTTCTATCTCGACACTTGGTTAATTCTTGGCCAAGGGTTCCTATCGTGCTTTCAATCCCTCATCCCGAGGTGAGTTACTAATCCTAGTGCGCTTACTGATTATGTTCTCGAACCTATTTCTTGGAAGGATTATGGAAATAATTCATCTAAAGGACTCGCTCTCCTTAATACCCAGGTTCCCGGTATACTTACAATCCCCTCTATTGGAGATGGTCTACACACAGGAGGCATTCGCTTCTTCCCCCATATGGACTATGAGAATCTCTCCGGGCTCTCGCAACGTAGAGGAATTCACTCACATTAAAACATCAAATAAACTCAATGAATATAACCAAGAATTCAAGAATAGAAAATCAACATTAATTAAATCATGTCCAAGGGTTCATCAATCATCTAAGCATCTACAAAATTAGCCCTCCATGAAAGGGGGGCAACAATCCAAAACAAAGATAAAAGCAATCAAAGAAGACATGATAGGTGAACCTAATGCAATCACCGTTGATGGCTTCTTGATCCTCTTCTAATGATTTCCCCTCTTCTTGCTCCAATAGCTCCAAGATGAGGATCTCTAAGCTTTCCCTAAGATTAGCCTCTTTTTCCCAAGCTGCTCTCCCTCTAAACCTAGCCGGCTTTTATACCTCTAGGGTTTTTGGGGTGAGTTTTACCAATTTGCCCCCTTCTAGACTGCAAATTCGCTGAATTTTACGATGTACGGGCCCATATACAGGCGTATATCAGCCCAAGATACGTGTCACCACCTCCATACACGTATAAGGATCGATATCAGCCCGTGATCTGAGCGCTTATTACTATACTATCTATCATACAGGGCCATTATCGGCCCGTATTCCCTTTCTGTGAGCAGTAAGATCTGGTAGTATGTCAGCCCGTATAAATGCCGTATGGGCCCTTCTGGGTGCTCTGGGATCCCGGTTTCTCTCGAAATGCTTTCTTTCCTCCGGGGTCCTTGTATCATGCCCTGTTGATTAGAATTAATACATTTTAAGTATCGGCGGGCAAAAAGTCTTCAAAATTACATGCCGAGCATATAGGAATATGATATAAAATTATTCTCAAATGAACACTTATCAAACATCTCCACACTTAAAGGTTTGCTTGTCCCCAAGTAGGGCTGGCAATGAGCCGAACTCGAACTTAACCCGGCCTACCGAAGTTCGCTCGAATGCTTATGATTCATTTCGAAGTTCGCCTGAAGTTCGAAAAAAGCTCGACATATTTGGATTCGAGTTCGACTCGATATTATTATCAAAGCTCGAGTTCGATTCGAGTTCGAAATTAATATATAACTTTAAAATTATAATAAAATGTTTTAGTTTGCTCAAACCGATCGAACCCGCTCAGAACCAAACCAGCCAGTTGACCGACCACGGTTTATGTCTATTTTTTTAAGTTTCATTTGATTTTAACCACAAATCATAGAAAGTTATTAAACCCAATAGAGCCCAACCCATTTTATAAGCAAACAACTCCTCTCATTTGGTCTTCCCAGCCGATGTGGGACTAAAAGTTTCTACAAACTATTTTGCTAGCCTCACAGTCACAGGCTGTCACTCTCTCACTCTCTCTCTCTCTCTCACACACACACACACACAAACTTACACACATTAACACATAATATATACATTATATTATTTTCTCTCTCTCACAGACTCACACTGGTCACACACAATATATACATTATATTATACTCTCTCTCTCTCTCTCTCACTCAGACTCACACACATTTATACGTATATATACATTTATATATATAATATATTTTATATCATTATTATATATATATATATATATATATATATATATATATATATATATAAAATTATATAAAATATATACATAGTAACATAAATACAAATATTTTATATATATATATATATATATATTCGAACTTCGAACCGAACTCAAACGAGCTGACTCTGGCTTGAGTTCGACTCACTTATTTTTCGAGCTCAAATTTAAGTTCAAGTTCAGTTTGTTATTAAAATTATCGAACCGAACTCGAGCCAATATCGAACCGAACTCGAGTTGCTCGTGAACAGTTTGATCGTTTGCCAGCCCTATCCCCAAGCAAAGAAAAGCAATCAACACAAGAAAATATAAGTGTTCATCCTCTTGGCTATGAAATGTATGCCTCAACTCTTTTCAAGTTCACCACCCATGTGCTTTGTTCTCCCATTTCCACGCCAGGGCTTAAATAAATCTCATGTAAGATGTCATTATAGTTCTAGACAAAGCTTATTCACTCCACATGCCATGTTCTAAAAAAAAACTTTGCGAGACAAATACATCCTCAATGAACTCTAGAGGGTTCTTTAGGCCCTATGATTAATGAGATCCCCTCAGATTAGACAAGTGGCGGACAAATAGGAAGATTCCAACTATATGTTTTTTTATTTTTTTGGTAGGGCATCCCTAATGGATCCGACTTCCCTGTATTAGAGATCGATGTAGAGTGTAATTCCTCCTCTTCGCAAAGTACTCATGCTGATTAGGCACCGGGGCACTTAGCTACTAAGATGATTTCAACTCTACATGGTTGTGTTCATGCTAAGTAATGATTTTTCGAATTGAGGGACACTCTTATAGGGAGCCCGAACCCCAACTACTTCATCAAACCAAGCAGCGGAACACTGTCTTTATTTCTTTGCGACTATTATGTACAACTATATTATTCTCTCCTTAGTTGTCCACTAGGTTATATTATGAGGGGTTAATGAATTGAATTAGTGCCACGAGATCTCTTGGAGCCATTGAAAAATGTGTTTAGCTATTAAAGTAAAAAGAACATGGCAATGGGTTATCTATTGTCTCTAAAGATCATAAGGGTCACAGAGATGTTCTTTAAATGCCCATGGCGTTTCATAGGAGAGTTTAACAAAATATGTGCCAAGGTGGTGCCCTAGAAATAGAGTTTGCCAACATGTTTCCTTAAGGCCTTTGTCGAGGCATGCTAGTCATGAAAAAGTTTTTTTTTTTTAAAAAAAAAAAATTTGCAATGAATTTCACTAATAGCTACCTATCTCCACACTTAAGGTGTTGCTATAGATGTACAAAGATAAAGGATAAGTAGCTACCCATCTCCACACTTAAAATTGTACATTGTCCTCAATGTACACAATAAGTCTAAAATTAAACATGCATGGAGAAAGGTAATGTGAAACTTCCCCGGTTAATTTGGTGCGGCAATCAATTTCCATGAAGGTGGTGCTTTGAGACTATCGGGGAATGTTGATATAAGTCCCATCTTTGCAAATCAAGGGGAAGATCATCATAATTCCATAGAAAAAAACGGGAAAGCAAAGGAGTCCATAGAAAATAAACAAGGATAAGTGTAGCAGGGCGATGCCCTTGCTAGACATACAAGGTGTAGGAAAGTAAGATCATAAGTCCAACAACCAAAACGAAATATAAAAAGTGCACAAGAACATAAAGTCTCATCAACACAATGAAAAGAAATGTCCAAGTTATCAAGCTGCCGTGTCATCTGCTGGTGCCTCGGGTGCTGCTCTGGGGGGTCCCTGAGCTGAAGGAGGAGCGAATGCTGGATGCCCACGGATGAAGAGAGATAGCTCCGTGAACTGGTCGCCCAAGCGGCGCTGCTTCGTGAGGATCGTATCCTGGGTGGCGCGAATGTCCAAGATCTGCTCCTCTAGCCGCTCGAATCGGCTCCTGTTCGCTGAAGGTGGGAGCTTGCGGAGATGGGATGGGATGTCAAAGTCCTCTAAGTCAGACTCCTTGTCATCCTCAGAACTGTCGGCGCTCTGGCCAACCAGTGTCTAGCGGCTCCCGGAGTGCTTGATGACCCCCATCTGACACAAAGTGCTCATCCCTAAGCCCATCATGAGCTGCAGTCTCTCCATGCCCTTCGTCTTCTCCTCGAGGCTCATACCAATGATGAGGTGGGTAATATAGGGCCCCGCAGTGATGGTCTTCAACCGGGTGTGGGTCCCCCGATGCACCAAGTAATCAGCAAGTACGTATCCTAAATGGATAGGTACCTGCTCGAATATGTCAGAGAAATGAAAAGGTCGATTAATGGTGACCTTTTCCGGGTCTTTATCTCTAAGCCTTGATGGAGCGTCACTGTGACGAGCATGGATGAAGCGGTGGATTGGGTCAGACATGTAGGAGGCATTCTGGTTCCCATGGCGTCCCCCGAGCTGGAGCCAGTAGCGCGTCGGTGTGATGATATCCTCGGGGAAAGAAGTGAGGAGGCGAGTGTGGAAAGCTTCTCTGTCATAGAATCCCATGAGCATCGAGAAGCGGATGTAGCTCATGGTTTTCTTCTCCCCGAAGACTTGGAATGAGATCGCTGTGAGGGACCGCTCCTGTATGGCACTCTGGTCGGCCTCAAACGTGCTTTCGGGACCTCGGCGTAAGCCGCTGCGGAAGGTTTCGCGTGGTTGATGGAGAACACCTTGTCCCATCCTCCCATCGTGAACATGCTCAAGACTCTCACCATGCATCCCAAGCTCGGTGGCCACTCCCCAGTCAATATACCGCGTTCGCCCAAAAGGCTTGGCGGCCAGCCTTTGGTATCGCTGGAAAAATCGTTCCTCTTCAAACTGCGGTATGGTGGAAGAGCCTTCCCCAGTCCTTCTCCTCTTAGATGCTATTACCTTCCTCGGCATGTCTACAAAACAATGGAAAGGGGTGTTAGTATGAATAGGGGTATTGAAAAGATTAAACAAATAAAAATTGTGCACTATGGCCATAAATGGGCCCTATACGGGCACCCACACGGGCAGGTATACGGCCCATATGACCCTACCTGGGAGCCATACGGGGTACCATACGGGCCATATATTAGCCCGTATGGGTACACATAAAGGCTATACGGGCTGATATACAGCCCGTATGCGCCTGGGGGCGGTGGTGCCGACCCCTAAATGCGTATACAACCCCGTTTACATGCTATTTATCCTCATTTCTCTTACTAAACTCTAAACATGCCCTTAATCAACACATTCACATAGAAATTAACACAAGAAGGCATATAATCATTTCAAATTCTTTCAACATTCATTCATTCAATCTCTAGGGTTTTAAAGGTGATGATCATGGATAAAATTGACAAATCAAGGCGTTAGAAATCATACCTAGAGAAAGTGAGTGCCCAAATCAAGAGTATAGGTCGCGTTGATGAAGAGAGGACTCGAATCGACGTGGAGGAGAGTGGGGTCAGCTAGGGTTTGAAAAAGAAATGAGAGAATCGCCCTTTATAGCACTTCAAACCCTGCTGTATTCGGGCCCGTATATCAGCCCGTATATGGCACTGGACGTGTCATATGGCCCTGTATACGAGCCGTATGACAGCCCATATTCCCCCCCTAGAGGGTCCATACGGCCGTATGATAGGCCACATGGTACCCCGTATGGGCCTGGGTTTAGCTTATGCAGCCAATCCAAGACATTATTCGAATCCTCCTCGTTACCTAATGACAATTATGAATCTATGGCAATGAATGGATCAACAACCAGCAAGATGGTACAATATACTTTGAAATCGGACATGAAACATCTCATTCATTTATTTCAAACACTCACACAATCTAACTAAATAAATTTGTAACTAAAAAGAAAGGAAATTATTTTCAAGAGCTTGGGTTGCCTCCCAAGAAGCGTTTGTTTAACGTCACTAGCTTGACGTACCTTTACCTTACCTCATGGGGGTTCAAATACCTTAAAGTTTTCATTGGCTCCTCCCTTAAAGTTTGCATTATGGTACAGCTTGAGCCGATGGCCGTTTACCTTGAATGTACCCCTCTTATGGTGATGACTTTACACTGCATCATAAGGGTGAACCTTGGTGATGGTGAAAGGTCCAGACCACCTAGATTGCAACTTTCCTGGGAAAAGTTTGAGTCTTGAGTTGAATAACAACACATGATCTCTTTCCTTGAATTGTTTGTGATGCTTTAATGTTTGTATAACCTCGAATTTTCATATGCAAACAACCTCCATTCTTCGAGTTTATTCAATTGGAGCTTCCGTTCAGCACCAACGAGCGAGGTGTCAAAATTTAAAAATTTGGTTGCCCAATAAGCTTTGTGCTCAAGTTCAACCAGTAGATGACATACTTTGTCATAGACAAGCCTATAGGGGGTACTACCAATCGGTGCCTTGTATGCGGTGAGATAGGCCCAAAGTGTATCATCCAATTTATCCACACAATCCTTCCGATTATGTGTGACTGTCCGTTCAAGGATCCTCTTCAGTTGTCGGTTGGATACTTCTACTTGCCCGCTTGTTTGAGGGTGATATGGAGTAAAGGTGTGGTGGACTACATTTTATTGCTTTAGGATCTTAGCAAATTGAGCATTACAAAATTGTGTCCCTCGATCACTAATGATGGCTCTTGGGGTACCAAAGCGAGAAAACAATCTTTTGAGGAATCCCACATCTCCCCTTGCATCACTAGTGGGTAAGGCTTGTTCTTCTACCCACTTGGAGACATAATCTACTGCCAGCAAGATAAACCTATTTCCGCAAGAGGTTGGAAAAGAGCCCACAAAATCAATTCCCCAAACATCAAATACTTCACACACTTGAACCGAATTCTGTGGCACAAGCTTCTCCTTCAAGATAGTGAAAGCTGCTCGGCATCCTTCGTCAAACTCAAAGGGAGCATCTTTTTCTAGCAATTTGGTCAATGGTTTGGCTATTTTGGATAAGTTCTTTATAAATCTCCTATAGAACCCGGCGTGCCCCAAAAAGCTTATGATGGCTTTCACTGAAGTTGGTGGAGGTAGTTTTTCGATAGTATCAACTTTTGCTTTATCCACCTCAATACCCTTGCTTGAAATCTTGTAACCCAAAACAATTCCTTCTTGGACTATGAAGTGACATTTCTCCCAACTTAGCACCAAGTTGGTTTCTTCTCATCGAATTAACACATTCTCTAGGTTTGCGAGACAAAAATCAAATGAATCTCCAAAGACCGAGAAGTCATCCATAAATACCTCCATAATGCTCTCCACAAAGTCTTCGAAGATAGCTAGCATACATTGTTGAAAAGTGGCCGGTACGTTGCATAACCTAAAAGGCATACGGCGGTAAGCGAAAGTACCATAAGGACAAGTAAATTTGGTCTTCTCTTGATCTTCGGGAGCGATGGAAATTTGGAAGTATCCGGAAAATCCATCTAGGAAACAATAATAAGAATGTCCGGCTAGTCTCTCGAGCATTTGATCAATAAATGGCAAAGGAAAATGATCCTTCCTTGTGGCGTCATTCAACTTCCTATAATCATTACATACTCTCCAGCTGGTGACAGTTCTTGTTGGGATCAACTCATCCTTTTCATTAGTAACCACCGTTATTCCTCCCTTCTTCGGTATCACTTGGACGGGACTCACCCATGTACTGTCGGAGATGGGGTAAATGACCCCGGCGTCCAAGAGCTTGAGCACCTCTAACTTGACCATATCTTGCATATTTGGGTTTAGCCTCCTTTGAGGTTGGATAGAAGGTCGATAGTTGTCTTCCATAAGAATTTTGTGGGTACAGAATGATGGACTGATCCCTTTGATGTCGGATATTTTCCATGCTATGGCCCTCTTGTGTTTCTTAAGGACTTGTAGTAATTTCTCCTTCTGTAGACCTGTCAGATTAGATGTGATGATAACCGGGAGCTTTGATTCTTCGCCTAAAAAGGCGTACTCAAGATGACTAGGTAATTCCTTCAACTCCAACTACGGGGGCTCATCTACTGACGGTTTTAGCTTCTTTAAGTTCTCATCCAATTCTTCTAATTCTTCCTCTGATCCTATAATGGACTCTTCTTCTGAATCTGAGGGTGTATTGTTGTGCTTCGCATCTTGTATGAGGTCAATATTCATAGCCACTCGATCATGATTTGGATTCACTTCTTTGGCTAATCCGCTTGAATGCAAAAGGACTTCATTCTGTTTATTTAAGAATTCCATTAAAAAGTCATGATCGTACTATGCATCTTCATCATATGATCTTTCTTGAGATGTCTCCCCTGGTATTGGGTTAGTTTGTAACCCCCATAAAGCATACACCTCCTCAAATTGGATTACTTCCAACAATTGTTCCCATGATGAACCTGTGAATTGATCGGCTATCTTTTCTTCAATCCACCGATCTAGTGCCTCCAATTTTTTAAAATAATTCGCTCCTGGATATAACCATGTGGCCCCCTCGCAATATATTCAAAAAGTGAAGATTAGTATCCAAGATTTCAATGAAATGAAAAACCAAACAAAGAAATAAAGTAAAGAAATTAAAATTAGAAATGACTAAAGTAATAAATTTCTAGCTTTCCTAGTAATCCAATTCTCCCCGACAATGACACCAATAACTTGATGCGATACAACCGCAAGTGTACGGGTCGTCACAAGTAATAAAGTGGACGTGAAAGTCGGGTTATCGATCTGCAGGGAGATGGAAGTACTAGTATCCACTATTTATCTACTATCTAGTCGATCCAAGGGTGGTTGATTATACTAATTCTAAACTAATCAAATTGAAAACACAAACAAGGGAATCGAGTTGCTCTTAAGGTCAAACAATCATAAAAAGGGAGGGGGGATGCTCTGACAATTGAATCCCCCTTGGACTTCTAAAAGATGAATGCTATTTTCTATCTCGACACTTGGTTAATTCTTGGCCAAGGGTTCCTATCGGGCTTTCACTCCCTCATCCCAAGGTGAGTTATTAATCATAGTGCCCTTACCGATTATGTTCTCGAACCTATTTCTTGGAAGGATTATGGGAATAATGCATCTAAAGAACTCGCTCTTCATAGTACCTAGGTTCCCGGTATACTCACAATCCCCTCTATTGGAGATGGTCTACACACGGGGAGGCATTCGCTTCTTCCACCATATGGACTATGAGAATCTCTCCCGGCTCTCGCAATGTAGAGGGATTCACTCACATTAAAACATCCAATAGACTCAATGAATATAACCAAGCATTCAAGAATAGAAAATCAACATTAATTAAATCATGTCCAAGGGTTCATCAATTACCCAAGCATCTACAAAATTATCCCTCCATGAAAGGGGGGCAACAATCCAAAACAAAGATGAAAGCAATCAAAGAAGACATGATAGGTAAACCTAATACAATCACTGTTGATAGCTTCTTGATCCTCTTCCAATGATTTCTCCTCTTCTTGCTCCAATAGCTCCAAGATGAGGATCTCCAAGCTTTCCCCAAGATTAGCTTCTTTTTCCCCAAGCTGCTCTCCCTCTAAACCCCTAATTAGTCGACTTTTATACCTCTAGGGTTTTTCGGGTGAGTTTTGCCAATTTGCCCCTTTCTAAATCTGCAGATTCGCTGAATTTTATGATGTATGGGCCCGTATACGGGCCAACCACCTCCGTACGGTCCCGTATATGGGCCGGTCATTACCATACCATCTATCAAACGGGCCGCATACTGGCCCGTATTCCCTTCGTGAGCCAGATACCTACCAGATGGTATACCCAAGATAAATGCCCGTGATCGGGCCCTTTCAGGTACTCTAGGATCCCGGTTTCTCTCGAAATGCTTTCTTTCCTCCGGGGTCCTTGTATCATGCCCTATTGATTAGAATGAATACATTTTTAAGTATTAGTGGGCAAAAAGTCTTCAAAATTACATGTCGAGCATATAGGAATATGATATAAAATTATGTTCAAATGAACACTTATCAGACCTCATCCTCTAAATGGCCTTCACCATCCTGATGGAAGGACTTCGAAAATCCCGGTTTCTCTTCTCACTTACCTTGGGGCCACCAAAGAATATGACGAACCTCATGAGTCATGCCCAGAAATACATCAATTCTGACGAAATCTATATAGGTTGGGAAGAAGAAGAGATTCAACAAAAGGCCGAGGACAACCAAAAAGAGAGGCCCCGCCAAAATCTTGACAGGTTCCCCCAGAGGGGACCAACAGGAAAGGCAACGGAAGGAGGTGAATAGAGGTCAAGAACCTCCATATCGCCCTAAACCACACACGCTCCAGCCCCGGGAGCCCAGGAAGGATGAGAAAATAACAAGGTATTACTACCATACCCCCTTTAACAAAACTCGAAGCCATATCCTAATGCAGATCTAGGACAAGAAGATCATAATATGGCCTGAGCCCACAAGAAATCCGGACCAATGAAAGGATAGCAAGAAGTACTGCAACTTCTATCGGACCAAAGGGCGCGATACGGAAGAGTGTTCTCATCTGATGAATGCAATCGAGGATGTCGTCAGGCAGGGCAAACTTGAGCAATACATCCGCCAAACAAGCATAACGAGGCTGGTAGAGAAATAGTAGGTTTTATTAGCTGCGGCCCTGGATGCGGAGGAGAGAGTTCGGCCTCCCGAAAATATTATGCTCTGATGGTAGGTTTCACCCAGGAAGGATAGACCCAAAAAAGACCCCCGGCCACCCCTCCTATTATCCTTTATAACGACGATGCCAGTAGGGTCTGCTACCCTCACGATGATGTCTGGGTTATCGCTATTACCGTCTCAAACTTTGAGATGAGAAGAGTTTTGATTGACCCCGGAAGCTCGGTCGATATTCTATTCTGGAGTGCCTTTGAAAGGATGAGATTCGACGAGGATCGATTACTCGGTGTAAAATCCGCTCTGGTCGGGTTCACGGGAGGAATTGTGCAGCCTGAAGGAATTGTAAACCTCCCGGTCACCATTGGATGTCCGCCTAGACTATCCATGATTACGACAAGTTTCCTGGTTGTCCGCTGTGCATCTAGCTACAATGTCATCCTCGAAAGACCAACCCTCAACGCCTTGAATACATTGGTTTCCACCTACCACCTCCTTCTCAAATTCTTGACTGAAAATGGGTGCGGAGAAGTAAGAGGAGACCAACCCCTTGCTTCGCAATGTTATGTCTCTCTCCTCAAAGGGAAAAGTCAAGCAAAAGGAAAAGCTCCATAAACTATGACGGTTGAAGAAACAAAAGAACTAGAAGATGACCAGGAACATCGACCAACACCAGTAGAGGAGTTGAATATATTTCCTCTAAATGACGACAAGCCACAACAAACTGTCTAAATCAGGGCAGACTACCGGCCAAATAAAGCATGTCCGAAAGACTCTTTTCCTTTGCTCTCGATCAACGATCTGGTTTATTCCACAGTAGGGCATGAAATGTTAAGCTTCCTCGATGCGTTCTCAGGATACAACCAAATTCGGATGGCAGAATCCGACGAGGAAAAAACCTCGTTCACACTAGCATGGGAATCTACTGCTATAGGGTAATGCCTTTCGGCTTAAAGAATACCAGAGCAACCTTTCAAAGGCTTGTAAGTAAAGTTTTCCAAAAAAAGATTGGGAGGAATGTTGAAGCCTATGTAGACGACATCCTCGTGAAGAGCGAAAAAGCAGAACACCACATAGCTGACCTACAAGAAGCCTTCCAATCCCTATAGGCATTCGGAATGCGCCTCAACCCGAGCAAATGCGCGTTTGGCGTCCGTTCTAGAAAATTCTTGGGTTTTATGCTGACCCAACGAGGCATAGAAGCCAATCCAGAAAAAATCACCCATACTTGAAATGAAATCGCCAAAAACCCTCAAAGAGATTCAAAGGTTGAACGGACGCCTACAGCACTTGGGCGCTTTATCTCAAAAGCCGAAGAAAAGAACATTTCTTTCTTCAAAGCACCAAAAATAGACTTGAATGAAGAATGCGAAAAATCTTTTGAACAACTCAAAAATTATCTTAGGTCACCCATGCTATTAGCAAAACCTCGAGCCGAGGAAGAACTCTACAAATACTTATCCGCCACTACTAGAGCAGTGAACACCGTCCTCTTAAAAGAAGAAGAGGGTATCCAGAAACCCATTTACTATACAAGCAAGGTTCTTAGTGATGCCGAGTCAAGATACCTTCCTCTGGAAAAGTTGGCCTTCGCTCTCATCACCTCGGCTCGACGTCTGCCACCCTACTTCTAGGCCCACAAGGTCACAGTTTTAACTAACCAACCCCTCAAGAAGGTTCTCCATGGACTAGAAAATTTCGGCAGACTAGCTAAATGGTTAATCGAACTAAGAGAGTTCGAAATCAGTTATAAATCCCGAACAATGATCAAGGCACAGGTACTGACAGACTTTATCGTAGAATTAACCACTCTTGAAAACGAGGGTCAAATACCTATGGAATGCCCGGAAGAAAGAGACTCCTCCTCTCTCCCATGGACTACGCATGTAGACGGATCAGCCACAGAGGAAAAAGCAGGAGCAGGCCTAGTTTTACGCTCCGCCTCAGGATGGCAAACTTCTACAGTTCTTGTATTCTGATTCAAAGCAACCAATAACGAGGCTGAATATGAAGCTCTAATTACCGGACTACAATTAGCCCGAGGCCTCAGAATATAGAACCTATGTGCCTACTCTAACTCAGCTTGTCGATAGCCACATCACGGGTGATTTGAAGCTAGGGAAGAGAATATGGTCAAATACAAAAAAGTAGTAAAGAAGATCATCCCCAGTTTCACCCACTTCCAGGTCATCAAAATCCCTCGAAATCAAAACGAAGAAGCTGACCTCTTGTCCAAAAAGGCCACCTCACCAGGCGACACGACAGACAAATCCTTCAACCTTTAATATCTAAACACCAAAACCATTGAAAGCCGACAAGAAGAAGAAATATAAAGCACTGAAGAAGAAACATGTTGGATCGACCCCATCAAAGATTATCTACTAAATGGATTACTCCCGTCCGATAAAAAAGAGGCCCGACGCATCACTGCCAGATCAAATCGTTACAGGATCCTCGACGGGCGCCTATATAAATGATCATTCACACGACCTCTTCTACGATGTCTGTGACCCGCTGAAGACAATTATGTCTTACGGGAAATTCACGAGGGAATAGGTGGCGACCACTTCGGAGGTATAGCCCTTAGTCACAAGGTCCTCCGACAAGGGTATTATTGGCCAACCATCACGCTAGTGGCCATGGAGTTTATCCGAAAATGCGATGCATGCCAACGCCACGCTAAGATTCAGCGACAACCACTCACCCAACTTACTCCAATTACAAGCCCAAGACCGTTAGCATTATAGGGTGTCGACATCCTAGGCCCTTTTCCCACGGCATTTCGATAAATGAAGTTCCTAATTGTCGCCATCGACTACTTCACCAAATGGGTGGAAGCAGAACCCTTCGCCACGATAACAGAAAATGCATGCCAGGGCTTCTTATAGCGGGCAGTAGTTTGCCGATTTGGGATCCCAATAGCTTTTATTATCGATAACGGACGCTGGTTCGATAACCAAGCCTTCAGAAACTTCTGCTCGGAATTCGGGATCGAATCAAGACTCACTCCAGTCACACACGCCCAAGCGAACGACCAAGTCGAGGTAACCAACTTGACGTTGCTTCAAATACTGAAAGCCCGTGTCCTCAGAGACGGGACTAGCTAGGTAGAAGAAATTCCAAGCGCATTATGGGCATATCGAACAACGAGCAGAACACCAATAGGGGAAACACCCTTTGCCCTCACGTTTAGAACAAAGGCTATCATTCCGGTGAAAATAGGGATGCCAACTCTACGAACACAAACCTTCTCCCCGGAAACCAATGAAGAAAGACTTCGGGCGGAGCTCGACCTCTTGGAGGAAAAAGAGAAGTTACCGAAACTGGAGCTGTGGCATACTGCCAGAAGGTGAAAAGGTTCTATGATTCCCGGGTAAAAGAAGTCCATTTCAAGCTCGGAGATTTAGTCCTAAGGGAAACAAATTCATGGGAAACAAAAGCCGAACAGGAAAGCTAACTCCAAACTGGGAAGGCCAATACGTCGTAAAGAAAATAGTCCGAACAGGAACTTATTGACTTGTAAACATGGAAGGAGGAACCCTTAAACGCCCGACGTTATTACCAATAATGGAAATTGTAACACCCGCCCCGAAATAAATAAGGATTTTTATTTATTTATTTCCAGAATTTATTAAAATAGTAATTTAATACGGTAAGCGATGAAATTTGGAAAAAACTTATAAAGGTTTAATTAATCCAGATTTAATTAAGTATTAATTAAATCAGATTAATTAATAAGGAAAATAGACAAAGATTCGAATTCTGGGAAAGTTGGATCTGGTTGAGTACTTAGATAGCCCCGTGATGCCACAGTATGCCCGTGACGAAGGGTTTGACTAAAAGCCAATATTCTAGGATCTGGTTTGACGAGAGACGGATCCCGTGATATTACAAGATTACTGCACTAATCGGGTCAGTTCGACACTGGGATTTTTGAGTCTGGTTCGGGACATTAATGGAAAGATAATTTAAATTAAGGGGCCATGTGGCACTAATTCAAGGATTTGTTAATTAAGTGATTTAATCATTTAAAAATATAAGTTATTTAACGATTTGTGTAATGTTTAATTAAAGTTAATTAAAAGATTAATATTTTGATACATAGATGAAGAGAAGAGAGAGAGAGAGGGAGAGAAAAGTTCTCTCATTCCTCTCTTACTCTCTCTCTCGATCTCCTCTATCCCCGCACCCTAGGCTGCGCTTAGCCGCCACCCCTCACCACCCCATGCCGCTCGGGCTCACCTCACCACGCGTGCGCGGCTTGCAGTCCAAGCGCCGCTCCGCAGCCGCGGCCCGTGCGTAGCGACCACACCGACCGGCCGACTCTCCGGCTCTCCGGCGCAACCCCCTCCCGCCGCAGCTCCGTCCAGGCAGCCACGCCACGAGCACCACTCGCCACCGTCCAAGCGACTGCAGCCCTGCTGGCCTGCAGCCATCTTGTGACCTCTTCTTCGGCATTCTTCTCCGGCGATCTCTATTTCTTCGCCGAGTAGCAAGGTACAAGAGATTGGGGGTTAATTGATGGTGGTTATGGGAGGATTTCATTGATAAACTTCCTTGAATGGGGTTAACAAGTGTTGCTTGGGTTCATGAAGAAAACTAAGTATATGCTTGTAAAGGGTATTTGATTATAGTTTCTTAGAATCAGTTGGAAGTTAGGGCTGAAGAATGAATGTTGTAAATTTTGGAAACTTATAGAATTGTATAGTAATGGATTCCATTGGTTATCACATATGCATAGCAAGTGTTTGTTAAAAAGCTTCAATGAAATCATTGGACCTTAAGAGGTTGGAATGATAGTTACCATGCTTAGAATCCTTTTATGAGTACCTAAAACTTATGCTAGAAGCAATCAACATGATGTATGATATAATGATGTATGAATGTACGTTGTGAGTTGTATGAATAAATTGAGTAGCATGGAGCATGAGTGTATATTATGGGAGGCTTAGAAATAGAGGGGACTATGTCGAAATTTTGTTGAAAATCAATGTTACCCATCTTCTAGTTGTAGAAATGCCTATGAGGGTTATGTAGTTTAATTGAACTTGAGCTATTAATAGCCCTTGTTGTTGTTATAAATTAAAGCAAGTAAATACTGAACCACGCTTTCTAAATTCGATTTGGGCTAGATTATGATAAGAAGAATACATGGATGATGGAGTTAAACTTTAGAAATTTTGTTATGCTATAGATATACGAATATGAGGACCCATTCTTGGGTAGATTAAGCATTAAGCACTATGTTATAGTAGAAGGGTTGAAGGGTCTTTTTACTCATAAGGTTGTTGGTTAAAAGCTAACGTTTCGAGGTTGTTGGTAACCTAAGAGTTAAGTTGTAACTAATTCATGAGAAGGCTAGGTTCATGAAGAAATTATCCACCAAATTCTAAATTGAAAGTCTATTAAGAGTTAGAGGAAAGTAGCAAAGAATTACTACATGCAATTACCTATTTGTAGAGACATCTCTATGAACAAATTGGTTTCATGGTGTGCATAATTTTATGATTTCAAGATCGAGGAAATTGTGATGAATGTGTTGTTGTATTAAGAATAAACATGCCTATGTATTGTTTGAGAAATGCAAATATTGGATTCCAAGTTTAGAAATTTATTGAAGAGAGTTGAACACCAAGTGAAAGGAATTTGCAGGAATTACTGTAGCACTGCAGAACATGGATTTTTGTTCATTTTTTAAGGGCCGTATAAGAGATGATAATGAGCCCAATTATGATGGAAATGAAAGACAATATTATGAATATAATATACCGGGAGATTGGAATGGAATGGTGAAGGTTTGGAGCTTCAATTTGAAGTTCCAAGTTCATGTTTTACGTGGTTACTGTAGCTGCCGAATGAAGAGTGAACTATAGCTCAAATGATTTCAAAAAGACTCGGAATTTGATTCCGATCGTCCCGATAGTTCGGGTGTATATTTAAACTAGTAAAAATGGTGCGGGCAGGTATCTAAGAGCCCGGATCCATCGGTTACGAATTTAAAAGACGACATTTCGGTAAATTCACAAGTAGGGTGATTTAATGCATGTAATGCATTCCTTTTGATATGAAATGTTATGTGACGAACATTTACCATGTTTAGGACGTGGTGAGGTGATTGAGGACCTCAATGGAAGGCTCGGACCCGAGTAGGTCCTGGAGGTGAATAAGGTACGATGTCGCACGGGTACTGTGAGTATTTTCTAACTCATAGTATTCTATTGATATTTTGTTGATTTTCTATTCTTGCCTTATGTGTATTGCTTTCTCCTACCTTGCTTTTGTTATTGACACTCTTATTCCCTTGAGAAGTTCCCAACACATATTCGAGACGGACATCGGATATGTGTCGGTTTTATATCTCAAGGGATAGTTGCTTTCTACATTTCTTATACAAGTATTGCTTTTTCCTACCTTGCTTTTATTATTGGCCCTCCTGTTCTCTTGAGAGGTTCCCAACATATATTCGAGACGGACATCGGATATGTGTCGGTTTTATATCTCAAGGGATTGTTGCCTTCTATATTTTTATACATATTTGAGTTGAGTCATTTACTCCTTAAATATGTTTGGCTTCTGATCCCGAGGGATCATTATTTTCGTATGTATAATCATGTGGTTTGCCTTGGATGTACATATGTGTGTATACCTGTTATTAGGTATTTGGTACTGTCAATCTCTTACGTACAGGCATGATACATCGGACGGATGCCCCTGCAGAGGGTGTATAATATCTGGCCACGAGCACTTGGTGCTAGCTCCATCGGACGGAGGCCCCGGCAGAGGGTGTATAATATCTGGCCACCTGGCTCAGTCAGAGAGCGGTATTTTCTGGCCATGTGCACATGTATGCTATAGCGCAATCCGGCTTAGGCCGAAGACCATGCCGATGGTGTCGTTGATGTCGTAGACATCTTAGTATCACATATGCCAGAGATTGAGTACATCTGTGGATTTATCCACATTCCCGAGACTTGTTGATTGCTTGTGATGATGTTGCACTTGCATATTTGTACTTGCTTTATTCTGTTCTTTGGTTATGGCTTCCGCCTCTTTTATTGTTTATGCGATCCTACTGGGCCTTTCTTTGGCTTATGCACTTGATGGATGTTTTTCTCAGGTGACAATGAGGAGTAGGGTCGGGACTAGACGAGGACCTTACGAGTAGCTAGGAGCGGAACTCAGGAGAGAGCTTCCGCAGGACAGCCTAGCAGCGATGGGGATATGTTGAGCTGAGGTTTGCGGGCCTCTATTCCTTTTGACTGAGAGTTGTCATTCAGGACCTGCTAGGGTTTTGTATAAAACCTTATTTATAATATCTTCCGCTGATTTATAATTTAAACTCATTATTGATTATCTGCTTGTGTTACTTAGCCTTGCGTGCTTCTAGGGGCGACCCTATAAGCACGCGGCGTTTGTCACGTGCGCCGAGGCCCGGGATCCGGGTTCGGGGCGTGACAGAAATAATTTTGACAGATCCATATTTAAACAAGAAGAACTGACATCTCTTTGAAAAATCTTACTGAAAAGCCCCTAAAAAAAAAAGAAGGGGGGGGGGGGGGAGGGGCAAAAATCCCAATTGAAGAATCCCCCGATAAGGCAGAGGCAAAAACCTCAAATCCAAAACAAGGCTGAGGCAAAAAGTCTCGGTTAAAAATCTCTCTATGGAACCAAGACAAAAACCTCAATCAAAGGTCCCTCTAAACTGGGCCGAAGAAAAAAAAAAACTTGCTCAGAATTCATTCAAGGGAGACAAAAATCTCACAACTTATTCAAGTATCAGGCGGAACAGGACTACCACACCAAGGGTGATCTTTGAAGCCACAATGGCTTAAAAACCGGGGAAGTAAAACATCTCAAAATGAAGGTTAGCATTTCTTGTTTAATTTTCATAGTTGGGTTACAGGAATATAGCATACAAAACCCCCAACAACAATGACCTTCACAAAGAAAAACCACAAATTTATAGCTGCCTCATCGGTCTTTTCAAGATTCCCAACAGGGGAAGGATTGTCATCCCTAGCTAAACTCTCCTTGCTGCCAGACTTATCTCCCAAATCCTTACCAAGCGGGGGCCTTCATCCCCACCCAAGGTGCTTACACCTTTAGATTTGCCCCCTAGGCTAAGGAAGACCTTTAATACCGATGAAAAATCCATAGAAACAAAGTCTATTGTTCGATCATGCTGAATAACAGTTTGCAAAAACGAAAAAACTTGAGTCGCCTCATTCTTCCTCCCCTGTTTAAGCTGAGATAACTAGAGTTCCAGCTCCAAGACTTGCTCCTTAAGATCCCTCACATCCTCCTAAGCCGACGCTAATGCCTCCATCTCGAAACTCACAATTTTTCGAAGACCATCCCTTTCCTCCTTAACCATCACGAGCTACCCTTTAATCAGATTTAGGGCATTAGTTTTAAAAGATAGGTCCTCGCCGACCTTTTTCCTCCCTTCATTAAGGCGCCCGGCCTCTTCCTTTAGCCTCGTTACCTCTTTTGCAAGGGCATCTACTTTGTCCTGAATACTTTTCCCATTTGCCTCGATAGCCAAACGCGAGCTCTCGGTATCAGATAACTTCTACCTAAGGTCATCCCTCTCTTTCTCAACCAATATCGACTTTGCTCGAAGTTCACGGTTTTCTCCAACAACCAAATCTCCCGTCCTCAGAGCCTCAGCCTTCTCATCCTTCAAAACACTAGACAAGGCTTCCAAATTAGAAATCCTACCCTTAAGACGGGCAATTTCGCCCTCATTCTCCTCCAGAACCTTCAAGTGAGGATTAATAACAACGCCTTTCAACGAGATAGTGCTTTTTCAAATCTCTCAAACCTCCCGAAGAAGGCTGCTAGCACGATCCGCCCAAAGACTGGCGTGTGCTAGTTAAGTAAAAATTAGATAGGAAATAAAACAAGAAAAATGATTCAAAAGTTTTTATCCTAATAACGTAACAGAAGACAAGACAAGTTGAGTGGTGATCTCCTCCCTCTCTGCT
This sequence comes from Dioscorea zingiberensis, assembly GCA_026586065.1. Lineage (NCBI taxonomy): Eukaryota > Viridiplantae > Streptophyta > Magnoliopsida > Dioscoreales > Dioscoreaceae > Dioscorea > Dioscorea zingiberensis. The sequence continues at coordinate 10,072,489 of CM048827.1, read as the reverse complement.
TCCCGCAAACGCCTAGCAACATCTTCTGATTGCATGACCTCCATCATCTCAGCTACTATTGAAGGATCCTTGAAAAGCAAGCCCCCGGGAGAAAGACCCTCCTCAATGACCAAGGATCCCTTCGAAGCTTTTCTATCGTTTTTTGAAGATGGATTGATGTCAGGGACTCGATCCAACTTATCGTAAAAGCCGGCCTCCTTTATCAACCCCTGCCAAAGAAAAGCCCCTAGTTGTTCCAAAGTAGAAGCACCGACTGGAATTTCCCTCTTATGTGACAAAGTCAAAAACTGAATCCTCACCTCATTAGGAGCATCGACAGTTTCTACTCGTGCGGTGGCTGGTTCGGCCCCAGCCACCAAAGCATCAGGAATCTCTAAAGGTCTAGATTCTGAGTCATCCGCGCAAGCCTCTTGAAAAGCTCAAAGTGGTTTCCGGAGAACCTGACTTAACGTCGCGGCTTCGTTAGGGGAAGAAGGCTCCTCGGAAATAACCAATCTTGGCATAGTTACATGCGCTGGCTCGGTTTATTTACTTAACTCCTCCCCGTTGTTCTTCTTCTTCTTCTTTAAAAGCCTCCAGGAAGTATCGCCTTCCACCCCCTTCCCCTCAAAATAACCCTCGTCTTTCTTTATCTTCTTCCTTTCTTCTTTGGAGATATTTTCTCCCCTTTTCTCTTTTCCTTTTCCAACAACTCTTGCCCCCTTTTTTCTTCCTCTTGGCAAGGGAGCTTGAACGACGCCCTCGAAGTCCGCTAGAAGACCGTTCACATATTCAAGATTTTCCATCGGTTCACCTAAGGAATAAAAAGGCAATCGAGTTAAACATAGCCGCAAAATTACAATCTTTGACATATAAAATACAGATAAATCCTACCAGCCACTACAATCAGTCGGGACCTCCAGAGGTTTTCTGTCGTCAAATATGTATCAATAGAAATCGCCTTAAGAGTTTCAAATTGAGCTTTTTTAGTGTCCGTTATTCCCTCTTCAAGCATCTTCTCTGTCTGAGGGACTTCCTACTTAGTTCGAATGTCCCATTCGGATTTACAGGACACAACAAAGAACTTACTCTTCCACCATTTGATAGAAGAGGGAACCTTACCTTAAAATTTCTTCTTCGAATGAGCCGAAAGAAATATATATTGGTATCAGGCTCTAAGTTTAAGCAGAAAAGAAGACGAAACCAACGAACAGTCAGCGAGACACCATAGCGGTTAAAAACTAGAACGAATCCACAAAGGATTCTCCATGAATTGAGTGTCAATTAGGAAGGACTGAGTTGGAAATATTCTAGGATTTCCTTAAAAATATCGGGAAATGGGAGCCTAAGACCTCTCAACAAGGCTTCCTGGTAGATGGCGATCTCACCCTCCCTGAGTGAACTAGCCTGCTCCTCGGAAGAGGGTTCCCTAACAATGAAAAAGAAGAACTAATCCCATAATGACGAGCAAACTGAGCAATGTTCTTCTTCATAAGGATGCTCATAAAACTTTTTGATCCCCCCTCCCCCTCCTCCCCTCTCTCTACACTAGAAGATGCTGGATGAACCCTTAAACCCTGTATCGATAAGCCCTTAGGCCCTTCCTAAGCAGAAACAAGGAGGGACGGCGAAACAGAGCAAGACGGAGAAGGGATGAAGGCAAAGCGGAACCAGAAGGAGAAGGGACAGACAGAGAAGGGGAAGATGAACCAGAAGACGAATAAGAATGAACTGGAGCCTTGGAATCTAGAGGATCAGTCTCCATTACCTTAGCAGAGAAAACAACCTCCAGGGAACGAAAACACCACTCAGGGGTTCGTCAGAGAGTGAGCAAGAACATGAAGCACTGGAGAAAAGAACTCGTGACAAAATCAAACGCAATCCCCTATTCTTTAAAACCCCTTTTTAGAACTAGAAAGATGAACTGTACAGCCGTCGGATCAAAATAACAATCCAAATCGAACCGTCAAAGCAACGCTACATCGGATAAACAACACCTGGATTTGATCTTAATGGTCAAATCCTCACGAATGACTCTGATCACTCCTCTAAACAATGCCATACCTAGCGTCTGATACAAGGAAGGCAGAGCGTCATGACTTATCATTACAATTGACCCACTCTCACACCAAGCTGCACCCCCGTCGAAATTTCTTGATAAATAGAGTATGAGATATGAAAAGATTTGAAATAAATGCCAAATAGTGCCGGAACAAGCCTAGCTAGTCAGCCTAAACTCGTCTCGAGAATAAAATTAACCCGGTGATCGAATGTTCTCTGTTTAGATTTCTCTCTTGCACACCTAAGAGGAGAAAAAATTAGCAAGACATCCGAGATAAATTAAAAAGATTAATAAAGATTTAAGATACGTGAAACGCCGCCCCAATACAAAAAAAGGAGTAACTTCTTCTCAGTCCAAAGACACGTCCGATTCATCCGATACATCGCCCTCATCGTTGAGGATGATCGCGGATGATCGCTCCATGAAAAGGACGGGTTGAAAAAGCCCACTCTTTCAAACACTTGTTCCTCCCAAAGATGGTTACTTTGAAATGAATACCTCCTAAAAACTCAAAGATCATGAGATCACCAACTTCCATATGATGATCCACCAGGAAATCCTTCCACCCGTGCCCAAACCACATCTTTCCCAGAGCCTCTTCTTGAATTAGTGTTACATTCCACATACACCTGCTAAGGCCCTCCAGAACCATGTCCCCCGCATTGACTTGGTTTAAATAAATATGAAACGTTGACAGAATCTTGAGGCGATTTAGGGGACCGCTCAAACTAAAAGACCTGTAAAAAGAAGGACGAATAGACGCCATGAAATTTTGTCTTTCTTAAAAAAAAGACCATTCTCCTCTCCCAAGCCTCCCATTTATATATGTGTAACCTTGGAACCATCCGCGACCTTTTGGAAACTGTCTCGGACCCCTCGGATAGGAAAACTCCTTTTTCCTAAGCAGCGCTCATAAATAAATAGTGCCATTGAAAAGAACCCGTGAGCCTTTGGAAACCATCCACGTCCCCTCGAAAAAAATACAATAACCACATGGTGAAATAAATGAGTAAAGACAATGGGTTCACGAGAAGACAATTCTATTCAAGGAACAATCAGCATTTACAAACAACACGACAATAAGAAACAGTGAGCATTTACAAACAGTACGACAAAAAGAAAAACATACAGAAGACAAAGATATTAAGGAAACATAAAAAGCGTACATCCTCCAACACCCTAAACCAACCCAACCGATGACCCAGAATTATCACCCGGACTCCCACCCTCATTCTCCTCACAATCATCAGGGACTTCCGCCCAGCTGCAAGGTCGGACGTCCAGATCCACTTCCTTCGGATAGAAATCCAACCCGAAAATTTCCACTTCAAAATTTATCCCTCCAAGATAAGTGAAAATCAAAAAGCCCCACGTAGTCAAGGAATGGTCCGTCTGAAAACCCTACCACCCACGCCCAAAACACATTTCGCCCATGTCCCCATCCACGACAAGCAGAACGTTCCAAATACAACCGTTCGGGCCCTTAAAGTTTACAACTCCTGTTTTGAGCGACTCTAAATGTCTGTAGAAGGTATGAGGAATCCTCACAAAATGACCATAAGTACAGAGAAGAAACCCTTTGAAAAAAGACGGGCGATTGGGAGAAGCCATTTTTTTATAATGAAAAGAAAAGCTTTGGAAGATCATTTATATCCGCAAAATGGCATATATAGGCGAACAAATTCAGCAAAATCATCACCCCACGAATAATGAAGAATTATTATATAGTAAACCTCGATAAGAGACATTGAAAAGACTAGACAAATTTCCAGCTAAGGTAAACAGGTGTTCAGCACGCATGATGGCCAATCCTCTAGGGCTAGCAACTAGACTCCCAGGATAGATTAGTAGACGTTGACTAAAACACAAGGGAAATCTGCACCTTGTCCTAATGACTGTCCTCAAGCTGACCGAAAACCGAACATCCCTCGATTTTCACTCGGACTCGAGAACAAGCACACTTCGGGGAGGGGGGGGGGGGGGGGGGCCTAATGATGTGGGTAAACTCGGTAAGACACGTGTCTTAAATAAACTCACAATACATGGCACGATCTCTATTATACCCTCAGTCAAATCCGACAGATCTCCATCATTCCCCAAGTCAAATCGGATCCACTCAAATAGTATCCCTCAGATTAAATCCGAATTAATCACATGGGTTACCCATGTCAAATCCGAGCCGACCACTCGAATACCATCACGACCCTTCAAACAATCGATCCAAATCCGCATTCGGATTCCCTTTTTTTGTGAAAAGACAAGAGCAAAGCATAAACATTGGGAAGACAAATAGCCAAAAGAAAAGGTAGAGAGGAAGATCTCTATCTAAGGAAGATCCGGCCTAAAAGATAAAATGCCATAACTCACCCTGACAACTAAAGGGACAGGAGTTAAAGAGTAAACAACCCACTTGCCCCACTGAGCCCTCTCGCCCCACTAGGTCCCCTTGTCCTGACAGAGGATGGGACTTTTTCCAACCTCCAAAAAGACTAACGCTAGACTCAAACAAAGGCCTATAGAAAGGGAAGAAGCGGAAGCTCAAAAGGTAAGAAAGGATAGACAAAAAAGATCTCAAACTCTCCAAGAAACAAAAAAGTTCTCTAATTTGACTATCGGAGCTAAATACAGGCAGAAAAGGCCCACTCCGATTGTTTTTATTTCTCCCTACGCAGGTTTTTCCCGCAAACTGGAAGTCTGAGCAATTTGCTTTACAACGAAATTGTGAGTGTCCACACTAGCAAATACAAATTCCCAACCATTGATTCCATCCGGTGCTGATCATAAGAAGCGACCGGATTTCCAACTAAACATAATATGATGGAGGAAAAGTGGGGAGACAGGTGAGAATATCCAACCATCCACGTGGAGAATATTTGGGCAGCCTCTGTTCAGTAGTGCGCATAATATCATGAGAACATAGGTTAACTCTTCCGTCCGGATCCAGCAGAGAGAAGTTTCTTTCGGATCCAACAGAAGGAAATTCCGTCCGGAACTAGCAGAAGGAAATCTGTACAACATCACCTGCTCGGAATCTCGATCAGACAGTCTCATTCGGAAACTACAGCACTGTACACAATCATGCAAAGCGAGGAAACCCCAAGGAAATTTACTCAGAAACCTAAGAAAAGAGGAACAAGTGTCAGTCTTGGGTACCAAGTCTCTGCCAGGGCTGAGCTGACCATCTTGGGCATCAAGTTTCTTCAAGAGCTGAGCTGGCGAACTTGGGCATCAAGCCTCCCTTCGGGCTAAGTTGGCGAGCTTGGGCATTAAGACTCTTCTAGGGCTAACCTGGCAAACATCGGCGCCAAGTGTCCTAGCCCTACGCCTATAAAAAGGAGGAACAATCCCACTGGGAAGGGGGGATTTGGGAGTAGCGAAGCCCTGCCTCTCTAGCAGCCCACTCTTCCTTTTGACTTTTGCTTATTTCCTACTCGCTGTGTAAAGATCATGAATGATTAGTGTGATTTGCTCTCGTAAGAGGGATCCGTAGTTTTGTCCTTGATTTAGAGGGTTTTTCCACGTTAAATCTTTTGCCTCCTCGTTCTAGTTCGATTTCGATTTGGCTTCCAAGTGGTTCAAGTCCTCCATCTCAAACAAATATAATCGTTGGTGCAAGATCCGAGTTGATCTCAAGGCAAAGCCGATTCTAGCATCAACATAATACAATGAAACTCTTGAAGCTCTGAGTCCTCAGGATTTGCTTAACATTTGAAGTATAATAAATATTAGCAAGTGGTAATTTCTGTTAGAAATCTATGTCCCTGTCATGAGGCTACCCAAACTCTTCTAAAAATAAAAATGCCAACACTACTTCGTTAAACCAACCAAACCTGCCCGATCTGCAGAAATCAAGTAAAGGGATGATTATTTTTAAACTATTGTACTTTTGTGATAAGGAGGCTAAATTACAAGAACAAGAGAAATGAAGATTAAACAAGTAGGACTTAGTTTGATTATGATTTTAGATCAAAAAGACCAATGTGCTTATTGAAGTGTACTATCAGACTCTCGCACTTGAACCAGGCTATTGGGTTCCAGCCTTAATTGTGTGCACCAAGCTAGGAGGTGGTGCGCACAACGAAAGTGTGCATGACATGGCAAAGGCGGTCTTACCAAGCATTACACTGCGGACATAGGGAGGCGTGATGCGAGCAGCGGTTGTGTGCATGGCTCAAAGACACGAGTGGGCTCGTCCTCGAGGCATAGCGCGCAGAGCGCATAGACACTACATGCGGGAAGCTGTGCGCGAGAGCGAGTGCATTCATGGGTGGTGCTCGCGGAGCGCAAGCACGTACATAGACAGGCACATGTACGGCATACACACGGGCTGAGCGCACTACGTAGACTCATGCAGAACGCAAACATGCATCGAGTGCGTACGGAGTCAGGTGTGCACAAAGTACATGCAAGTGCAGAGCACATGTTGTGACTCGGTTGCGGGATTCACGGGATGTGATTGGATCGAGTCGGCTTCAGTTGTAGCAGCTGAAGTAGTGGGCTTATCAGATAGGATAAGATAAGTTCAAGTAGGAGTTTGAACTTATCGATAAGTCAATTTGAATACTCTCATACCTATATAAATAAGGCAGAGGCCCTCGGCTTTGTATTCATTTAGGAGAAGTGAATATAAGAGAGAGTTTTGATGGAAATCTCGTGGTAAGGAAGCTCTAATGGGAGAGATGAGATAATAGAATAAGAGGTTTTTGAGAATGTAATACAACCATTACTTTTAGGAATGAGACAAAAGAAGGCTTTTTCTTATTACAATGCTGGAAAGGGTGATAAGAACTATTTCAGGATATTGTGCTAAATTTAAAGACACGATAAACCGTGTACATGTGGACATCCACTAACACTAAATCCTCCACCTTATTTAAAACTAGATAACAGTCAGAGACTGAGTCCTCTGACTTATTCCTCTCACATGAGCACGTGAGCTTTACTTCACTTTGATTGATTCAACTCAGTAGTTGTAAGAGCCATGTGTTTTTTTTGCTCCGATTTAATGAAATGGTTAATTCCCCGTAATTATGCTTGTCAATTAACCTCCCAATGATGGTGGATTAATTTTAAGATTTATCATGGATTAATTATTAATAATATGGGGGAACTAGAAGAGATATCAAGGGTCCTATAAGAATTTATAATAGCTTAGGGACTAAAATGCAAAACGTTAGAGACCTTATTGCATGAAATGATACAAACATGGTCATGGGGCTGGCATGGATACGTGTAGGCAGCCTTGGACTTGAATGCATATGTACCCTATATTTCATGCAAGATGTGAGGGAATTTAAATACAAAAAATAGAGAGAGAGAAATAGTCATGATTTGAAGACAAGTCATGACTTGATGGCTAGCTTATAAAATAAGTAAATAAGAGAAGTCATGCCTTGGTGGTAAGTCATGACTTGATGGCCAACTTTATTAAAAAGAAAACGAAATAAAAAGGAAATAAATAAGAGGAGTTATGACTTGATGGCCAATTTTATTAAAAAGAAACAAAATAAAAAGTAAATAAATAAGAGGAGTCATGACTTGATGGTAAGTCATGACTTGATGGCCGATTTCATTAAAATAAAAACAAAAGAAAGAATAAATAAGAGTGGTCATGACTTATCACCTGACTTGATGACCGACTTTATAGAAATAAATAATAAAATAATAACAACAGCTAAACAATAGAAGATGACACATGGGATTAAGAGAAACGGTTTCCTCATCAGGGAAACCATGTTTCTACTTCAAGGAAACGCTAAGTGTCGCGACCAGAATTGTTCATGCATGAAAATGGCTTCGCCTACTTGCTTTTCATTTGGTTTCTTCACGCCTCACTGGATCCGGCATGATACGATCAGACGCCAAGACGCCGATACGCCGGATTTCATGTTCCTGGACGGCGGCGAAGTAACGACTTGTCGCAGCGTGGGTCCCCGCCATCTCGAGCCCATCGCTCGTCCTCCGCGTGATAAAGGGCATGATAGCTCCCTGTTTAGTATCCTCACTATCTCACCTGGTAACAAGAAAGAGAGCCTTTGTTCCCTGGAGCCAGAGAGAAGCTCACAATCTCGATTGAAGAAGGAACCACACACTGACGTTTTTGGACCCCTACATAACTCGCAGTGTCGGAGGATACCGCCGGGCCGAAGCTTGGAGGAGGTGAGCAGCTGAGGCGAGCCACAACCAACTTCAGGACGACGTCTATCGCCGGAGTTCACCTCATAAACATCAATAGCTTTCGCCAGGGTGGTGAGTGTCCCTGAACCTTCAAAATATCATTGGTATGGTTTTGGAAGAGGTAACTTACTCATGAACCCACACTTAGATGGTTGTGAAGCCAATGGTCTGATACGATACCTTGATACCTTAACATACTCAATAAGGACTATGGTGTGTGTGGAGCTTCATCTAAGAAACATCTCAAGGACATGCATGTTGAGTTTGTTGACTTTATCTTACTGCAGGAAAAGATAGAGAGAAAGAGAGTATTGATATGGATGGCTCCCTACATGCATGTAGTTGGTGGGCTATTAAACCTCAATTTAGAGCAATATTATGTAGGGCTTTTGCTGGCAAAGTTCACCCCATATTTTAGTTGAAGAAAGAGAAAGTTACTCTCATAGATCCACGTGCATGAATGAGTAGGAAATGAGAGAGATTATACTCAACAATTTAATTGGAGCTAAATGAACTTGTTAGTGTGATATTAAAATATGATGTACTTGAGTGTAGTGGATTAACAAGTGGGGTTAGTGTCCCCTGGCAATGTGCCAACCATGTAATAGAAACAATTATATACTATACTCTTGTGCATATACTAAGATCTACTCACCCACCAGATATCGACGTAGAGCCGTGTGACATATCAGGGAGAGACACCGACGAACAAGTAGATACTTCTGTATGCTCAGGTAAGTCATCTTGCCTAGTTCCCGCCCAATCATGGGCTTTCTTGGCATATTCTATATCTTGAGTACATGCTTGCGCACGTGAGTGCTTTTGCTTATCATATCTCCCCACTCGTTTATGGAGTGGTTTACTTGACTTGATCTAGCATGGTACTTTACTTGATATTCATCTATTGTTGCCTTGATGATATGCACATGCTTACCTTCTTGGTTCATTGGATTATTGTTTCCATATTTATTTGCATTGGTATGTTGGTTGTTGGCATCTGTTGGATGTGTGTTCTGTACTACCTTTCCCCCTGGATCAGTGGAGTGTGGGTGCTCCAACCTGGAGCGTCTAGGGCTGAGGACACCAAAGCGTTCTGTCATCCATGACAGGGGGACGATACTTTGGCCGTCCAACCTTGTCAAGGGGACGATACACTGGCCGTGTCGACATGTATAAGGGTAGCACTGCCGAATTCCCAACCACGGGACGATTCCAGCTGAGGCTGAAGGCTGATCGGGGGATACTTTGATAGCTCTTCCATTGGATGATCTTCGGGCTTTGAGGCCACAGTTGAGATTAGGAGTCCTCATCATTGCTTGACTCCGAGACTCCTAGATACTTGGTTGTGCGGGGTGTAGCCCCATGTGCTTGCTCAGTCATGTTTTATTGATTTGCCTTATTTTCTTATCACTCGACATTCATGACTTGCTCACCCACCTTGCGAGGTGCTTACTGGGCTTTCTTTCCGAAAGCTCATACACTTGTTCTCATCCCTTTTCAGATCCCGCGGAGTAGCAGACATGAGTCACCAGGATCGTACGCGGGGCAGGGTTGTAGCTGAGGTTGGCGACCTCTTATGCATTTTACTTATGTATGAGGACATTCTATTTGGATCCGTATAGGATCAGACTTATATTAATTAATAGGGTGCCTGTACCCTAGGTTCTTATCTTCCGCTGATATTATACTCTGATTTATGTCATCTGACTTATTATTATTATTCCGCTGTACTCGTGTTGTTGCTTTATGATCACTTAGGCCTTGTACTGAGCCGGGCTTGTCTCTCAGCTTAGGTACCTGGCACCGCTTTACATGTGCTCGAGGTCGGGGGTCTTTGGGGTCGGGCAGTGGACAAGAGTTAACTGGTTAACTTCAATGTTTCAACATTTCAACACCTTCCCTTAACTTATAGCTGCTAACACCCAATTTCATTCTCAAGTAATTGAACTTTTGAGTAGACAAAGGCTTTCTGAAAATGTATGCTACTTGCTCATCTGTACTTCAGAATTTCAATGCAATAGAACCATCTATCACCAGGCTTCGAATGAAATGAAACCTAATGTCTATATGCTTTGTTCTTCCATGCATAATAGGGATCTTGGCTAGTGCAATTGTTGACTTGTTGCACAGAACAATTTAGTTGGATTTTTCTTTTCTTCATTAAGATTGACCAGTAGTCTTCTTAGCTATATTGCTTGACATGCTAATGTTGTGGCTGTTATATATTCAACCTCTATTGATGAGAGAGCTATTATTTCTTGCTTCTTTGAGCTCCAAGTAATGGTTGCTGATCCCATAGAGAAGACTGATCCTGATGTGCTTTTTCTATCCTTTGTTGAGCTTGCCTAATCGCTGTCAGAGAAGCCAATTATTTTGAAATCATTAACATGAGTATAATACAAACCATAGTCAAGTGTTCCTACAATGTATCTGAATACTCTCCTTGTTGCACCATGATGTTGTCTAGATGGACATTGCATGAATCTAGAGAGAAGCACAACTGAAAAAGAGATATTTGGACGTGTGTGTGTTAGGTATATGAGTCCTCTAATCAATCTTCTATATGATTAGGCATCTGCTTCTCCTGATTTATCATTAAGATGAAAATTTTCTCTTGTATTCCTTGGTGTAGGTGTCGTTTTGCATTCAAGCATATGAGACCTTTTGAGGAGATTCTGAGCATAATTCTTCTGACCAACAAATATCCCTCCTTCATCTTGCTTGACTTCTAATCCAAGGAAGTAATGTAAAAGTCCGAGATCAGACATCTCAAAGGACTTCATCATATTCAGCTTAAAGTCTTCAGCCATTCCTTAGATGAACTCATGTATATAATGTCATCCACATAGAGGCAGACCAGCAGCACATGATCTCCTTCTTTCTTCTTGTATAATGTAGGTTCACTCTCACATCTTTTGAATTCTTGATTGATGAAGTGTTGATCAATCTTGTTGTACCACGCCTGGGGGCTTGTTTCAATCTATATAGGGCCTTCCTCAATCTCAGCACTTGGTTCTCCTTCCCTGCAATTGTGAACCCTTCTGGTTGAGTCACGTACACTTCTTCTTGCAGTTCACCATTAAGAAATGCTGATTTTACATCGAGTTGGAAGACATGCCACTGCTTTTGAGCTGCAAGAGCAAGGAAGAGCCTCATAGTCTCAAATCGAGCCATAGGTGAGAATGTCTCTTCATAATCCACCCGTTGCTCTTGACTAAACCCTCTTGCAACAAGTCTGGCATTGTATTTCTGAACATTTCCGTCTGAACCAAATTTGGTCTTGCATACCCATTTCAGAGCCACTGCATTGTTGTCTTCAGGTAGATTAGTAAGGTACCAAGTGTTGTTCCTTTGTATAGCTCCAATCTCCTCTTGCATAGTTTTCGTCCATTCTTCCTTCTTTGATGCTTCTTCATAGGAAGTGGGGTCTGAGACAGTGAGAGCAAAGGTGAAACATTAATAGATCTCTCTCAGAGATCTAATCTTTCTATGTGGTCTTTCATTTGAGGATGTAGGACCTATTGCTGAATTTGGACAATTGCTTTTGGGCTTGCTTCTAAGCTTGATGTGCTTGCTGAATTGGATGCTCCTCCAGTGTTGTTTGCATCACTGGTTGAATTGCTTGCATTGTCATTAGTAAAGGTTGTGGAGATAGTTGGTGGTGGTGTAGCTTCAATGGATGTCAGAGGGATCTTTAGCTGGTGTTCTACTATGTGATCACTCCAATTCCACCTATCATGCTCATCAAAAACTACATCTCTACTCACAATGACTTTACAAGAGTTAGGGTTATACAGTTTGTAAGCTTTGGACTTAGAACTATACCCTATAAGAATGCACTTATCAGATTTGCAATATAGTTTCTGATGATGTTGTGAGGGAGTCAATGAATAGGCAATGCATCCAAATACACATAAATGACATACAGAAGGCTTCATGTTGCTCCAAGCTTCAAGAGGAGGTCGATTGAACACACCTTTGGTAGGAGATAAGTTCAACAGACTACAGTGACTACAGTTTCTCCCTAAAACTTGATTGGAAGACAACCCTCTGTGAGTAGGCTCCGTGCCATCTCGACAACAGTCTTGTTTTTCCTCTCTACAACATCGTTCTGTTGAGGAGCATAAGGTGCTGAAAGTTATCTTTGAATGCCATTTGATCTATAGAATTCAGTGAATTCCTTTGATAGAAATTCTCCTCCTCTATCTGTGCGCAAGCATTTGATTGAGTATCCACTCTTATTCTCCACAAGGGCCTTGATGATCTTGAATTGCTCTATAGTTTGAGATTTATTTTTGATGAAGTAGACCCAATTCATCCTGGTGTAATCGTCAGTAAATAGAAGAAAATAACAATTACCTCCCAATGACTCAGTATGCATTGCTCCACACAGGCCAGCATGAATGAGCTCTAGAGGTGTTGATGCTCTCTATGCTCTCCAGAGTGAAATGGTCTTCTAACACTACAAGAAAAGCGTGAAAGTATCACAGCATCAATTTTTTCCAACGGATTCATTTCCGTTGGTGAAAGTAATATCGCCAACGGTTTCTTTGAATAATAGCCGACGGAAAGGATTTGGAACTGTTGAACATATCAGTGACAAAATATTTTATTATCACCAACAAAACATTCTGTCGGTGACGTCTTCCGTCAGAAATTAAGTTGGTGAAAAAAGGTTAACATGTGCTTAAAAATATTATCAATTCAGCGACGGATTTTCGGTCGCAATTCCATTGGTGAAAAGAAGAAATTTTTCCAACGGAATTTTTGCAATAGTGAAAGAAATATCACTGACCGATTTTGGGAAGGATTTCCAACGGAAAGGATTTGTCACCTTAGATTATATTAGCGACAGAATATTATAGTATCACCAACGAACATTCCGTTGGTGATAGTCACCAACATAATTAGATATTATTAGCAATGGAATTTTGTTATTATTTGTTATATTTTTATAAAATTAAAACGAATTAAAGATCAAAAATTAATTAACTATTTATAATATTATTATTTGTTAATTTGTTATTTTATTTTATTTTTTTAACTTTGAAAACATATAGATTATAAATTTGTATAGACAAAATAATTAAAATTTGTATAGATTATAAATTGTAAAGTATAAATCTTAAAAATTAAAAGATTTGGTGGTTTTATTTTTAAAAAACTTTGAAAATTTTTAAAAGATGATAAAAATATTTAATCCTTTTAGATTTAAGTGAGAATAAGAAAATTTAAATTTCACCTAAAAAATATAAATTTCTACTATTTAACCATATAATATTATTATTTGTTAATTTGTTATTTTATTTTTTTAAAAAATGAAAGCATATAGATTATAAATTTGTATACATAAAATAATTTAGATTTGTATATATTATAATTGTAAGTATAAATCTTTGTAAATTAAAAGATTTGTTTTTTTTAAAAAAAAAACTTTGAAAACATTTGAATGATGATGAAAATATTTAATCCTTTTAGATATAAGTGAGAATAAGAACATTTAAATTTCTTCTAAAAAAAATATAATTTTTTACTATTTAAACTACCCTCAGCCATATAATATTATTATTTGTTAATTTGTTATTTTAATTTTTTTTTAAAAAAAATTTGAAAACGTATAGATTATAAATTTGTATAGATTATAATTTTTTTATACCTATGTCTTGTATGCATTACATGGTAATTATACACATATAAATGTTATTATTATAATATATACTAGTACTATTAATAAATAATTATACTATAATATATAAGCTAATATATATATATATATATATATATATATATATATATACTTTTGGTATCTATGAATATAAAGTACTTATATTCTATTTAATTATTTACTTTTAATAAATTTATTTGGTAATGAATTAAAAGTCCCCACAAGTTTGTGAAATGAACAAAAAGTCCCTTCAAAGTTTGACTTTCCCAAACCATCCCTCTTTTTACGACTAATGAATTATAAGTCCCTTCATCCACTAACTCTGTTAACTTTTATATTTTCTGACCAAAATGCCCTCTGTGTTGCTGTGTAGTTATGATGACATGATAGTTTTTTATTTTCTGACCAAAATAAAAGCGGGCGAACTTAATTTTCTTGTCTTTTTGATTTTAGGGTTTAGGGTAGATGATATGATTGGTTTACTATTTTAATTTTCTTGTCTTTCTGATTTTAGGGTTTAGGGTAGATGATATGTTTGTTATTCAATCGTTACGAATTATATGTACTAGTATTCCCAGTGTTTCTATTTAATAAACAGTTTTTTCATTTATTCTTCTCAATTCCCACTTGATCATTGTAGAATCCACCGTAATAACTCTCTTTTGATGCAGGCTACGGAAATATAACGGCGAACCTTGTCAACGGTAGATGCTACTTGGTGCCTGTAGTGAAAACAATTACCGAGTTGAAGCCCCATATGACTGATAGGCACTGGGCACTCATTCGGACGACACCTTTTACCGATTTGATGGAGATTGAACCTGTTCTGCAGGAAAGGGGACTGCTCGATGCCTTATTACATGGGTTTGATGAGCGCACTAACAGATTCCGAATTGGAGAGAGAATGCTGCCTTTTAGACCCAAAGACGTGGCTCTCATCCTTGGCCGCGCTGTGATGGGGAAGGGGTTGTATTCAAGAAGCAGAAAACACAACCAGCTTTTGAAGACAAATATCTAGGCAAAGTATACGACAGACACAAAGATGCCATCAGAAAAAATCTTCTCCGACTCGTTCGCAAGAAAGGAGGGAAAGAACAAAACTTCGTCAAGCTGCTGGTGGCATACCTCCTCGGTTCAGTGCTCTTCCCTAACTCCTCGTGTGTGGTTCCCAATTGGATTGCATACTATGCGGACAACCTAGCCGCACTAAACCGCTATGCATGGGCGCAAACCAATTATGGATGACGTCCCTAAGACAGCCGCCCGTGTGCAATCCAGGTCTTCGGTGAAAGGACCACAGACTAGGTATTTGAGAGGGTGCACTGTCGCCCTCAACATATGGTTTTATGAGGTCACCGGGACCGGGAAGAAGGTGCGATTTGGGAGGAGACCAAGGATCCTGAACTATGGGGAGAATAGCTTCAGAAAGCAAGCGTCCCTTAGTCCTCTCCTTAATTCACTCAATGGAAATGAGGTACTCTACATTCTACTTAATCTTTGCTAGGTTTTACTTTAAGTTTTGTAGTTTTCGCTTAATATATTGCGTTTGTGTGGTACATAATGTGCTTTCGTTTAATATAAAATGTTCCCATTTAGCATACTCCATTTGATTTTTCACAGTATTCAGAACTCGTCCCTGACACACCAGAAGAAGAAGTCAATATACAAGCCTTGAGGCAGGAAGAACAATGTTCACTACCAGAACGAAAATTAGGAATACATGCTACTGGACCCCCAAACCCCTTGCAAGGGGAAGGCGAACAATGAGACAAAAAGGGTGCGGGAACACACCCCATCAAGAAGCCCCCAGCGTAATACCCGCCGCCGTTCTTCCATTACCAATCCGCCGAGAAGGCTAATGGATGATGGCGTTGCAACCCGCATTGAGAAGCAGTATAAGATGACGGCAAAGGACATGGGTCGCATCATGTCCCGACTTGACCAACTTGAGCTGGAGAGACACAGGCAGGCCGACTGTGCACAGTCTCCGCCTATGGAGAAAAACAAGCCGGCAAAAACTAAGGCGGAGGAGGCCACATTATCATCCCCTCTTTTGAAGAAACGGATGAAGAGAACCGTTGTCATGCCCCGCCGGTCTCAACATCGTGTGATTCGTTCTCAGTCTGCCTAGATCTCTCGCTGTGAGGCCGCTCTCTCCAAAGACATTCCGCATAAGATGAATGTCCGCAAGGGTAGTACCAAAGGCGATACAACTGAAGAAGTTATACGTACAACCGTGTCAGCTGATGTTGATGACGACACGGTTCTTAGCAGCGTTGTTGAATCGCTACAAAACATGTAGAATAAAGAGCCCGTATTCCTTGTACCTACCGTTGACATTGAGACACAATTGACCACCGACGAGCGACCGCCGACACCCGATGCAGAACCACACACTGCCATCGAGGTCAGACATCATCCGGTGCCACCGCTGACAAACATCGACCGGCGAAAGCAACCATGATCGGCCGCCGAGCAACGCATCGACCACCCTGCACGCATGAATTTTTTATGTCGTCCACACAAATCCATCGGTTGATCACGTTGCTCTACTCACAGTTGCCACTGAGTCAAAAACGACTACCGACGTTGAACTGCAATATGATGAATGTACAAATTTGCCGGTCACGGCCGCGAACCCGGCTATCCCCGCCTGATCAAAAATGCAATAAGTGAATTGCCTACATCCTGCGAGGAACAATCTAATGCACCAACGGATTCGGCCACTAATCAGGAGACTGGAGACGTGATCCTTGCAGAGGCCTACATGGAGTACGAGGACCCGACGCCAATGAGGACAAACTTTATAGCCAAGAATAAGCGTCCTTCCTGTTACATGAGGCTGAACAACATTGAGCAGGCAGCAATTGGCATGTATCTGAACTGTAGAATTGACA
The DNA here is from genome assembly GCA_026586065.1 of Dioscorea zingiberensis. Classification (NCBI taxonomy): domain Eukaryota; kingdom Viridiplantae; phylum Streptophyta; class Magnoliopsida; order Dioscoreales; family Dioscoreaceae; genus Dioscorea; species Dioscorea zingiberensis. The sequence continues at coordinate 10,055,709 of CM048827.1, read as the reverse complement.
AATAAGTCCTCCATTTGTTTGCAAATATTTTCCGTTTCCATTTATTTATTTTGTTTTCTGTTTAATAATTATATTTATGGTTTAATAATTTCACTTTTTGCTTAAGATTAATGGTTTCCGCTTAATATTACGAGTTTCCATTTAATTTAGTGGTTTCCTGTTAAACATGACGCTATGACAATCGTATGGAAAAATGAATGGTCTTTCACCACGCGGGACCATTTATACACGCTGCTCGAGGGGAAGAATATGGTTCCCGACGATGTCTTCGATGCGTTTGTCCTGATCCTCCTTGAAACCATGAGCTCGACTCCATATCCATACAAGAAGCGGGCCACAGTCACTAGGCCGCTGGCGCTTCTCATGTCGAAGAGAATGGATTCCGGAAATTCGGCCTTGGGGTTGATGAAGGACGCCGTGTGCGCATTCGACCAAGTACAGTTGGTCCTTATGCCCATCATTCTCAATAGGCACTATCATTTTCTCGTCCTCGACAAGGAAAATAAGGAGTATATGCATTACACGTCAGTGAAAAGCCCTATATATGACGCCAATGCAAAGGCAATGGTAATATTCCTCGCTTGATTTATACTTTTTTGTATTGGTTTTCTTTAAGTGGTTCTTATTCTGATAACATTGGGCACTATTTGATTCATGCCTCCAATTTGAGCTTGGGGAGAGCGAAACGATGGCCTACCCATTTAGAACTGAAAGCAAGTACCCGCAGCAGAGGGCGGGGAGTCTCGACTGTCCTGTCTATGTTATGAGGTTCATTGAACAAATTCTTGATACTGAGAAACTCCACCTCCCCAGCACGGACGTACCTCAATTGCGTTTACGCTACTTCGCAAGCATAGTCATGGACGACATAAAGCGCTGCTGTGGGGCGTCTGAATCGGGCAAGAAAGAAAAGACACAGTGCCAAAGATTGTACCTGTTAGGAGCGGAATTCTAAAGATTGTACATGTTTACCAAATATTGTACCCGTTAACTATTATGGCTTTCTCCTGTTGGACAACATTTACGTTTAACAATCATATTGCATATAAATATACCTGCTTTCAGTTAGCAATCGATGCATTGCATGATCTCCTGTTGTGGCTGACCTCATGGCAGCGGGTGCAGTGCAAATCACGCACAACAGATTCCTGTGATTCTATCCTCTTCCGTCTTGGACGACCCGGTGGCCTCTTCATGCATGGCGGCAGCAGAAGTAGTTCACGGTTTGCATCAGTCGGTTTGTCATTGTCCAGAACGGGATAAATAGCTTCGGTATATGCCATCCGGTAAGCTTCAACTGTGAAGTACTCGTCAACATACCGATGAACAATGGTGTCTGTCAGCATTATAGCAGTGCATGCATGTTTGCAAGGTAGACCGTACACCTGCCACCTTCGGCATGAACATGTGCTTGAAACCAGACTGACGGAGTTGCTGTTTTGTTCGACAACCTCGAAATAATCACCGTCTGAACGTCCAACAAGTAGGTTACAACTTTCTTCAGCAATGTCCTCCAGCTTCTTGTGTATGACAGGGCATAGGTGGGTCTGTCATCGTAGAGAATGCTCACGGCAGGTACACATCATGTTCATGAGCTTCAACCTTTATTCGATAAAGCAAGACAACAATGACGATGCAAGAACAACAGATATTAATTAGAAACTTGTTATGTTAAATGGAAACGATAGAAAATAAGTAGAACGCAACCTATATATTAAACGAAAACCTGAAAAATAAACAAGAACATCTTATATTAAATAGGAAATTTATATACTAAACGGAAACCTGGTATATTAAGCGGTAATAATGAAATAGAAGTATAACAAATTATTTTAATTGAAAGATGGCACTATAAATAGAACCTTGCTTACCTAATGGAATCTACCATATTCGTCAAGGGGAGGTTGCGCGCCTCCTTGATCCAGGCATTTAATGACTCTGCCACGTTGGAATACATCTCTCCCCATCTTTCACCCTTGAACATATAGTTAGACCAGTGGGAAACTTCGGATTTCTGAAGTAGCCAGCTATGTGCGTCAGCCGATGCAGTTAACAAATCGTTGACTACGTCGTCATATTCCCTGGAGGTACATGCGTATGCAATTCTTGTAATGATGGACCAACACTCCTCCTTCAGTACTTTCCCAAGTCTAACATTCCCCTTTATGAAGTTCGATTCCAAGTGTCGTAAGCAATATGCATGCGGGGCAGTGGGGAAAACCTTTGCGACGGCACTGATGAGGCCCTTCAACCTTTCCGACACAAATGTTATAATCTTCTCATAGTCGTCATCCCCATACAACGCATCTCCTAGCTTTGACAGGAACCACGTCTAGTTAGCGTCGGTTTCATTATCAACAATAGCGAACGCAACATGAAAGAAGCCCTCGTTCCCATCTTTACCTGTCGCTCCCAACAAAGTGCCCCCGTATTTCCCAAGCAAGTGAGTTCCATCAACAAACAACAATGGCCTGCGACTTTTCTTGAAACCAACAACACCATGATCACGTAACATAAAAAAGCGTGTCTCAACTGCTCACCTTCCTTCTCCACAATGGCAACGCTATTAGGGTTCGTCTCTACCACCTTGTTTGCATACCATAATAACAAGTCATAGCTCGCCACCTGACTCCCACGAAGAGTATCCATGGCAATCTCTTTCCCCAACGTTTAGGCTTGTTTATACGGCAGATTAACACCATGATCACGTAACATATCCCGTTAAATATCAATAGGTCAATACAGGGGGCAGTCCTTCAACTTCTGTACCAGTGTCGACATTACTTCTTCGATGCTTTCGGATGTGACCGCATCCAGCACACCGCCAGATACATGTGTGGGATGCATCGCCTTGATTGTAAATATTCCAAGATTACATTCTCTCGATGCGCTGGACACGCCACTCTCAGCCCCCACGGCAAAGACATTTAGACATACCACCCTCTGCTTGTCGTTCTTTATAAAAGTAAAGTCAAAATTCCGTTTTATAGCGAAATTGCGAAGTGAATCCTTGAAGTGGTCACCGTCACGAAACCGGTCACCTACTTTCAGCGACAGAATTTCATTCTCCGTAGTACAAATGGCTAAGGCCCCTAAAGATCCTTGTTGGGATGCCAATAAGTTATCCGAGAATGAATCCCTCCTGTTGGTTCATATATCACCAGTAAGAAAATAATAACTTAAACGAAAATGTATTATATTAAGCAGGAAGATAGAATGGTAAATGGAAACAACGGAAAATAAATGGAGACCGTGTGTTATGCGAAAACTACAAATGTTAAGCGAAATTAGAAGCAACTAAGCGAAAACCCATATATTTAAACGGAAACACAAGATACACATAATACAAGAAATTTCAAATGGAGGATTGACAAGCTGACGGATTGGTTTGTTCAATCAAGAGAAGGAATTATTTACGACGGTAATGATGAACCGGAGGGCACGTCCAACGGGTCTTGAACAGTTTCGACAATGAGGTCGACGGCGATGCTGTTGAACATGTGGTATATGTGGCACATACGTTGAAAGTCGACCTCGGTATCAATTGGGCAAACAGTTCTGTTCAGATCCGGGGTGACAAACTTCACCCTTACACTGGAAAGTTCAAGATCTCATCGCTGGCATATCTCTGCTAGTACTGACTCCCAAGAGCTCAAGACGGTAAACTGTAACACTCGTCCCTCCCCCTTATATCTGGCGACTGCGCAGAAGATTTCCATTGCCAACCTGCAGCAGGAGTGCACTGGCATGATTTTAAACTATACGAGATATGGAAAACCTTTTTCGGAAAAATGAGAAAAGGAACTCACGTCACGGCGAAGGTGTATGTTTCTTCGACTAGCCTTGTGCGGTGACTCACCGAGAAATAGATGGTCGCAGAGCTCGTCTCACCGGTTCACCGAAGAGACAAATTTCTCTCTCGCGGCCGGATGGAAACCAAGGGAACAACAACAGAATGGGTTGAAGAGACAAATTTCTCTCTCGCGGCCGGATAGAAACAAAGGGAACAGAAACAAAACGGGTTGAAGAGACAAATTTCTCTCTCGCGGCCGGATGGAAACCAAGGGAACAACAACAGAATGGGTTGAAGAGGCAAAGTTCTATCTCGCGGCCGGATAGAAACAAAGGGAGCAGAATGGATTGAGGAAGAAGAAGAAGGTCTGGAAAGCTGTCAAAAAGGTACAAAAGTACTTAGTGGAAAGTTGGCCAAAAAGGTGAGGATGTGATGGCTTGTGTGCTAATCAATTATACTAATATTATATCACTTATAATATTAGTCAATTATACTAATAATATAATTTCTCTGATAAGTCCTACCTGTATTCAAAATTCAAAAGTTATGAACTTTTTGAATTTTGAATCCAAATACAACGCACGCCTAGTTTCCTATCAGATAGACCCCGTCATCCACTCCCTCACCTCCATCCTCAACTGACTCGACCATCGCGTCTCCGCCTTCATCAACGTCCCTTTTGCTTCCCACGCTTCAAGCCAAAGCTCAAGAGAAAGGAGAGGAGGTGTTCAAATTCGGCATCCTGAAGAAGCGGAGGAGGTGTTCGGATTTAAGCAAGGGTTCACGCCCACCATCCTTTTCGGGCCGCCCCTCAACCTTGCTCGCCATCGCCACCATCGCCATCACCTCCAAAGCCCTCCGCTCCCCATCGGCCGACGCACCACGCCGGGCTAATCCTTCCAAGCTCGCCTCACGCCCCTCCCTCGCGCCCTCGGCCGCCTCCGCTTCTTCAATCTCCAGCTCCATCGCTCGCCCGCCTCTTCCCACACTCGAGACCATCCCTCCCTCCCTCTCTCCAACCCTCGGATCCGGTCACACCTCTCCTCGCGACAGGCTTCAGGCCAAGGAGCGATGGGGGAAGTGCAAGGAGATGCTCAATGTTGATAAAGGAATTTTTAGTTTCATAATTATACAATAAGTATTTAGGAATAAATAATTATATTTTTATTAGTCTTTGCTTTTGTAGTTTACTCCTGTAAAATTTTGAATTTATTCTTCTCATCATGTTAGTGTAAAGCGGCATTAGTTTTATTTTTCTTGTGGGATGATTTTTTTCTTATTCTTTTTTTAATATTTTAGTTTCTTGATAATTCTATTTTAAAATATGTTTACATAATATATATGAGTTTATTTAAAAAGGAAGATAAGTTTATAACATTTATTAATTTTTAGTTTTATATAATTATAATTATTTAAATAATAATTTCAAGGATGGAATAGTCCGTTGGTGTGGGTTCTCATTGGAGACCGGGAATACTTGGTTTTGATTATTACTACTGACGGAATATTCTCAGGAGAAAAGCATCATCAAGACTGGGATTATCTCAGTTACCATTATTAACACCCCACAAAACATTTCCGTAGGTGATGCATAACAATCACTGATGGGAAAAAAATACCAACGGAATAGCATCAGCGACATGATTTTATGCGATGGAATTTCCAACGGGAAAATTCCATCGTTGTATCTTAACAACAACGGGATTTAAACCTTTCGTGACGGAAGTGTCTGTCTGTGATACTGCACTTTTCTTGTACTGTAAATTGCTTGCTTAGGACACAACTTTCATAGAATTCCAGCTCAGTGATCAATGGAAGGCCTTGCACCATTCTTCTTTGGCTTAGTATCTTCAAACCTTGAGTATGGAGATGTCCATATCTTAGATGCCACAAGTTGGAGTCTTTGCAGTCACTCACAACTAATCCGAGATGTTCCATGCTTGAGACCTCCAATGGAAACATCCTATTCTTTGTCATTTGGATATTTCCAAGAATGTGACCCGAGTTTTGGTCCTTAATTAGACAAGCCTCCTTGTCAAACAACAACTGAAAAGTATATCCTCCCCGATATCAACTAGCCTACACCTCGTGGAGATTGTGAGCCAATTTGGGAACATATTGAACATTGTGAAGTAGCTTTACCTTGCCATTCTTAGTCTTGATTTCCACTTTGTTCCTTTGCCTTCAACTTCAACCTCTTTATTTTCAAGAAGCTTCACAGATTGTTTCGTGTTTCATCCGCATTTCCTCAATAATTCCTTTACATCCTCCTTGTGGTTGGAGCAACCTACTATCCACCACCCATATACTACTAGGAGCTTGATCAAGGTTAGAGGTGTGCCATGAAGAGATTATTGATCTCTTCTTGTTCTTCGTGCATGTTTATTGCCTTGTCTTTGAACCAACATCCAGCCTTCATATGTCTATACCTCTTGTAATTATGACACTGGATATTCCCTTTATATGGCTTTGAATCGGTGTGTTGATGTTGCCGCATGCAGCCGTTGTTTACGTCTCGACCTCTTCCTCGAGCCCTTCCTCTGAAAGTACCTCTTCCTCTTCATCTGGTTGGAGCTTTGTCACTTCTTTTTGCATCTGATGTCTCTTCTGATTTCTCCATTGATCTATTCAGTCTTGTTTTATGTGCCTGCAATGAACCATTGAGTTCATCTAATGTGAGGCAGGAGATATCATTGGCTTCTTCCATAGCTTTCACAATATGGTTGAATTTGGAAGTTAAGCTTCTCAGGATCTTTCCAACTATTGTATATTCAGAGATAGGATCTCCATATATGCGCATCTGATCGACAATCTCTGAGGCGCGCGAGATATAGTTTTGCACATCTTCATTTCTCTTCATCTGTAGAGTCTTAAACTCTTGCTTCAATGTCTGGAGTTTGAAAAGTTGTCAAGGCTTCCCTTGCTGTTGCAGCCACTATTATACGAGGAAATATGACTTCATGCACTATTGTTTGGATTAAGAAAAAGAGCTTTGGAATCTCGCCACTTCTCCTTCACTCGAGCTTCATCATTAAGCTCATTGTACCCAGACTCAACCAGATCCCAAAGGTCCTAAGACCTGAATAGAGTACTTATCTTGATTGCCTAGTGATCATAAAAATCTCCCTTGAAGATTGGTATTGAGGGCTGTAATACACTGAGAGAAATCCGATTTGCTGCCTGGCTGCCTCACACCTTCTGTAGCTCTGATACCAATTATGATGGAAATATGGTGGTAGGAAGCTCTAATGGGAGAGATGAGATAATAAAAGAAGAGGTTTTTGAGAATGTAATACAACCAGTACTTGTAGGAAGGAGACAAAAGAAGGCATTTCTTATTACAATGCTTGAAAGGGTGATAAGAACTATTTCAGGACATTGTGCTGAATTTTAAGACAGGATAAACCATGTATATGTTGACATCCACTAACACTAAATCCTCCCCCTTATTTGCAACTAGATAACAGTCAGAGACTGAGTCCTCTAACTTATTCCTCTCACGTGAGCACATGAGCTTTACTTCACTTTGATTAATTCAACCAACAGCTATCGAGTTAACTTCAATGTTTCAACATTTCAACAAGTTTTGCTATTGGCCTTAATTCCTTGTGTGATTTCTTTGCCTTTTGTTCTTTGCTTGCTTGTTTCCTCTTGTGCTTGTTGGTTTGGTTGCCTGTTCCTTTGAGCAGCTGCTGCGAACCTCGATTGAGGAAGAAAAAGGCTGAGTCAGATACTTGGGGGATCCCACTACCATCACAAGAGGAGTCAGAGTGCTGGGCTTCAAAAAATTGAGGTAGATATTCTCCCCTGTGACAACAAGTATCAGAGCTATGGAACGCGAGATGAAGGGACTGGAATCGAAAGTTGCCTTTGTTAGGGAAACTCACCCTAGGAACACATTACACACAATATCAGCCCTAAAGGTAAAGGTGCCTAAACCAAGTCCTTTTGTTGAAGCTCGGAATGCCAAGGACTTAGAGAATTTCATCTGGGACATGGACCATTATTTCCTAGCGGCAAGAGTCCCTGAGGAGGAGCGGGTCTCACGCAAAGGGATGTACCTCACCAGAGATGTAAACTCTGTTGGTGGAGCCTGCAGTAGAACGAGTCTCGAGAGCGGCGAGAGTCCGTTCAAGGTTGGGAATAACTCAAGAGGGAGCTTCGGGAGCAATTTCTGTCGGGAAATACAACATGGGTCGCGAGAACCATACTGAAGAAACTAAGCATACGGGGACAATCAAAGAGTATGCGAAGGAGTTCACGTCTCTTATGCTGGACTTCAAGGACATGTCCGAGGAGGACAAGCTCTTTAACTTCCTATTTGGGCTGCAAGGTTGGGCTCAGCTGGAGGTGAGGAGACAGGGGGCCAAGGATATCACTTCTGCCATTGCTATGGTTGAAGGATTGGTTGACTTTCGCTATGCAAACACTTTTGAAGGAGACAAAGGGAAGTCCAAACCCAAGGAGATGGGCAAACCTGCAAGGCGGGATGCTGCAAAGAAGCCGCATAGTGAGCAGCGCATACTTGTTTGGTCTAGTGTGAGACAACCCAACCAAGGACTAAAGGCGGGCTGCTTTATATGCAACGAACCGCATCGAGCCCGTAACTGTCTGAAGTGAGAGAAGCTCTCTGTAATGGCAGTCGATATGGATAGCGACCTCGAGCCACCAACTCTGACCCCCTCTAACTTTTCAATATGATAAGGTCGGTAAAAGATACAACCCCCTCGCATCTCCTTTTTATACAAATCATGTTGAATGGAAAGACTATTGCGTCTATTATGGAAACTGGAACCATTGACACCTTTTTGTCGAAAAGGATGGTTTCAACACTTGGCATGGCTCTCGGGAAGGACTTTGAAGATGTGATGCCCATTGTGCATAATTTCATATTACATTCATGTATGTTTTGCATGTTATTTGGTGATAATACAACCCACATGTATTTAATTAGTGATAATTTTGATGAGCAGGGCATAATGAAGACGTTCGAGAGAAAGAGGACTTTTGAAGGTGTTTCAAAAGCCAAAATGTCGAAATTGGGAGCTCAAAAGGAGCCACAAATGCCCCTATACAACATGGCAAAGTTCCCCAAGAATTATGGAGTCAAAACGAGGAGTTTTAGTGAGCTATATATATGGGCAACTCCATATGCCCATATGCGCCTGTACGGGAGCCAGCATAAAGATTTCTTTTAGATCCAATTTTATGACTAGTTGAGCCCACATGGATGCGACACATGTCATATATTTTTCCGTGATGGTAAACCCTATAAATACTGACTTCTAGGGTTAAGAAAAGCATCTCATATCATCTTAATCAATCGGGGGATGACTTTCGACCGCAAGACTTGAAGGAAGAAAGGAATAGAGCCTCATTGAAGATCCATGCATTGAAAGTTGCGAACAGTAAAGGGAAGGTCGTTTATGTTTATTTTGATACCTTTATATCTTTTTGCATTGGATTTGTGTTCCCTTCCACGGGAACTAACTTTCTAGGTATTTTGACATGATGAACCTTCAGATTATATTATTGACTTTGGTTTTTATTATTGGTTGTTTTGATTTAAGATTCTATTGAGTGTGTTTTTGTTGAATTGGTTATCTACGCTGCGATAACCCGGGATTCCAATATGATTTATATGAGAGATAAGCGAACACCTCCTTGTGTGTAGATCTACCTCAATAGAGGGAGTTGTGAGTATTCCTAGAGATAGGGTATTAAGGAGAGCGACTCTTTCAAACGTCTTGTTCCCATAACTCTCCCAAGATTTCAGGGTCCCAAGAATGTTAATTCAATTAGGATTCGTTATTGGTCACCTCGAGAGAGCGATTTAATACACTTTAGGAACTCTCGATCCAACATCTTCTAACTTTTGATATAAAAGCCATTGTCTATATTTTTATGAAAGTTCAAAGGGGATTCATTGCCCGAATACCCCCTTTTGATGATAGATTTGTCCCAAGAGTCAGGTCCGTCATTAGTGAGTTTTAGTACTTAGATTAGTTTAGTTTTCATTCCTCTCCAAAACAAAGTTTCTATTATACTAGATAATAGAACTATAGTTGGTACTAGTAATTCTTAGTCCTCGTGTATTCAACATTCTACACTCTGGAGTAAACTTTATCACTTGACACGCATCAAGATACTTGGGAGTGTAACCATCAACGCTAGAAATTTGGGACGGACAACGGACAAGGAGAAAATTCACCATCATGGTGGACAGTCGGCCTGGGCTCCTGACTGTAATGGGGTGGGTCACCATACCCTCAGGTTGCACGATTCCTCTTGAGAATCCCACCAGAGAAGACTTCACCAGCTGCAATAGTTCTATTCCGAGCATCATCCTCTCAGATTCGTCCATGAATATGACGTCAACAGAGTTCTCACAGTTGACGAGGACTCTCTTTCTTTAAAAATTGGAAAGGGTAACAGTGACGACCAGAGCGTCATCATGGAGGTGGCAGACCTTCCCGAGATCATCGTTGGAGAAGATGATTGGTGGTGTGGCTTAGGGCCTTTTCCGGGACTGGTGTCCCTAAATGGATCCAACCATTCGGGCATAGCTTTTCCGAGATGCCGAGCTTTCTCTTCCACACCCGAGATCGCCTCCGATGAAGTAGATGACCCTCCCATGGGTAGGTTATGCTTCAAGGATGATGGTCCTTCCCCCTCCGAATCTTGGCTGAGGTATTATCTGAGTTGGCCATCTCTGATGAGGCTTTCGATCACATCCTCTAGCTGAATGCAACCTTCTATGCAATGGCTCGAGCTTCAGTGGAAGTTGCAATACTTCTTGTTGCTCTTCCAAGATGCTGCAATCTTAATCGGCTCGGGCCATGCTAGGATCTTCTGGTCCTGAACCTATATCAAGATATGCTTAACAGAGTAGTTGAGAGGATCGTAGTAATTGTACTTCATCGTCCTCTAAGCCTTGCGGGTCTCCCGGGGCTGGAGCTTCTGTTGTTTAGGTCAGGGCAAAGGTCCTCGGCTCGAGTCTTCTTCTGTTCGGGGCCTCTCACGCCTGGGCTCCTCTCTATGGGTTCCTTTAGGGGCTCCATGTCGAGATTCTTTCTTCCGAGCAGACTTCTCCCTCAGTAGGGACTGCTTCTTTAACCCGCATGGATCTCCTCAGAGTTGATATAATTTTCCTTTCGGGTTAGGAGGTTGGTCAGATTCTCAGGTTGCATCTTAGTGATGGAAAATAGGAATGGGGAGTCGCGGAGCCTTTCCATCAGGCCAGTGATAGCCAAGATTGGGTTGAAGTTAGTGACCTCGAGCGTCTCCGGGTTGAAACGATGGAGATAAGCGCGTATTCTCTCTCCTTCCTGCTATTTGTACCTCATCAGTACGGCGGAATTCTTCCTTTGCTTCTTGCTGCTGATGAAGTGGTTGAGGAAGAGATCAGTCAGCTTCCAGAATGAGGAGATGGTTCCAAAAGAAAGGCTATTGAACCAAGCTCGGGTTGTTCCACGCAGCGTTGTAGGGAAGACCCGGCACATGCGGACATCGATAGTTCCATGGTTCAACATCATGGTGATGAAAGTTTCTAGATGGTTGGTGGGGTCTTGGTGCCATTGTAGGTGGAGATGTGAAAATGTAGTCGAAAGTTGTCGAGGAATGGCGCTTCCAAGATCTCCTAGACAAACGGGAAATTATGTGTAGAACATGCTCCACTAGCTCTTTCCTCGATTGGAGGGAGTATGCGTGCTTGGTCCTTTATTGGGTCTCGGCCGTGGCCGAGCTTCGAGGTAACCCCCAGCTAATTGGACGAGGTAGCCATGACTTTCCTCGCCTGATTGGTCTTGCCCTACGTCCGGTGTGTGCGGGCATCGACCTGCCGGGCTTTCTTAGTGTAGTGGGGAGCACTTTCGAGGAGGTGGAGCTTGGGAAACTTGGCGCTCTACTACACGGAGGACTTGGGTTTGCTCCTCAAGTTGTTGCTCGAGGGCTTGGTAGTGGTTCCCCTGGACTTCTTCATCTTGGGGTAGTGGGGGGAGCTCCTCCAGCTCCTTGAATCCTACTGGGTCCAGTCAACCCTTCGCTCTTTGTTCCTTTTCCATGCTTGCACTTGGACGTTCTCATGATTGCACGACTTCTTGTTCGAAAAGTCTCATAGACTGCGCCAAACTGTTGGTGTGAAAATCGATTCCTCCTGAGATCGAACCCGACTTCATCCAACGGTTGTGATTTGTTTGTAGCGAGGGACGTCAACAATTCACTGGAGAAGGCAGTGGTTAACTCTCCCTTGTTTTCCAGAGGACCTACACAGAAAATGAGCGCTGGTCGAGGCAAGCTTGGTGCCCCTCCAATGATCAAGTCAGCCGGGGAGCTTTTTAGTAGAGAAAGAGCCTTAGGGCCGAAGAAGTTGCATACCTTTTTTCTTGTTCTCATCCTTCTTATCTCCTTCTCCTGAGTTCGACGCTTGTCCCCTCCGTGTTAAGGACCTCGTTTGCCGTACTTATCTCCCGACATAGTATCTTATGTACCTTATCTCCCTACCACATTTTCTCTTGCCTTGACTTTAGTAGCTACCTTTTTGTCCGAAGAGGGTGTCCAAGCAGGGAATCCTTGCCAACCAGATGTGTGTTCGGGATGTGTCCACTAGTATGTCAGGGATAAGGCCACGTATCTACCCGGATTTACCCATATCACATTTGTTTTTCTCTAATTTTATTGTCTACTTATGACCCATGCAAATTATTTTGGCTTAAAACTTATTTAGGTACTTGAGAACCCTTAAGATTTATATACTGAACAAAGTGGTTCAGAGGGCATTATTTCCAAACCATACATACATTGCGGCCCACGAGGGATTCAAAGGACGGGCACAGCTGCGCGGAGCAAGGTCAACCTGCTGCACGTAGAGCAAGCTCAATGCGCTCATTGTGCCCTCATCCTTTGTAGAGGAGGATTCTACCATGGAGCAAGTTCAATGTGCCAAACACATTTAAGTAAGGAACCTATCCCTTCCTTGTGCGAGTGGAGGCTCAAACTCGAGACCACCTGTCTGACACAAGGTAGTGATACCGTTAGGCCAAGAGGCCTTTTGTTCCTAGTGTTCTTTTTGAAAAGGCATTTGACGCTAACAGAGGATACTGACACTATCATGTGACAATGTTTTGATTAAGAAGTTATTGAGAATTGAATAAAAAAAAATCTTGAATTTAAGTGTTGCCAATAATTTGGTAATTTCAAAATTTACACCTACAAAAGTTTAACAAATTTGATTAACTTGTTTTTAAAATTTATTTTAGTTTGAGTTTATCAATAAGTTTACAAATCTTGATATGGGCTAGTTCCATAAGTCCCATTTTATTTGTATTCATCTTTTATTTATATAGGATCTCTAATTTCTAAAAAAAGAGATGTGTCCTATCTAAGGCAATTAGTCAATGGATGAATTTAGGTTTTTAGCTTTTATACTATTATTGTTAAGAATAGTATTAGAGTTAACGGATCCCGGTATGAATGAATGTATATAAAGGGTTAGGGTTTGTAAAGGGTTAATTGAGAAATTAATGAAAAAATATAGCAGCCGCCACAGTTGGCATATAGCCTCTTCATCCATGAATTAATCTCCGGCCAACTCTGGTCATCTCCATCCTTCTACATGGTATCAGAGCAAGGTTCAGGCAACCTCCCAACTAGCTGGGCGAGGTGAGTGGCCCGCCGCGGCTCTCGGCCTTGATCCGGAAAGTGTAGACAGAGGGGCGATGTGCGTGAAGCAGCATCGGAGGTTCGCGCTTCGTGATTTGACCGTGAGGTCGCGGGGAGGAGGTGTTGTCGCTGATCTGGGTGCTAATCTGCAGGGAGGAGACGCGCCGACTGCCCATGCATCTGACGGAGGCACCGTGAAGGCTGCGGGGAGGCGTTGGCGGCCGATCTACTGAGGAGAGACGCGCCTCGACCTGGGGTTTGGCGGCATCAGCGATCTTCCCAGAGATTTAATCACGATGAAAGCTTTTCTTGCTGGCCATTTGGTGAAACCTAGGGATTTGTGAAAAGCTTCATCTACGCCTGTGGGTTTCTATGTGGAGTTTTTTGAAATTTCGTGACTTTTCCGAAATTTTTGGTGTTGACCGGCTGTGTTGACTTGTGTTTTGGCTGGTGCTTTGGTGTTGACTGTCTAGTGTTCTACCTGGGTTGCAGCTCAAGCGAGCTGAGCTTTGAGGGGTGTGCTTTGTGATTTGTGCAGTGGGCTGTTGCTGTGGGCCCTTCAGATAGTGGCTGTTGTGAAGTTGTGATTTGTTGAATTGTGGTAATGACGACTCCAGTCACCACTCAGGATATGAAGGTTATTCTTGAGGAACTTGCGAAGATGTTCAAAGCCAAGAGTGAGCCCGATACCTCATCCAATCGGGAGATTATGCCACGCCCTGAGATGGTGCAAAGACTTAAGCTAATGCCCAATGATGTGAAACTAGAAGGGACAAAGAATTATTTGAGTTGGTCTCGGAGGGCAAGTCTCAACTTAAGCACAAAGGGGCTTGAGCACTATGTGCAGGAGACCTGTGTTGAGCCTGCAGACAAGGGGAGCACCGAGGTTAGGACCTGGAGCACCAGTAATTCCCTGGTGGTGGCATGGATGATGAGTTCGATGTCTCCGACTATTGCTGGGATGGTGGAGCCAATCTGTAATGCGGCTGATATGATGTTAGCCAAGATGTATTATGGAGCAGTGAATGTGATGCTTATGGTTGAGGTTCAGACAAAAATTGAGAATCTGAAGCAGGGGGAGAAGAGTGTCTTGGAGCATGCTGCTGAGTTGCAGCACCTTTGGTCTTACTTGGACCATTATGATCCCTTGGCATTTCCAGATACTACATGCGCAACTTTGAGCAAGAGATGGATCGAGCGCAGGAGGGTAACCCATTTTATGAAGGGCTTGAATGCAGAGTTTGAGCACAGGAGGGCCACAATGTGTCATCACTCTTCCCTTCCCACTATAAAGGAGGCTATTGCTTCGATGGCCTAAGAGGAGGTTAGATTGAAGGTGATGACTGGTGATACATCACCCCCTCGCTCGTCCGTGATTAAGGCGCATTCCTCGTCACATCGGCTGATGATAGAGGAGTGCTACATGGGGAGAAAGGGTATCTCGGGCCGATTGCCCACAACCGCGTAATCCTGGTCGTGGTCGTATCGTTGGTGGGGGCAGAGGGGCCTATAGAGGTGCACGTGGAGGAGGTCGTGGTCGAGGTCGTGTTGGTCCTAAAGCCCACTTAGCGGTTACTAACAAGGGACAGACTGTTGAGATGTCCGCTGTTGATGCTGCTGAGTTGGAGGAGTTGCGACAGTTAAAGATAAGGACTGAGAGCTCCAAGGGCAAGGGCCAGGCCACACAGGATCTTGCTATGACCACTGCTTTCGGTAACTTCGCCAACTATGCCCATGCGGGCACAAGTATTCAGGCTCAGGCACTTGCATCTACAAACTAATCGCATATAGAATGGATTGTAGACTCAGGAGCATCTAGGCATATTACTAGTGCATGTAGCGAGTTTGCATCATATTCACCATATAGGCATCCTCATAATGAGACCATCCAAACTGCTGATTGGACTTCTCAACCCATTAGAGGGTTTGGCTCGGTCAAATGCACCTCGTCACTCACACTCTCATATGTCTTGCATGTTCCCTCATTCCCCGTTAATCTTCTTTCAGTTAGCTCTATTATTGATCAATTAGACTGCCAAGTTCTCTTTAACCATCAATCATGTCTTTTCCAGGAGAAGCGAACCGGGAGGAGGCTTGGGACTGGCACCAGGCGTGATGGACTTTGGTACTTGAATCAAAGGAGTGTTGATGTTGCTCTTGCTGCTGCTGTGTGTGGAGGAGTAGAGGCTGCAGTGCTTCTCCAACATTGTCGTCTAGGTCACTTATCTTTCTAAAGCTTACGTAGGTTGCAACCAGAATTAATGGACAAAGTAGACAGGAGTACACTTGTGTGTGATGCTTGTGAGTTTGGCAAGCATACACGTTCTATTTATTCTAGTATTGGTCTTCGAAGTGTTGAACCATTTGCTCTTATTCATTTGGATGTATGGGGACCTTGTCCCGTTATTTCAGTTAGTGGATTCAAGTGGTTTGTGACCTTTATTGATTGTTATGCTCGCATGACTTGGATATATTTGATAAAACACAAGAGTGAGGTGCTTCGGTGTTTTCAAGACTTTTGTGCCTGTGTAAAGACTCAGTTCAATGCAAAGGTTTGGATTGTACGGACTGATAATAGAACTAAGTATGTTAATAAAGAATTTGCATCATTCTTATGCCTTTCGGGGGATCTTGCATCAGAGACATCTTGCCCTTGAATCCTTTAGCCCAAAATGGGGTGGTGCGAAATGCAAGATAGACATCTGCTGGAGGTGGCACGCTCTATCATGCTTACGCTGAATGTGCCAAAGATCCTATGGAGTGAGGCAGTGATGACAGCCGCTTATCTCATCAACCGCATGCCTTCACGAGTGCTGGGAATGAAGACACCATGCGAGATGCTCCTTGGTGAGAACAAGTTTATCATCCCTCCTAAGGTGTTTGGTTGCACCTGCTTTGTCAGAGATCATTGGCCTTCGGTGAGGAAGTTGGACCCTTAGGCTGTGAAGTGTGTATTTGTTGGGTATTCTTCTAGCCAGAAGGGTTATAAATGCCGGAGCCCGACTGAGCGTCGACTATTTGTGAGTATGGATGTGACCTTCAGGGAATCAGAACCTTTCTATGGTGAGAAGACGGACTTGACATCTCTCTTTTAGGATTCCTCTCCTAACACAGGCGGTGTTGGTCGAGAGGGGGAGAATAGTAGAGATGTGGTTGTGGGGCTCATACCTGTCCCGTGGAATGATATATGAATCTGCATGTCAAGATGAAAATGTTGAAAATGATGATAATAACCTGACACGGGGACAAGGAGAATTGAAGGTGATGTCTGAGAAGGAGGCGGAGACAGGTGTCGAGGGAGCATGGAGAGCTTGGCGAGGGACATGGAGAATTGAAAGTGTACAGAAGGAGGCAGACAGGTGTCCAGGGGGCGCATGGAGAGCAAAAGAACAAGAATTCACAACAAAGACTCAAGACTCCATAATGATCAGATTGATGACCAGTCTATGCATACCACTGCCCCAGGCCTCTCCTCAGTTCCTTCTTCCTCAGGATCTTCCCCGCCTCCTCTCCTGAAGTCGGGTGGTAATATCTCTACCTCTCTTAATTTGCCTATTGCCCATCGTAGAGAACCTCGAGCCAATCTTTGGAAAACCTCCTGGGCTAGGTTTGGCTTTGAGAATGATATTGCTAACTTTGTCTCTTATCTTCATTATCTCCTCGTGATACAAAACTTTCTATCAGATCATTACGCCAATACAATACCGAAAGGACCGGGCGAGTGGCAAAGCAGGATCCTAAGTGGCAGGGTGCTATGCATGAGGAGCTCCAAGCCTTGGAGAAGAATGCGACATGGGAACTTGTATCTCTCTCAAATAGGAAAAAGGCAGTTGGCTGTAAGTGGGTGTACACTGTGAAGCAAACTCCTGAAGGGAAGATTGACAGGTACAAGGCAAGGCTAGTTGCAAAGGGGTATAGCCAAACTTATGGGATTGACTATGATGAAACCTTTGCTCCAGTAGCAAAGATGAGCACAGTGAGGACTTTGATCTCATGTGCAAATGAACTTTGGTTGGTCAGTTACATCGCATGAGAACGCCAAAAATGCCTTCTTGCATGGAGATCTACAAGAGGAGGTGTATATGGAGATTCCTCCCTAGCTTCACTACTCCATAGACGGTTGGGAAGGTGTGTAGGTTGAAGAAGTCCTTATATGGGCAATCACCAAGGGCATGGTTTTGTGAGGTTCATACGCGATAATGTGGTATAGGCTATATGCACGATGTAGTGGGGATCACATCGCTTTCACAAACACTCCAAATCCCATATCACAATTCGGCCGCCTATGTGGATGACATTGTTATTACGTAAGATGATCTTTGAGGAGATCTCTCACCTAAAACGTAAGGCTAGGTAAAGAGTTTGAAGTTAAGGATATGGGCCAACTAAGATATTTCCTTGGTATTGAGATCGCACTTGCGGTCTTCTCAAGGAATAATGCTTTCTTAGAGGAAGTATGTTACGGACTTACTCAATCAAAACAGGAATCTTGGGGTGCCGAGTCGCTTCCACTCCGATTGAGCAGAATCACAAGTTGTGTGCCCAATCTGGTAACTCGGTAAACAAGGAGCGCTATCAAAGACTTGTTGGTCGCCTTATCTACTTATGCCACACGAGACCTGATATTGCATATGATGTGAGCGTAGTGAGCAGGTATATGCATGATCCCAAGGTTGAGCATATGGAGGCAGTATACAGGATTCCGAGATACTTGAAGGGAAGCCCAGGGAAAGGCCTTTGGTTCAGGAGTCATGGACACTTGGATATGGAGGGATATTGCGATGCTGATTGGGCGAATTGCTTGGATGATAGGAGGTCCACCTCAGGTTACTTTGTCTTTGTTGGGGGTAACCTTGTGTCTTAGCGTAGCAAGAAACAAGAGGTGGTTGCCCGGTCTACAGCTGAGGCCGAGTACAAGGCTATGGCGACAAGTCTTTGTGAGATGCTTTGGATGCGGAGTTTGTTGTCAGAACTGTGACTATTTAGAGGTGGTGTATTGAAGCTTTAGTGTGACAACAAATCGGCAATTAGCATTGCTAACAATCCTATACAGCATTATCGCACAAAGCATGTTGAGATTGATTGCTTCTTCATTAAGGAGAGATTGGATGATGGAATTTTGAAGCTGAATCGTGTTCATTCTGGCGAACAACTAGCTGATTGCTTAACTAAAGGATTAGGTCCTCAAGAGTGTGTTAAAGCATGTAACAAGATGGGGATGATTGATATCTATCGTCCATCTTGAGGGGGAGTGTTAAGAATAGTATTAGAGTTAACGGATCCGGGTTAGCAATAACGGATCCGGGTTATATGAATGAATGTATATAAAGGGTTAGGGTTTGTAAAGGGTTAATTGAGAAATTAATGAAAAAATATAGCAGCCGCCACAGTTGGCATATAGCCTCTTCATCCATGAATTGATCTCCGGCCAACTCCGGTCATCTCCATCCTTCTACAATTATTTTGAGGTTTAATTGCTTAGTAGGTTGGTATAATTCTAAAACAACAATACAATACCAAACATAACCTAAGAGAGAAGGAAGAGAATTTTGGAAGATACAAGTGATTTTTATTAACTTTACATGAGATTGGATAAGCCATCTTCAACTATTGAAGATATAAAATAGTTGAAGATATAAAATACTAGGAATCAGCACTGGTGAACACTTCTCAGGATTGGCTGCAAAACTTGGTTGTAAGCGTCTCCCCTGTGAAATATAATGAATTATGATTAACATTAGCCATTGGCCTGTCAGCAATCTATGTTCCTGTCAAGAGGCCATCCAAACTCTTCTAAAAAAGCCAGCACTACTCCATTAGACCAACCAAACCCGGTCTGCAGCAATCAATTAAGAGGGATGATTAGTGTCAAACTAATGTACTTGAGATAAGGAGGCTAAATTATAAGAAGAGAAATGAAGATTAAGCAACAAGAAGGAATTAGTTCTGTGTTGTGCCCTGGTCTACACCTTCAATTTACTAAAAAGATGTATTTATGATAATATTAAATAGTTTTCAGTCTCATACTATATAATAGTTTCTTGAGCTATATATGACTTACAGCTTAAATTTTTATAGGTAATGTTTAGTAGAGTAATTAATAATCATACATCGGTTAAATTTAGTAAAAGTCTTTGTTCATCATTCTATCAATTTAAGTTTTTAAGTTGCTAACATGTGTTTGGTTTACAACTTTGTTAATAATCCATCATATTAGTTTAAACTTTTAGGTTAGATTAAGTTCAACTATAATGTGTGTCATTTACATTTAACAGTTTTAACAATCTTGAATCAGAAAGTGAAAAAAAAAAGTAGTTGAAAGAGGTGATGAGAAAGGATTTGACAAAGATATATTATGCCACAATCTGACCATTCAAAACAATTTATAAAGTGGGGATTAGCATTTACCTGAGGTTTATATTCACCACCCCCTCCAATCTTTCCACAAGCCTCAACATCGTACTTCTCGTGCATTGCACCAGTTGACTTGTAAGCAGCATAATTTGTTTTGATCCACCTTATAGCAATATTCTCAGCCACAGACCTTGCTTTGGTTGATCCAGATTTGGCAAAACCTTCGACGATCATATGTTGCAATGGAGCCCAACCATTTGGAAAGTCCCTGGTAAAATACCCAAAGCACTAATTAGCATTGTTAACAATATGCCTATGTACGATTGTTTGTACAGTCTCCCATTTGCAGGAAATAAACATAACTACTCCCAGATGTCAATGAGAAACTTACCACTGTTCCCCAGTGTTTGACAATGAAGTTGCAATGCCAGCATCATGAACAAGACCTGACCTTTGAAGGCTTTTCACAATCTTATTCACATTGGTGCGATCTGCACATAACCCAAAAGAGTCTCCAGTAAATTAGTTAATGTGGTTTTGTAGCTTAAAATACCTCATGCTTGATAATATGGCACAGTCAATATCATGCCAAGGAAAAAGTTGCAACAAATCAGTTGTTCTACCAAAAAATTTGCAACAGTAGTATTTGCAACATCCAATCAATATCATGTTGAGATAATGACATAATAAAAGGGAAGTCCATATATTGTCTGTAACCAAAGATAAAAGAGAGAAATCAAGCAAAGTTATACAGGAAACTGGCAGTCTAAATATACCCTGAGAGCAATGACCACAGAAACCAATTAATTAGCTTACATGCCCTACAGTCTTATACCTATTTAAGATAAACTATGATAACTATGTAAAATTCTTCTAAGAAAAGTATCATCCTTGTCAATATAGCATTTGGTATTTCAACAAACTTAATATATTATGTATTCATAAGGAAAATTGTAGGATGGCCAACCTGAGGAACATGTCTCCGTCCACACAGGAATGAAGTTTGATGCAAAAATCTTGTGGTTTTGATTTTCAGCTTTCCATTGATGGACTTCCTGAAACCAACAGAAGAGAATAAATCTCAGAGAACAACAAACAATAGAGAAGAGGCAAGGGGGCATTTTAATCCAATAGATCACCTCCTCATCACTCTCATCAATAAGCCAATAGTCAAGCCATTGCTCCATCTTAGCATTCCAGAAAATGGACTTCATTGCTGCATACCGTGTTTTTGAAGCCTTCATGAACTTCTTAGAAGTAAAGCCATCTCCAAGAAGTTCAGCAAAGAAAGAAATGTCATGCTCCATCTGTTACAAATGAAACATAATGATGGGTAATGTTTGGAGATATCTTATGCATAACTGTTGGTCTTCTATTTTCTATTAAAAACAGAGTTTGAAACAAATGACACAAACAGAATGTGGCATATAACTCGAATCCTAGAATAAGCTAAATTCAATTCATCAAACTACATACATGTTGGTTAATTGTTCTTGATCACATTGCAGAATTCTATGTTTAGTGATAATTATGATTTGAATAGATGAATTTTCCATTTGTTAATAATTATTTTTTTGACAGTAGCATAATTACAAACAAAGAGTATCTTTATTTTCTGAAATACTTGAAACACATGTAAAATGTTGTCACAACATAGGAAATGAAGGAACAGGTTGCTGGTTAGGTGACAACCATCAACACCAGGAAAATGATACCCTTGAATCATTTAAAATTACAAGTTTCTAGTGTATTTCTTATTTCAGACCTTGAAGATTTGAAGTTATTGAGTGAATTAATTATTATTTTTTAAAAATGTTACTATCATAGGGTATCTATAACAACTGATTTACTATAATCAATGTAAAAATACAGAAACTCTGAAAGATTTTGTACTTCCACACCTTGAATATGTATGCATTCAGATCTACAGGTAAAATTGATGTTGTTGCTAATGTGGTCAGGTCAGAAGAGTTACTGCAGAAGAGACAGATGCCATTAGAGAGACCAATTAAACTAAAACAAAAGGATATTCTAAAACCTTAAAATGCCATAGAACTTCAATATCGCCATCCACAAAACTTTCTAAGACTTGGTCGAAATTCTAAGGACTTTAGATTGAAATACTGAAAAGGTAAAATAATTAGTTAAGGAACTGTTTAAGCTGAATGATAAAAGAGCAATGGCAAATCTTACAGGATCGAAATTTTTAAAAACATAATTAAAAAAAAAAAAAACAGAGTAAAAACTTCAACTTCTTTTACCCAAGTGATTCTATAGGTAACAACATTTTTCATCTTAGTGACAAATTCAAGTAGAAAAATTGTATCTAATACCTTTAGCAAAACTTGAAAATGATATTAACATTCACAAGTATAATTTTTAAGAAACCACTTGTACATAAAGAAGCAACTGCACCGCAAATGTGTATAACCCCAGACACATTGGTACCGATTAGATGAGGTGCCCATGTGCTCAAAATTTTCCAAATAACAAAAAGAAAATAATAATAATAATAATAATAATAATAATAATAATAATAATAATAATGTACAGCATTTGTTGGTATGAAGATTGACCATAGTGATATCTTACTTAAATCAACAGCCTCACTGTTAGAGATGGCAAAAATGAAAATATACTACAGGGGTAAGCCCCAAAAGGAAGTTGACAAAATAATGACTGTCTTAATATTTAAGAATACTTTAGAGTAAGAAAAATTAATCGTGTTACAAAAGAGAAAATAAACTAACCTCATCCAGCGTGAGCTGAAATCCCATCCAGATTCAGCAGCCGAAGCAAGTTCACGGTAAAACTTTTCCTTTTCAAGATCATTTGGTAGTTTAGAGGCTGATTCCTCATCCTGCAAGATATCAATTTAAATCACCATTTCCTGAGAAGCAAGGTCTACATTTTCACAACTAGACACATAATGTCAGTCTGTATAGAAGGCCTACAATTGTTGCACTTTCTGGTCGGGGTTTGTTCCACATTGCATAATAACGGCTCAAAGTGTGTCTATGTCCATGAGCATCCCGAATGATCACTCTATGAATTCCTATGATATTAAAAGTAAGAAACTTAAGTAAAATATCACTTAAATGAGGTGAAAATCAAAAGTTGAAACATATATAGAAGCCACTAAGGGATACAGAAGCTGTCAGGTAAATAAACAAACCTGAATTCCAGAAGCGGTGTTCTTTGAGCAGTGCCGGAAGAGCCTTCTTCACAAATGCCAAATCACCGGTTCTTTTGTATATATCAAAAACCATTGAACTCAACAGTGGAGGTTGGCTGGAAAAAATTTCCACCAGTCTCAAACTTTGAAGCAATATGGGTATGCAAATATTTTTGTTTTGTGATTATTGATGATATTCATTGTGATATATAAACGAGAGTTCATCTAAAGCAGTAATGCTCATTGAAAGCAAACTGAAGGAGAAGTTCTATGAATCTATAGCAAGATGCTAATTTAGCATGTATATGCAATGAATGGAAAGTTATGGGATACATATCAAGATTAATTTGTGTAAATCAAAACCGGCAGTGATATAAACATTTACAAATACTAAATCATCATCTAAACATATTTGTGCAACTATCTATTTATCAACCTAAATTATCATCTAAACATGTAGAAATACTAAACAAAATCACTTTTGGCAGTGATATATGTTGTCTTCCTAAATCCTACTTGTGAAAATAGGCACCTTACTCAAACTCACAATGTAACAAGTAATGAAAAACATGAGCTTTTCCAGAAGTACTGAATCAAACAAAATAAACATCTTTGAAGAAATCAACAATTAGCAAAGAGAAAGGAGGTTTGGGAGTTAGTGGAATAAATGAATACATACCAACTGCATAGATTTACTGTTGAAAACCTAAGGACTTGGACTTGCTTAATAAAATAAACCAAAGCAATTAAGTCTATAGAACCTTTCAAGGAGACTAACCAACAGAGAAACATTTTGATCAAAATGGAATATCACCTCCTGTTACTGTAGTAGGACCTTGCACCATTCAGGACATGGCCATAAGTATCTACAAGTGAAATAAGATTATGTACTATGGCCTTGGCACTGTCATACATCTTGCTTGCCAGTAAGCCCCTGCATGAAACCATCATAATTAATTAAAAAAATCCAAAATTGATAATATTGCTCTAGACCTACAAAGGCAACTACAAGATGTGCAAGATCATTTATACCAATAAAATCGATATTCCACAACAAGTGAAGTCGTCAGTTAGGTGAAATAGAATGAATGGGGAAGCAAATTTACATGGAATACTTCACATGCTAATGATGGCTTTGTGCAATAGAAACTATTTGATGTCAGCAGTTAACAGTTATGAAGGTCCAAGAATCATAACAGTTCACAATAGTATGTTCTCTTTGTTCAACTAAATTCATCTGGTGGCATAACTTTAAACATACAATTGTAGTCCTAAATTAGTGAGATTTGCTCTCTCAACCATATGATTTGCCCTGCGCATATCAGCATCTTAAAAGCACTGCTGAGTCCCATAATTAGTCTAAAACGTTTCTATTTCAATTTTCTTAGCACTAAAATACAAATTTGTAGCCCATTAATATAGAGACAATATCACAATTCATGCAAGTGTAGAGATAAAAGGCAATTTTCAAAAATAGGTCTATTCAAGTAATATTTTCTTACATCTCAGCAACAAAATATTTTTAAAAATAAGCGCATTAGTTAACATAAAGGAAATGCCTTTACTGCCTTAATATAAAGTTTTCCGTCAAAAATCTTTTGCAAAGGAGAAACAGCCATTTAAAATAATACTATATTGATATAATAAACAGATTTACCTGTAATGTAAAAAATAATAATATTTTATGTTCTCTCTCACTAGCATGCATCCATAACAATCTACCGAGGGACGGATGGAGGGGGGTCAAGGGTGTGCTCAAGCACCCCCTTGACTCCAGGAGGACCCCTACTTTGAAGATGTATCTACATGAAATTGTTGTTATGAATATGTAATATAAAATATTATTATCATATTTTAGAACACAACAATGCTATAGTTTAGTGGTTAGGATTTCAAGTTTTGGTTTTGGAGACCTATATTCAAATCTCATCAATCATGATTTTTTTTTTTTTTTCAAATTAGTACTATGCAGCCACAATTTTTATTTTTTTTTAAAATAAGTACAACATCTCTTTTATTATTTTTCCTCTTTTATATTTATAATTTTTTTTAAAGTTAAAATCAGCACCCCCTTAATTTTGCTTCTGGGTCCGCCACTCCCATCTTCATTATTGTCTAATTTAAAAATCCAGTTTTAAGAAATTGTCAAAAAATGATTTTATTTTTTATATATTTGTAAAATATATTTCTTCACTAATAATATGGTTTTCTAATCAGTATGACAGATTCACATTAGGACAAAACATGAATCGACCGTCCTTCCATTTTGAAACACTGCCAGTTGGGGAAGAAAAAATATTTGAAAACACTTTGAAAGGGATATGTGAGGGCATGGAAGTAATTTTAATCTTTTTGAACAAATAAAATAAAAGAAAAGAAGGCCTCCCCTCCAATACTTTTCCTCGGAAAAAAAAAACGAGGACCACTGCATAGACCAGGCATGGCCTCATTGGACACAGCGCTAAGATGAAGACAGCAAAAAGTTTGTAACCTAACATAGTCAAATTATCAATGTATCATCAAATTGACCATAAATATATATCATTTCCGTGAAGCTTACCGCTGCCTAAACGCGACAAATTCACATGGCTATAAATATATATCCAGAATTGAGTGGTAACAAGCAATGCGGTACGAAAAATGGGCCACGACACCGCCAAACACCATTCATTCAACGGAAAAAAAAGTTTTCTTATGAACAGCCAATTTGAAATTCGCTTCCTGATGAAAAAGAAAAAAAAAAATCTAAAAAGCAAAAGCAAAATCTCATGTTTATGGAGGATGATTAATTGGAGAAATAGCTAGCATACCTGATAGTCCAATACGAATCCCAGTAATAAACCTCGTGAAACCGAGATCCAGGCACCACCACTGGCTCTG
The DNA here is from genome assembly GCA_026586065.1 of Dioscorea zingiberensis. Classification (NCBI taxonomy): domain Eukaryota; kingdom Viridiplantae; phylum Streptophyta; class Magnoliopsida; order Dioscoreales; family Dioscoreaceae; genus Dioscorea; species Dioscorea zingiberensis. Next base: position 10,029,847 of record CM048827.1, on the reverse strand, counting down.
GAAGCGGCAGCAATGTATGCATCTCGGGATGCTTCTTTACATCATCGGAAACCCTGCGGCTCAAATTCTTCCACAAAGAGTGCACGTCGAGGGCCCAAGCCTTAACTATCGGGTTTTCCACCATCGGCAAGAACCCCTCCGGCTCCGAAACAAAATCCACCGGCAAAGCGGGAATTAGATCAGACCCAGCGTCCTCAAAATACAGAGCTAAGAAGGCCTTGAGATCCGGCGCGGGGATTTCGCCGTCGCATGGTGATCGAGTGAGATTCGAGAAAGCGTCCTGGGTGGCGGCGAGGCCGTGCTTGAGAGGGAGGTCGATGTAGAGTTTCGGATCGAAGGAAGTCGGTCCGAAGGTCTTCAGGGCCGCGGATTGGAGGGATTGAAGAAAAGAGATGAGGGAAGTGGTCGGGATCGAGTCCGTGCCGGCGGTGACGGAGCAGGACATGGCTATCGAGAAGTAGCAAAGGAGAAATGAGGAGGCGAAGAAGAGTGAGAGATTAGCTTTAGGATTTATATGATGATGAAGGGTCTCCATGTTCTCTCTCGCTTGTACGTTTTGAAACGTTAGGCTCGCACTTCATATAGATTGCGTGTTCAGGAAGCAAACATGATGGCGGGAAGGGGGAGGTGGTGTAACTAACGCGTTCATTGACCGATATATTATCTCACACCGTATTGATATAATTGACTGGATTGCTCCTGCCGAGTCTGGGGGTATGCTGTTGGTTCGTAGCGTCAAGGCCGGCTCGAAGATGCTTACATTGGGACCGATCACGTTGCTTTGTGGTCCGTGATATGACATGTAAGCCGATCTCGAGGCAAGGATTCCAGCTCATCAACCAGTGGAAAGTGAGTTCTGGATAAAAACTATTAAAAAGGCTGACGTGTGTTTGTGAAGGATGTATAGCTCCCGGATCGACAACTGGGGGTGCTTAATTTGGACTCGTGGAGCCCCATGGTTGACTTCGCTGTATGACGTGGTAAAATGATTTTACTGCACGAAATAACTGGAAATTTTACAAATATCATCCGCCCTCGATCCTATAAACCATGTGCCATTACTCCGGCTCCTCCTGTAATGATGTAGCACGATCTCCAAAGGATTAAAATTATTTTTGGTTTCTATACTTTGACCCAATGTTCATTTTTGTCCTTATATTTTAAAAATCTTCAATATGATCCTTGTATTTTGGGTTTTTTATTCGAATACGTCCCTAATATTGACATAGTAGCATAGGTGGCATACAAACAAAATATGGTTAACTTTTTTATTCCAAGTGGCATGCCACATCAGCATGCCATGTCATCATTCAAAAAATTACTTTATTCGAAATCATTTTTATCATGTCATGTCAACATGCCACGTCATTCAAACCCTGACACGTAGTTCAAGCCATTACGCCGAAATACTACCACATGTGTACGCCACTTCAAAGACTAGGGATGTATTCGAATAAAACCCCTAAAGTACAGGGACAGTATCAAACATTTTTAAAGTACAAGGATGAAAATGAACATTGGGTCCAAGTACAGGGACCAAAATTGACTTTAATCTGTCTCCAAAAGACGCCACCATGCTTCCAAGGAGCCAATGAAACCACTCAAAAGGTTAAAAGCATAGGAAGGCACCCCCATATTGACGGAGAAGACATGGGACAAGATGGGATACAAATCCCAAGGAGAGAAGATACATAAAGAAAGGAAAAACACCAGTAAGAAAGGTAAGCAAACATAAGCCAAACTTGAACTCCCTCTTCTTCTTCTTCTCCGACCAAGCCACTAACTTAATCGTTGAAGTGGGCACGAGCATTAGAGCTCTACCTCCCTCTCACAAATTTCCTCCTTTGTCCCCATTACAGGTTAACTCGAGGAGAGAACACCTACAATCAAATCTTCACTTCAAAGAAGATATCATCAGTTTGCTGGAGATCTTAACGGTCTACGTAACACAACGAGTTTTCCGGTTAATAAAATACATCTCTAAAGAAATCTATATTGATATATTAATTCTTCAAATATATATTTTTAATCGTTAAATTTATTTATGAGTATATACAACGAGAAAAATAAATTTTGATATTAGATATACATTTTGTACATAATAGAGGTTTATGGTACCAAATATCTAGGTTTAAATTACGGCATTTTATTTATCAAAATGACTGTGGCGCTACCTATTCAATATCTAGTGTGTTCATTGAATAATGATTAGGATTTAAAATATATAAAAAAATTGGGGGGGACTTAAAATAAAAAAAAAATTAATTTTTTCTTAAGGGGTTTAAATAAAAAAACCAATTTCTTCTAGAGGGATTTAAATAAAAATAAATAAATAAATAAATAAAGGTACCATCTCTAGAGCTAATGGCCTTTGAAAGACCATTTAGCTCTAGGGAACCCATTTGAATGTTTTTTTAGCTTAAAGGAGAACTCAAAATACTCTCTAGAGCTAAATTACTTTTGAAAAGGCCGACACTCTCTAAAGACCCCCACTCTTAGGAGTTAAACGACCATTAATGCCATTTAGCTGCAACGACCCCATCTTTGGTGCTAAATGACATTTTAAATATCATTTAGCTCTAGAGAAACATACAAAACACTCTTTGGAGCTAAACAGGCTTTCAAAGATCATTTAGCTCTAAGAACCACGTTTATGGAGCTTCACAATACATGCACCTCACGAGGCATTGCCTATAAGGTCATTTACTCATCTAGCATCTACACGCTACAAGAACCTCACGAGGCATTGCATATATGGTTGCAGCCCTAAATGAGCCACAAGACCCAGCAACAGCAGCTAGACCCAGCACAGCGCCGCCACCACCAGCTCCAACCCTAGCTCAGGCCGACCGAGATGCTTTCCTCTACTTGCTGGCATGAGGGTTGTAGCGGCTCCTTGACCACAAGGGGATCCAGTATCCACCCCCATCATTTGCTACAACACGGACCATGAGAGACATGGGGATGGACGCCGAGGACTCTTCCGATAGAGACGACGACGAGGAACCAAATAATGCAGGAGGCTCAAGTTAAATGTTAGTATCAGGTTGACAGGTCAATTTAAAGACGGGAAGTTATCGAGTTAATTCCAAGATTTGGTCGGTTTTGGATGTGGTTCGGTATTTTGGCCATAACTTTGGCTACCAATATCAGAATCGTGCGTTCAACCCCAATTCGGAAAGCTCTTTGCGTCGTGCACGACATGGGTGTCATATTTGAGAGAGTTTTAGTTAATTCTTTTTCTATTTTTAGAAATATTTTATCCACCGAATTAGGGTTTTCGATCTTTTTATCTATTTTTGGTAATATTTCATATGCCAAATTAGGATAGAATTTAAATCCGATTTGATCTCGGACTTTTAGGAGTTATTTGATTTGTTTCGAGTTTTAAATTTAGATAAGCTTAGTTTTAAATAATAATTTTTCAATTTTAGCAAATTTTAATTAGATGATAAGAAATCGAGGTTAATCTTTTGAGGCTATTTAAGCCATATTGTGGGTTAGTTTTTCATTATTGAGTTTTGAATAAAAGCATTTTCCTGAATTTTAGAGTATTTTCTCTGATTCTTTTGGTTCTTCGTTTGTTCTTCCTATCGGTCCTTGGATCCGGCTAGCCCGCGGGATAATCGCTACCTGCCTGGCGTCAGTTGGTATGAGAGCCCTCGTCTTCTTTCTTGTGGCATCGACATCAATGGCTGGAGATCGTGGTGGCCGTGGTCGATGTGGTAGATAGGTTCCGATTGAGAAAGTTCAGTACCGTGACCATAGTGCCCTGGAGGTGATGAACAAGGATCTAAAAAGGTAAGTCGCGGAGTTAACCCAACGCTTGATGATTAAGGATTTGCAGAGGCAAGTCACGATTTATCAAGGCGTCTGGCGGCGATCGAGTTTGATCATGGTTGTCGTGGGTAGGTTCCGGCTAAGGAAGTCCACCACCTGATCATAGCGATCAGAGGTTTGACCAACCTATCTACGACGATGATGATGATGAGGAGATCTTACCCACCTCTAATGAATTTACGCAGGGAGTGGAGGTGATCTTGCCCACGTATCGAATTTAATACGAGGAGGAGACCTCACCCATCTATGACGACTACGAGGAGGAAATTGGCGAGCGCGAGGAGGAGATTAGTAAGCCCATCTATGACGATGATGTGGCTAGTGTTGTGTTGGCATCCCGATGGGAGGAAAACCCTCCTATCCTGGTAACCAACACTACTAATCTACTTTCTATCTCCAAGGTTTTGAGCCAGATCAAGAACGAAGATCCAGGCCTACCAACAGAGTTGCAGTCGAACTCGGGGTCGAGTTCTTTCCAACCCGGGGTGACTGATGCAGGAGGCTCGAGTCAAATATTGGTGTCGGATTGGCGGGTCAACATAAAGACTGGAAGTTATCTAGTCAATTCCAAGATTGGGTCGATTTGGGGTGTGGTTCGGTATTTTGGCCATAACTTTGGCTACCGATATCAAAATCGCGCGTTCGACCCCAATTCGGAAAGCTCTTTGTGGCGCACATGACATGGGGATATCATATTTTAGAGAATTTTAGTTATTTTTTTCTATTTTTAGACATATTTTATCAGCCGAATTAGGGTTTTTGGTCTTTTTATCTATTTTTGGTAATATTGCATAGGGTTAAAGCCATTTTTGGTCCCTGAAAATAGGGCTAATGTTCATTTTCATCCCAAAAATTTAAAATTTGTTTAATATGGTCCACATCAGCATATAGTGCCACTTCTCACTCCACATCAGCAAAATAACGACCTAAACATAATAATAAAAAGATTATATGCAATTCATTGGTATTCTACGTGCGTAGAACCGCCACGTCAGTAATTGGGACCAAAAATGCTGAAATACGGAATATATATGGACCCAAAATGTCAAAATATGCAATACATAGGGACCATATTGAACAAATTTTGAATTTTGGGATGGAAATGAGCATTGGTCCCATTTTCAGGGACCAAAAATGGTTTTACCCCTATTGCATATGCCAAATTAGGATAGAATTTGAATCTGCTTTGATCTCGGATTTTTAGGAGTTCTTTGATTTGTTTAGAGTTTTAAATTTAGATAAGTTTAGTTTTAAATAATAATTTGTCAATTTTAGCAAATTTAGATTAGATGTTAAGAAATCGAGGTTATTCTTTGAGGCAATTTAAGTCATTTTGTGGGTTAGTTTTTCATTATTGAGTTTTGAATAAAAGCATTTTCCTGAATTTCAGAATATTTTCTCTAGTTCTTTTGGTTCTTCGTTTGTTCTTCCGAAGTAGGTCCTTGGGTCCAGAATTTAGCTCATGGGATAATGCTACACTAAGATCAGCGTCGTGAGGATCGACTTATCATCACTATCTTTTTCTTTTTTACTACTTTTGTATTTTTCGTTTCTTTTAGCATTCCATATGTCACAAAAGAGTTAGTTATCTATATATATTTCTTTGGGATTTCACTTTTATGCCTTCAATGCTCCAGGAGAAATTGAATTTGAAATATGGACAGGGACTCACAGCGAGAGCAGCAACATCAGCCCACGTTTCTTGAGTAAAGTTTCAAAATCTCATTATGTTTTGATTTACATGTCATATTCTTTTAGTGTATATATTGAGTACATTGGGGACAATATATTATTTAAGTATAGGGAGGGGTTAGTCATTGCTTCTATCTCCTATTTTAGCCCTTGGAGCATGTTTTAAGGATTTCCAACCGTATGGATGGAAAGAACATAAAAAGTAAGCTACCATGTCAATTTTCATACAATTTGGGAACGTGTAGGATATTCATCTTAACGGGTGAAAATTTATAGAAATCCTACCGGTTCAGAATTTCATCCGTTAAGATGAAGACCCTACAAGTTCCCAAATTGTATGAAAATTGACATTCTAGCTTATTTTTCAATGTTCTTTCCATCCATTGGTTGGATTTCCTCAAAACACTGTACAAGTGGGTCAAATAGAGGCGACCACACTTGCACAGTGATAGGGCCGGCCACATTGTATCATGCCCGTATATGTGTGTGTGGATATATATATATATATATATATATATATATATATATATATATTATGATAGTATAGAGCCGGCCGGATTACTGTTTATATAAGGTCACCTCATTTTGAGGCACTTGGAGAGTATTTTTTCTAAATCCAACCATATGGATAGAAAAAATATCAGAAAATAAGCTAGCATGTCGATTTTCTTTTTGATATATATATATATATATATATATGTTGATGCAAAAATTAAGGAAGAACCCTAATTCCACTCAACAATTGAATTTGTTTTGAGATTGGGACTTAGAACAGTGAGAAAATTGAGGAGAAATCAAGCAAGACAAGAGAGAAACACCAATTTAACGTGGAAACCACTCAAATCGGGGGAAAAACCACAAGCTCTATCGGTGAGAGCTAAATCCACTATTCATCCTTCGTTACAATGGAGAAGAAGAAGAATTTGGAGAGAAGCTTGGGAGCTAATCCATGGAGATGAAGGAGGAGAGGAGCTGGGCCTTCAAAGTGGGAGGGCTTCGCCGTTGGGAAAATAACCTTTTTTTAGATGGGGATCTCATCCTCTATTTATAGGGTGGAGGAAGCTTGTGGCCCAAGTTTCCTTCAACTTGAGGCCCAAGTCTTCTTTGTCTTGCTGCCCAAGTTTGTCAGCTCATGTCCAGCTGCCAATTCTTCTAGAAGCTTCTTGAAGTTCTCCTTTAAGTGTAACTGAGAAGTGTACTGTAGAGTTCCGAATCCGAGGAGGTCTAAGAGTTTGCAGTTCCTCGGCCATAAAAGAAGTCTTTAGCTCCTCAGCCTTAAGAGAGGTCTTCAGCTCCTCGGTCATAAGAAAGGTCTCCAACTCCTCGGCCTTAAGAGAGGTCTTCAACTCCTCGGCCATAGCTCCTCAGCCACAGCTCCTCTTCTTTTGGGAGGATCCTCTTCTTCTGGGAGACTCCTCTTCTTTTAAGAGGCTCCTCTTCCTTTGAGAGACTTGGATCCAAGTAGAAAATAGTCTACGATCCTTCCATGTGGTTGTCCAGATGATCGCCACGTGTCTTCCCACTTTTACCCCTATCAATATATATATATATATATATATATATTACATATTATATTATATATAATATTATTAAGGATATGTATGAGGGAGTGGTTACAAGTATAAGAATGAGGAGGCGATATGGAGGAGTTTCCTATAGCGGTGAGTTTACATCGAGGGGATCGGCCTTGAGCTCATACTTATTTATTCTAATAATTGATAAATTAACCAGTTGTATCCATGATGACATCCCATGGTGTATGTTGTTTGCAGATGATGTTGTCCTAGTGGATGAGACTAGAAATGGAGTAAATCAAAAGCTAGAATTATAGAGAAATACTTTAGAAAGTAAAGGCTTTAGGTTAAGTAGAAGTAAGACAGAATATATGCACTATAATTTTAGTCTAAGTAGGAGAGATGAAGGTGAAGTGAAACTAAGGGGGGTGGTAGTGCCTAAGGTTAACCATTTTAGGTATTTAGGTTTCATTTTCTAGGATGATGGGATGATAGATGAAGATGTAACCCATAGAATCAAAGCTGGATGGTTGAAATGGAGAAGTGCCATGGGGATGTTATGTGATAAAAAGATGCCTAACAAAATATAGGAAAAATTTTATAGGACGGCAGTTAGACCTGCCATGCTATATGGGAGCGAGTGTTGGGCAACTAAAGTTCAACATATACATAAGATTAATGTGGCCGAAATGAGGATGTTAAGATGGATGAGTGGTCATACAAGATTGGACAATATTAGAAATGAACACATTCGACAAAAGGTGCATGTTGCACCAATTGAAGATAAAATACGAGAAGGGCATTTAAGATGGTTTGGACACGTACGCTGGGGACCCCCAGGTGCTCCAGTTCAAAAATGTGATAGATTAGTTGTAGAAGGTAAGAGGAGGGGTAGAGGTAGGCCTAGGATTACGTGGAGAGAAGTGGTGTCTAAGGACCTACGTATGTTAGATATTGAGCCGGATATTGCTTTTGACAGAGCGATATGGAAACAAATACTTCATATAGCCGACCCTGCCTAGTATAGGATTACCTATAAGTCGGTTAAAAGGTTTTCTTTCATTAGCTTAGCTTTGTTTGTAGGGATACTGTTCTGCTTCTAACACCCCAATCTCTCATAGAATTATCTGTTGTTATTATTATTTATTTATGTATTTTTATTTTTCATTTTATTTCATTTTATTTCAGTTTATTTCATTTCCTTTTATTTTTTTTATTTCATATTTGAGAGCGACATGAAAATAGAGAATCCATATAGCCGACCCCATCTAATATGGGATTAAGGCTTAGTTATTGTTGTTGTTGTTGTTGTTGTTGTTGTTGTTGTTGTTGTTGTTGTTGTTGTTGTATACACGCGGTCAATCCTTGTCGGTAGGCCAGGATCATTATTGAATCAGGACCGCCCGCTATTTTCCACCTAGAGCATGTTTGAAGGATTTCCAACCGTACGGATGGGAAGATCACTGAAAAATAAGCTAGCATGTCAATTTTCATACAATTTGGTGACCGTTTGGTCCTCCCACTTAATGGTTGAAATTTTGAACCGTTAAAATTTTCCTAAAAAAGAACCGTTAAGTGGGAGGACCAAACGGTCACCAAATTATATGAAAATTGACAGGGTAGCTTATTTTTCAGTGATCTTCCCATCCGTAATTTAGAAATCATTTAAACATGCTCCAGGGGCCGAAATGGGAGGCCGGCCAGATCTGCACAGTGTCTGGCGGGCCTGATAGTACCAGCATTATATATATATATATATATATATATACACATTAGTGATGCCCTATCAGCTGGATATTCGGATCTATTAGAGATACCTACCAGTAAAATAGAAAATATAGTAGAAAGAGCTATCAACTTTGAAGCGTGGAAGTCACCCTTGAGTAGTTGGATTTTGGGCATCACAAATGTTCACCTGATCACCTACCATGGGAAATGGCTACCTCATTAGATGTATGCAGCTACTACCCAAATAAAAAAGTCAAAAGGGATTAGCGAGTAAATAAGATCTAGACTAGTTGGAGATTACGGCTTGAGTCCTGTAAGAGGCATCTTGGAGGGGCTATACACACACGTGTGGGGGGTATGAGTATAAGGTAAGATCTATTTAAAGTAAAAACTGTCATGGTGCTCAAAACTATGTTGTCTCGGACACAGGAGGGACTCCCAACTATTTTGAGATCGGAGATCATGCACTCATCTATTTTTCTATTTCATATTCTCTTTGCTTGAGTAAAAGCAAACGCTCAAGTGTGAGGGTATTTGATGAATGTATGATTATAGATATTTTCATACTATATTTGCATGCACTTTGCTTGTTTTTCGCATGGATTTCTCTATTTTTGTACTTTGTTGGGTATTTTGGTACGATTGAATAGGAAAACAGGCTCCCGAGACAAAAAGAGCAGAAATAAAGACAATTCAGGGTGAAAAGAACCAAACAGACAAGTACACGGCTGTGTTCCTGGGCGTGCTTCTGCTCGTGTAAGTCTCGGGATTTTATAAAAATGCGTTTCAGGATTGAACACAGGCTTGCTTAGATTAACACGCCCATGCTTCATGATTTTTGAAGTTTATAAAAATACGCCTAATGCAACTTCACTACAAGAATGGTGGCGTTTTGCGGCGGTCATTTAGCGGCGGTTTTTAAAAACCGCCGCTAAATGAAACACTAGCGACGGTTAAATGAACGCCCGCTAAATGCTTTCCATTAGCGGCGGTTAAGTTAAAAACCGCCGTGTACTAAAAACAATTTACGGCAGTTTTTATTTAATCACCGCTAAAGGACCGACCCAAATGTTTTTAATTAGAGGACTACATGACTTTAGCGGCGGTTTTTATTTAACTACGGCTAATGCTTTTTACGCGCCTAATGTTTTTAGTTCGCGCCTTTCTCTTCTTTTCCGCTTCTTTTTGTCGATCTTTCGAGCTCCTGAGAAGAATCCCTCGGGTGATGCCAAGCTCCATCACATAAAGCTTCTCTTCATCTCCTGGAGATCTTGGGGGCGTAACTTGCAAGGATTGCTTCAGGGTATGATCTTAAGAACCCTAATTTATTCATCCAGTTTGTGTATCCTTTCTTCTTTTCAGAACCCTAATTTACACATTCAAAGCAAACATGTTAAAGAAGGGAAAACGCTGGTCCTTGAATTCATGCCATTGTAGTCTTTGTTTATAATTTGTGTTCATTGGCCAGACTCTTTCTCCGGGCCGCTTCTACTTGCTCTTGATCCTTGAGGACATTAATTATATGATGAATTTGGGGGTCTGCTCATGACATTGGTTTGAAATTGGTGGGAAGGAATGGGGTGATCTATTGCTACTTTTCTGGGTTGTGTCAACTAGCTTTATTAAGCTTTTCTTGGGGTTTTTGATGAGAAAGTTGTGAATCCTGCTAGTTAGTTGCTGTGTGGTTTAGGCTGTGTTGATTAGTTTGTGTTTTGAGTAATAATTTGTTTTTAACGAGTTCTTGTGGTATGTTGTTGACAGAGAAAGCATGTGATAATGCCATGATTTTAAGGTTGTAAATCCAGTTCATGACATGCTTTCTTTTAGAAGATTTGAAATTACTGGCATCTTTGCTAACTGTAAAAGATCTCAACCATCAGAATCAATTATTGTTAAATGGTTTCTTAAATGTTAATGGGATTAAAGGGAATTTGGTTTTACGAAATTTTAGTGAGATTAAAGGGACGAGTCTCATAATGTATGCATCGAATTTGGAAACTTATCTTTGGATACGCAGCGAGAAAGTTTGATCAAATTAGTATTGATTTTGATTGTTTTAATATGGCTGTAGAGGAGGTCAGAGGCTTTCTTTTCCCAGCTATATCATGTAACCAGATTAAATTTGACTGCTTTTGCATTTTATTCAACAATTTGGCAGCTAATATTATTCATTACCCTTACTGCAAATTGAACAAGTAAAGTTGATTAGTTGATTTGTTTGGAAGAGTCAATTAGCTTAGTTCTAAACCGTTGTTAACTATATATGGGAAATAACGGCGGTTATACCAACGGTTTCCATAAACCGCCGCTAAATGTTCTCGTGTCGCTCGTCATAGCAAATGGTTTTAAATCGCCATGAGGTGATTAGCAGTTATAACCGCCACTAAATGCATTTAAAACCGCCGCTAAATACTCAATTTGTTGTAGTGCTTTTTTAGGGGAATTTTGGAGATCGAGGTCGGAGGTTGGCCGAGGGTGTCTGGAAACCGCGGTTTGATTCATAGGGATAACACACTCAAATTTGATGAACGAGTTTGTGTGCCCAATATCCCGGAACTAAAGAAGGAAATTCTTGAGGAAGCCCGCTACTCGATCTACGCAATCCATCCCGGAAGTACCAAGATGTACAAAGGATTGAAAGACCACTACTAGTGGAAAGGCATAAAACGGGAGGTCGCCGAGTTTGTAGCGCAGTGCATTACTTGTCAAATAATTAAGGTAGAACATCAGAAACTAGCGGGGAAGTTACAATCCTTGCCCATTACAGAGTGGAAATGGGAACATATTAACATGGATTTCGTAACCGGGCTACCTCAGACTCAGAAGGGGCATGAAGCAGCGTGGGTGATAGTAGATTGTTTGACCAAGTCAGCACATTTCATACCCCTGAGGACGGGGGCCACGTTGGAGCAGTTAGCAAGGTTGTATATTGACGAGATTATCAGGCTACATGGAGTACCAACGTCGATCACCTCAGATCGCGACACTAGGTTTGTCTCGATATTTTAGGAGAGTCTACACACAGCCTTGTGCACTAGTCTAGCGTTCAGTACGACTTTTCACCCTCAGATGGATGGTCGGTCGGAGAGGACCGTTCAGATTTTAGAGGATATGCTGAGAGCTTTTGCCCTAGACTTCACCGGCTCGTGGGACAAACGCTTGAGTCTAGCAGAATTCGCCTACAACAACAGCTATCAGGAAACCATACATATGGCTTCTTATGAGGCACTTTATGGAAGGAAGTGCCAAACACTCATATATTGGGGAGATGCGGAGGAGAGGAAGCTTAAGGAGCCAGACTTTGTTCGATAGATAGAGGATTAGGTCAAAATGATCCAAGAGAGGCTGAGAGTTGCTCATAGCCTAGAGAAGAGCTATGCTGATTAGCGCCGTTTTGAGCTCGAGTTCCAAGTTAGTGACGTTGTGTTTTTCAAGGTGTCACCAATGAAGGGAGTTGTGAGATTTGGAAAGCGTGGGAAGCCTTCCCCACGCTATATCGAACCCTTCGAGATCCTGGAGCGGGTAGAGGTCGTGGCGTACAGATTGGCTCTACCTCCGGGCTTAGCACAAGTCCACGATGTGTTTCACATCTCTATGTTGAAGAAATGCATCCGAGATCCATCTCACGTGGTCCCGCGGATTCCTATGTAGATCCAGGAGGATATGTCGTATGAGGAGCGCCCGTTGGAAATCTTAAACCGCAAGGAGCAACAGTTAAGAAACCTGACCATTCCTTTGGTCAAATTGAGATGGAACAATCACACCGATCATAAGGCGACATGGGAGCGAGAGGAAGACATGAAGAAGCATTGCCCAAAGTTATTTGCTACTGGATGAATTGAGAAAGAATTTTAAAATTTAGGGGACAAAATTCTTGTAAGGGGGGAGGATTGTAATATCCAGAATTTTATGGAATAAAAGTTTTCAAATTAGTTAATTAATTATAAGAATGTTTAAAACTTGAATTTAATTAGAAAATAAAGATTAAAATTGGTCAATACCCCAATTTAGGTTAATTGGGGTTGCCAAGGACTTATTTGTGATTTTAGAAAAATCTAGGGACTTGTCTAGAAATTGTGCTCCACTCACAAGCCAGGGACCTGAGTGTAACCTAGAAAGGTCAAGGGGATATTTACAAAGCCACGTGTGATTTTATACATAGAGAGTGTGTATTAAAGGAGGCCAACGGCTGAGATTTGATGATCATGTGATAGTGCGTATATTCGGAGCACCAAAAGCAATCCTGACCTCCATTCTTTTGATTAAGAGGAAATAATCTGAGCCGCTGTTGTTCGATGAATGTATAAGTTCTAGGCAGGGGGAGAAAATCTCACCGTTTGATTTCATTAGATGAGATGATCTAATCATAGCCGTCCATCTTCGATTTTAGATTAAGTTAGATGCATGGAGTTGATTCTGAGATGCTCGATTGTTCTCATCAGATGGAGTGATCTTAGCCACTCATCTGAGATTCCCTTTAAGCTTGAGGCAGCTGAGATTCATCTGGCCGTTCATCAAGATGCGATCTCGACCGACCATCTATGCGAGTCTATGATCCGATGCATAAGAGAAGGGATCCACCGTTCATCAGATCAAGACTCAATCCCGAGACGACGCCGGCTGCGTCTTTACCGCGTGCCACCACTGCCAGCCTTCATCTCCGGTGATCTCGCGCGTAAATTGGACCTGAGACTTTGTTTTGCATAGCTAAAGAAGAGCTCTGGATTCCACCAAGGCCCATCCTCTTCGCCAGCCCTATAAGTAGATGGACATGCCACTGGAGCTCTGCACAATCACTACCCAAGCCTAGCATCGCCGCCGTAAGCAAGCGTAGTCTTCCTTTTTTTTCCTTCTTGTTCCTTGTCCACCCACGGTTATTGGGCTCAAGTAACGGCATCGGAAGATCGCTGGAGAGCTATTGAAGCATGCCATCACGCGACCGGGACCGCTACAGCTACCGAAGCTCCTCCAACGGTCTCCTATGAGTTCCCTGTCCCTTTATACTTTTGTTATGCATGCATAATAGAGAGTAGTGTGGGTTAGAGCTTCGGTGGGACTGAGCGGCAAGAGAATGGAAGTCGTCGGCTAACGGGCGTGCTACGACGAGCTGTAGATGAGGACGCAACCACCCTTAACCCGGGAAGGCACTCATGGAGCGCAGGCACCTCTCTGAAGGTGAGGATCACGGGACAGGGGGTGGGTGGTTCACCTGCGCACTGCCGACGACCACCGTGTGAGACAGGAGCTCTACTCCCTCGCGCCGGTGAGGCACTGTCCGGCGAGATGCACCCAGGTGGAGAGATAGAGAGGAAGAGAGGGACGTGCATAGTAATCAGATTGAATATAGTTTAATTTTTATTAATAGATTAGATTAATTGAGATTGTATTTGTGGGATCGAAAATACCCGCCCGGTATGGTGTGACACCAGACGATATATCGAATCACAAATGTCATTTTTGTTTTGAATTTGTGGGTTCTTCCATTCCTAATAGAGGCAAGCCTCTATTATTAACTACCCCAGACAAAGTCTTGGGAACCTCCGATTAAGGGCAAAAGTATAAGTAAAGAGGCAATGAATAAAAATAATTTTATTTATTTACAGAACATAATTTTCATTACATATGGATATATTATCATATGCATACATATCATTTATTTGCATATATCCGGCGTCGCATTGTATACTTCGCCGCTTGGGGATTTGAGTTTCTTCGGCTGCTTCAAGATGCCCGCTTCGTCGCCGTCTTGAGACTTACACCACTTTAGGGTTTATGTTGCTTCAGGATTTGTATTTTTGTCGAATGCTTCGAGATGAATGCTTCATTGCCACCTCGAGATTCATATCGACTGCCTCGAGATAGGTGCCATATTGTCACCTCGAAACCCGTGTTGTTTTGTGATTTGTATTTCATCGGTTGCATCAAGATGTGCATTCTATCGTCATATCGAGATGTGCGCCACTTTAAGATTTGGATTTTATCGACCATCCCGAGATGTGTATTCCATTGCCATCTCGAGATACGTGTACATGTACAAGCACATGTATATGAACTCAATTCTCTTTTATTTTATTGCCCACAAAGTGCTCATTAATAATATTTTTTTTTTAAAAAAAATTAAATCACCCCTTTTTTATAAAGTGGGACCCACTCTCCATATTTTGCATAATCTTTATCACCAGCTTTAAACTCACCAGATGTTGGTTCATTCTTTTTTCAAGACAAATCAAATTTTTAAACAATAAAGAAATAGTATCCATGCTAGTCCCCACACTAGTGTTCTCTGACTTTAGAAATCAATCCCTCTAGAAACTTCCTTGCACATTACTGCCATCTTGGGGTGACAATTATGACACTATCCATATTATTGCCCTTTTAGAATAACATCCTCATTCATTTCAAAGACTTGCCATCCATTTGCCTGGCTATACTTCATGGGTATTGTGGTGATAACAACCAGCTGCTCCCTCCTTGTGTTTTGATATTAATTTCATATAAGCATTTCATTTATGGCACCATATATCATATGACCAACTCCACTAGTTGTTGCTCCTTTTCATTTTTTTTTTTATTTTGGCTTGCTTCAGTATTAGTGGCATGGTGAACATCCAATAGAGCTACTGCTGAGAGCTTGCAGCACCTCCCTTTTTTTATTTCAACATTGATTTATCTTCATGTTTGTATTGAATGAAATACTTCCAGATGGCTTTGATTTATGTGAAAGTTAACAGGCCCGCTGAGTGCAACATCTGCATCATCTTTCTTCATCAACTCTTCAGCAACCTCTATAAGCCAATCTGTTAGCATCAAGTGCACGCTTGTATTGACGTCCTACTATATCTTTTCCATTGTCTAATGTATCCATAGCAACAAGAATATCTAACTCCAAACTGTAGTCAGGCAATAGCTCCTTGAGAAGTGAGAGGAAGATCATTAGATCATACACTCCAAATAAAGCGTCAACAGAAACAACAAACTTGAATAAGGCATGTTCAGATAATTTGAATCAAATCAACTTCATTCGAAGAGAATATATTTCTTTAGAGAATTTCATCGAACATCTGGAGTGCACTTTATATAACCACCTATTTAACATGTATTTCGGATGTCTTTCCAATAAATTTTACAATCATGTCATAACATAATATCTTCAACAAATTCAACACTAATCTGGTTGCAATTAGAGAGGGACAGTGGATTCCGGCAGCATTGAAAAGAAGGAGATTTTGGAGGTCTTCTGTCTTCTTGTTTCCAGGAGGGAATCTCAGTCCACCATCTGGCTTCGGGCGATCTTCTGGAGAAGAACTTCATAATATATTTATATAGATATGAATATCTGCTTCACTCTTTGGTGGTGGCAGTGGAACAGAGGGAGTCGGCTCCACCAAGATCTTCTTCTTCTGCGTCTTTCCCGACGGTGGAGGTAGACGGTGTAGAAGCAGAGAGAGAACGGGATATATTTCTCTGTTTTTTCATCTCTCTCTCTTTTCTTTTCTTTTTTTAATTTGCTTTTTTTTATTTGATTATTTTATTTTATTTTATTATATTTTTTAGAGTTTTACTTGGCTGATCTCGACAAAGAAATATCCCCACAAGAATAATTTGGCAACAACATTAGCCCCACAAGGGTGGCTAGGTGGCAATAATGAGCCCCACAAGGGTGGCTAGGTGGCAGTAGTAGCCCCACAAGGGTGGCTCGATGATTTGGTGAAGACTGGCGTCAACGGCATCCGCAAGGGAGAGGCCGAAGATGACAGAGGTAGCAGCAACGGCGTCCACAAGGGAGCCTTGACGATATTTGGTGAAGACTGGCGTCAACGGCATCCGCAAGGGAGGGGACGAAGACGACAGGGCAGCAACAACATGATAAGAAATATGGGAGAGGAGGGGTCTTGATCTTCTGCTACCTTTTCCCCTTTTTCTTTTTCATCTCCATATTCCCTTTTTATAGACCCGAGAATCGAGATCCCAAGAGATATCATATATAATTTTTTTAAATTATCATCCCCGTTTGATCTTATCCCCTTTTATATTTTCTTTTAAACTTCACCAGATGAACCACCTCATAATTCCAAACTTTTTTATATATTTTTTTTTGAAAATTTTAAATCATGCATGGAGATAAACCGTGTGATATATGCTACCCCTTTTAAATTTTGAATTAACTCCCAGGTTGTTTATAACCTCCCAACCATGAAGGTGGATGTGATGGGATTAACATTTTGAAATTTAATCATATCAAATCCTATTTTTTATTTCATTATTTCAATTTTTTTTTTAAATCTTTGGATTCACCTTGGGATATGCATTTTGGGCATCTTGGGATTTGTGCTATTTCATTTTATTTATTTACTTATCCTTTAAATGCCTCGAGATATGTTCTCGGGCTATTTTGAAGTTTAGGATAAGCCACAGGATATGTGTTCGGGCTACCTTGGGATTTTGTATCTACGGGTGATTGCCTCGAGATATGTATTCTCAGGCCATCTTGGAATTTGGAATTGCCTCGAGATATGTATTCTCGGGCTATCTTGGAATTTGAGATCGCCTCGGGATATGTTCTCAGGGGCAATTTTGGAATTTGTGTTTGCCTCGAGATATGTTCTCAGGGGCAATTTTGGGATTTAAGATCGCCTCGAGATGTGTTTCTTGGGCTATCTTAAAATAAGACAGGATATATATATTTTTTTTATTTTGAAATATTTTGATTTCAAAATAAATATTTCATTTAAATTTAGAGCCATGAAATATTTCTTTTTTTTTTGGCCCTTGAGACATTTATTTATTTATTTATATTTTTTTTTTATATAAACAAATGCCCCCTTCATACTTCTCTCACGAAATTTGTTTGAGAGGGAGAAGTATGAACATACAAAATTTTCATCTTTATGGCCAATCCATTTTGGGAGACCTGAGGTCATCATCATTTTTTTTCATTCTTTCATTTTTTTTTTCATTTTTTATTAATTCATTCATTCATCATTTTTTTTTATTGGTGATGATGGGTCTCCTTAGGACTAGAACCATCTCTCCCTTGTAAGCCTGGGACATAGGACATATATGCTCTATTGACTTCAAGATTCTGTTGCACTTTTTATCTTTCTCCTGTAGAGAGATTCCAGTTCATCTAAGTGAAGTCAAATATTGCTTTCATTTGAAATTTCATGCCATTTGAATTTCGAGGGAGAGGGATGCTTCAATTCCAAAATAATCGAGGAGTATGGTGTAGATCATGTTTCAATCCAACAAGTGGCATGACAAACCCACAACAAGTCAATCTCCTTGTTTTTGGGTATGGCTTTCTTTGGATTTGGATGTTGATGGATGACATTTCCATGTATAAATGGCGTCTTTTGGCACAAATGACATCTTCTAGCATGTTCAATGCAATTTCTTACTATCGTTGGCCAATGATATTCCATGCGCTTACTCTTAAGTCACATCTTGGGCCTAGATTGATGTGCAACACATATCACGAAGTGTACATCGTGAATGACTTCGTTCGCTTCTTCATATGAAAAATATCGCACATATGAGGGTGAATCTTAGGGCTCCTCGCTTTATCTGAAGGCCTTATGATTTGCCCCCTGAATGGTTAGCTCCAGTCTTCCTTTTACATTTTGAGGGTGAAGTCTTCCATTTTGCCCCCAATACTCTCCTCTTCAGCGTCGTTGAGGATTATATTTATGGGTCTCCAATTTCTTATGGTGATTTGAATTTCTTCATAGGCTGGATTTGCTGACTTCCTCATTGCTCTTGCGAAGGAATCAACTTCTCCATTTAAAGCTCTAACCGTCTTGCAACACTTGAGAAGTCAGGCTTATATATTCTGGAGTCTCCTTCATCTTATTTGATAGTGAGTTGCGAGCCTCCAAATATGTGTTTCTTCTTGACCTCATCAATGGAGGATACAAGTTTGAAATTTCATATTTCTTGGTGATCTCATTATATGAGTGTGAGAACCCAAGTTTGACATTTCATATATCTGGTGATCTCATTGTATGTTTGAGAACCCAAATAAAGATTCTTAGAAGCGTCATATTTTACCTGACCTCATTAATGGAGGATACAGGTATGACACTCCATATTCCCCTTTGAAATCTCGGTTCCGTGATCGAAGCATGTGAAATTTCAAGAGTCATATTATACCTTACCTCATTAATAGAGGATATAGGTTTAAGATTTCAAATTTCCTTGGTGATCTCATCACATGAGTAGTTGAGAACCCAAGTAAAGAATCTTCGCTTTTATATATATTTTAGGAAAACATTTTTTTTTTATATCGTCATATCCCGTTTTCTTTTTGATTTCATATGCATCGTAGCTTGCCCCCATCCTTCTAAAAGGTTTATGGAGCTTCATGATAAACTTTGATGTCTTCTATCATTTTTGGACTTTTTATTTGAAAGTCGGGTAACACCTTTAGACTAGTTTTGTCCAACTTTTTCATTAGCTCTTGAAGTGATGTCAAATGCGCTTTGGAAAGCCACCTCAAGATTTTTATCCTTTAGCCACCTTGGGTTTTGTATTCTCAGGAAGCATCAGGATTTGTGTTTCAATCACCTTAAGATTTGCGATGTTTGATATGTGTGTTTCGTTGCCTCGAGAAACACACTTCATCGCTTTGAGATTTGCATTTGTTTTTGGGGATATATATTTTTTGCTTTAGGAATTATCACCAACTCAAGATGCGTGCTGCATCGGCGCCTCAAGATTTGTGGCTGCTTCAAGATTTATACTGTCATCGACCGTCTTGGGATATGTACTCCATCACTGCCTCAAGACTTGCGCTGTTTTGGGATTTATATTTTCATCGGTTATCTTGAGATACGCGTTTCACCATGCATCAAGATTTGCGCCATTTTGGGATTTGTATGTCCATTAGCCATTTTGAGATCCGTGCTCCATTGCTACCCCAAAAATCATAGCTGCTTCGGTATTTATATTTCATGATCTATCTCGAGACACTTTTGCTTCAAGGTTGCCCTCGAGATTTGTGATGTTTTTCGAGATGTGTGCTTCACTACATCGGGATGCACACTTCATCAATTTGGGGTTTGTATTTCATCACCGCCTCCGGGATATGTGCTCTACTATCCCTCGAGATTGGTGCTGCTCCAAGGTGTGTTTCGCTATTGCGGGGTCGCACACTTTATCGATTTGGGATTTGTATTTCTTCAACTGTCTCGGGCCGTGTGTTTCATTATCACCTCAAGATCTATGATGCTTTGAGATGTGTGCTTCACTGCATCGGGATGCACACTTCATCATTGGATTTGTAATTGGTTTTGGGGAAATATATTTTGCTTTGGGAATTATAACCACTTCAAGATACGTGCTGCATTAGTGCCTCGAGATTTGTGGCTACTTCCAGATTTGCACTTTCATCGACCGTCTTGGGAAATGTGCTCCATCACGGCCTCAGGATTTGCGTCGTTTCGGGATTTATATTTTCATCGGCTATCTTGAGATGTGTGTTTCACTATGCCTCAAGATTTGCACCATTGGGATTCATATTTTCATCAGCCGTTTTGAGATCAGGTAGCTTAATCATTAGCCTCAAAATCCATGGCCGATTCGATATTTGTATTTCATCGGCTACCACGAGATATGTGCTCCATTGACCCCTCGGGAGTTGTGATGCTTCAAGATGCGTGCTCACGCGCTTTGGGATACACGCTTCATCACTGAATTTGTATGATTTGCATTTCATTAGTCACCCCTCGAGATGTGAGTTCCATCACCGCCTCGAGATTTGTGGCCTTTGAAATTTATATTTTCATCGACTGTCTTGAGAGGTGTGTTCCATCCCTTCCTCAAGACTTGCGTCGTTTCAGGATTTATATCTTCATCGGCTATCTTGAGATGTGTGTTTCGCCATACCTCAAGATTTGCGTCATTTTGGGATATATAGGCTGAGATGTGTGTTTCACCATGTCTCAAGATTTGCGCCAGTTTGGGGGATTTATATTTTCATCAGCTGTCTCAAGATGGGCGTTTCGTCATCACCTTGAGATCTATGATGCTTTGAGATGTGTGCTTCACTGCATCGGGATGCACACCTCATCATTGGATTTAAGGATTTTGGTGCTTCGGGATCCACACTCCCAATCGCTTTCCGCATTCCCTCGATTGATGTTGGATAAGATGTCTTTTCTTCTATGAGGGCTGATGGAGGATTTTATTTCCCCTGCGCTGGATGGTGAGCTTCTTGCCCCCGGCGTGCACAAATTTCTTTATTTCATAATATATATATATTTTTGTGATTGTAATGTCAGATATTTTGATTTTGGTATTCATACCCCCAGATTGTATCAGGAATGCTTCTTTTATTTGCCACTATGTCTGAAAGAACTTGAGTTGCAGACGAACAACCAAAGGAGTGAGGTTTTACACTTGCGTACTCACTGGTTGTCATAAGGTGAGCCAAGTGTCAATTCGCATTATACTCCTTGAGATGAGTATGAATTTTTTTTTAGTCAATTTCTTTTTATTCAACAACGACCATTTGTCATGTCACTTGTCAGATCATTGTTGTGAGTGTGCTCGAGGACATGGGCTTGAGTTTCCTCTTTGTTCCACTGGCTTGAACTTTTATTTATGCCGAGGGATAATACTATTCAACTTTTGCATGCCTTCAAGTTGATATGCCACTAGGCCAACCAACGGTATATTACATATTTTTTTATTTGTTGAAATTTCCTTAAGGAGGATTTTGGGTTGGAAAGAAGATTTTGTTGTTGAGGTTCACCCCTGTTCACTGCCCCCTATGTGGTACGTGGCTTGATCCTTCTTCTCTTATGCCCCCAGGATCTTGTGAATGGTGTGTGTGATGGCCCTCTTCGGGCCTCAAAGGCGATCCAGATGATTTGAACTTATGCATCCTTGAAAATGTATTAAGGAGGATTTTGGGTTGGATGAAAAATGGATTCATCCTCACTATCCTTCCTTTTAGGAAAATTTTGTTGTTGAAGGTCAATTCCCGTTCCTTGCCCCTGTGTGGTACGTGACTTGATCCTTCTTCTCGTATGCTCCTATGATCTTATGAATGGTGCAAGTGATAGGCCTCCTCGGGTATTAATGACCATCCATATGATAGAGTTGACTTAGCGTCATCTTATCGATTGCAGTTTCCTCAATGTCGGGTGGGCTCTTTTGAGGTCATAACTCTGCAATAGTTGAGTTCTTCTCCACTAACAAAAGGGTGTTAAAGAACACATTTGAATATTTTTACAGCCTTGAAAGAAGACAAAATTCAACTCCTGATAAGGAACTTGCATCTCTCAATAAGCGGGCTTCATATAATATTTCTTTCTCTTTCCTTTTTTTTTTTTTTTTTTGATTTCTTTCTCTTTCCTTTTTTTTGATTTTTTTTTTTTTTGATGATTTTCTTTTTGATTTTTTTTATTTATTTTTTTTATTGATTTGTTTTTAGCAACTTTTTGAAAGTGCACTTATCGTCTTTGTCTGCAGAAATTACCCTCAGCCGAAATTTGAAGGTGTATTCATCATCTTAGATGCAGTAAATTACTTTCTCAGTCGGGCTGGGTAACCCCTACAAAATGAAAGTCCTTGGCTGATGTCCCATGTGTAGGAGATGTGGCATTATTGGGACTTCTATGGATGCCGAACTTCTATGTGTAGTAGAGATCTTGTATGCACCTTTTCGTTGAGTAGAGCACATCTTTTGCTATGAGAGTCTCCGCCGACGTTTTCTCTTCTCTCAAACTTTTTGAAGGTGCTCTTATTGTCTTCTCTTGTAGGAACTACCATCTCAAGCTGGGCTGGGGTAACCCCTACAAAATGAAAGTCTTCGGTTCTTTACCAATGGATCTTCATATCAGACCAAGAAAATCATGTAAGGTCGACATCCAATGTGTTGAAGGTATGAGACTATTAGGACCTCTATGGATGATGAGCTTCCAATTGCAACGAAGATCCCTTTATAAAATTCATATGCCTCTACTTGTACTTTTTGCCTCAAAGATGGGAGGAAGAATAAGTCCCCACCGGGCGTGCCAGAATTTGTGGGATTGAAAATACCCGCCCGGTATGGTGTGACACCAAATGATATATCGAATCACAAATGTCATTTTTGTTTTGAATTTGTGGGTTCTTCCATTCCTAATAGAGGCAAGCCTCTATTATTAACTACCCCAGACAAAGTCTTGGGAACCTCCGATTAAGGGCAAAAGTATAAGTAAAGAGGCAATGAATAAAAATAATTTTATTTATTTACAGAACATAATTTTCATTACATATGGATATATTATCATATGCATACATATCATTTATTTGCATATATCAAAGTGCCGCATTGTGTATACTTAGCCATTGGGATTTGAGTTTCTTCGGCTGCTTCAAGATGCCCGCTTCGTCGCCGTCTTGAGACTTACACCACTTTAGGGTTTATGTTGCTTCAGGATTTGTATTTTTGTCGAATGCTTCGAGATGAATGCTTCATTGCCACCTCGAGATTCATATCGACTGCCTCGAGATAGGTGCCATATTGTCACCTTGAAACCCGTGTTGTTTTGTGATTTGTATTTCATCGGTTGCATCAAGATGTGCATTCTATCGTCATATCGAGATGTGCGCCACTTTAAGATTTGGATTTTATCGACCATCCTGAGATGTGTATTCCATTGCCATCTCGAGATAATGCGGTACATGTACAAGCACATGTATATGAACTCAATTCTCTTTTATTTTATTGCGACATAAGTGCTCATTAATAATATTTTTTTAAAAAAAATTAAATCACCCTTTTTATAAAGTGGGACCCACTCTCCATATTTTGCATAATCTTTATCACCCGACTTTAAACTCACGGATGTTGGTTCATTCTTTTTCAAGACAAATCAAATTTTTAAACAATAAAGAAATAGTATCCATGCTAGTCCCCTACACTAGTGTTCTCGACTTTTAGAAATCAATCCCTCTAGAAACTTCCTTGCACATTAATACCGCCATCTTGGGGTGACAATTATGACACTATCCATATTATTGCCCTTTTTAGAATAACATCCTCATTCATTTTCAAAGACTTGCCATCCATTTGCTGGCTATACTTCATGGGTATTGTGGTGATAACAACCATTTGCTTTCCCTCCTTGTGTTTTGATATTAATTTCATATAAGCATTTCATTTATGGCACCATATATCATATGACCAACTCCACTAGTTGTTGCTCCTTTTCATTTTTTTTATTTTGGCTTGCTTGATTATTAGTGGCATGGTGAACATCCAATAGAGCTATCACTGAGAGCTTGCAAAGACCTCCCTTTTTTATTTCAACATTGATTTATCTTCATGTTTGTATTGAATGAAATATTCCCGGATGGCTTTGATTTACGTAGAAAGTTATGAGGTGGCCCGAGTGCAACACTGCATCATCTTTCTTCATCAACTCTTCAAAGAACCTCTATAAGCCAATCTGCTAGCATCAAGTGCACGCTTGTATTGGCGTCCTACTATATCTTTTCCATTGTCTAATGTATCCATAGCAACAAGAATATCTAACTCCAAAGCTGTAGTCGGGCAATAGCTCCTTGAGAAGTGAGAGGAAGATCATTAGATCATACACTCCAAATAAAAGCGTCCAAATGTAAAACAACAAACTTGAATAAGGCATGTTCAGATAATTTGAATCAAATCAACTTCATTCGAAGAGAATATATTTCTTTAGAGAATTTCATCGAACATCTGGAGTGCACTTTATCCACCTATTTAACATGTATATCGGATGTCTTTCCAACAAATTTTACAATCATGTCGTAACATAATATCTTCAACAAATTCAACACTAATCTGGTTGCAATTAGAGAGGGACAGTGGATTCCGGCAGCATTGAAAAGAAGGAGATTTTGGAGGTCTTCTGTCTTCTTGTTTCCAGGAGGGAATCTCAGTCCACCATCTGGCTTCGGGCGATCTTCTGGAGAAGAACTTCATAATATATTTATATAGATATGAATATCTGCTTCACTCTTCGGTGGTGGCAGTGGAGCAGGAGGAGTCGGCTCCACTCAAGATCTTCTTCTTCAAGCGTCTTTCAGAAGCCCGGTGGAGGTAGACGGTGTAGAAGCAGAGAGAGAACGGGATATATTTCTCTGTTTTTTCATCTCTCTCTCTTTTCTTTTCTTTTTTTAATTTGCTTTTTTTTATTTGATTATTTTATTTTATTTTATTATATTTTTTAGAGTTTCTGCGGCAGCGATTCGACAGCAACATCCCCCACAAGAATAATTTGGCAACAACATTAGCCCCACAAGGGTGGCTAGGTGGCAATAATGAGCCCCACAAGGGTGGCTAGGTGGCAGTAGTAGCCCCACAAGGGTGGCTCGATGATTTGGTGAAGATCAAGGCCAACGGTGATCCGCAAGGGAGAGGCCAAGATGGCGAGGTAGCAAAGAACAGCTGGCCCACAAGGGAGCCTTGGACGATATTTGGTGAAGACTCAAGGCCAGCGGCATCCGCAAGGGAGGGGACCTAAGACGGCAGGCAAAGAACAACATGATGAGAAATATGGGAGAGGAGGGATCTTGATCTTACGCTACCTTTTCCCCTCCTCCTTTTCATCTCCATATTCCCTTTTTATAGACCAGAATCGAGATCCCAAGAGATATCATATATAATTTTTAAATTATCATCCCCGTTTGATCTTATCCCTTTTATATTTTGTTTTAAACTTCACCCGGATGAACCACCTCATAATTCCAAACTTTTATATATTTTTTTTTTGAAAATTTTAAATCATGCATGGAGATAAACCGTGTGATATATGCTACCCCTTTTAAATTTTGAATTAACTCCCAGGTTGTTTATAACCTCCCAACCATGAAGGTGGATGTGATGGGATTAACATTTTGAAATTTAATCATATCAAATCCTATTTTTTATTTCATTATTTCAATTTTTTTTTTAAATCTTTGGATTCACCTTGGGATATGCATTTTGGGCATCTTGGGATTTGTGCTATTTCATTTTATTTATTTACTTATCCTTTAAATGCCTCGAGATATGTTCTCGGGCTATTTTGAAGTTTAGGACGCATACAGGATATGTGTTCTGCTACCTTGGGATTTTGTATCTCTGGGTGATTGCCTCGAGATATGTATTCTCAGGCCATCTTGGAATTTGGAATTGCCTCGAGATATGTATTCTCGGGCTATCTTGGAATTTGAGATCGCCTCGGGATATGTTCTCAGGGGCAATTTTGGAATTTGTGTTTGCCTCGAGATATGTTCTCAGGGGCAATTTTGGGATTTAAGATCGCCTCGAGATGTGTTTCTCGGGCTATCTTAAAATACGACAGGATATATATATTTTTTTATTTTGAAATATTTTGATTTCAAAATAAATATTTCATTTAAATTTAGAGCCATGAAATATTTCTTTTTTTTGGCCCTTCAGACATTTATTTATTTATTTTTTTTTATATAAACAAATGCCCCCTTCATACTTCTCTCACGAAATTTGTTTGAGAGGGAGAAGTATGAACATACAAAATTTTCATCTTTATGGCCAATCCATTTTGGGAGACCTGAGGTCATCATCATTTTTTTTCATTCTTTCATTTTTTTTTCATTTTTTATTAATTCATTCATTCATCATTTTTTTTTATTGGTGATGATGGGTCTCCTTAGGACTAGAACCATCTCTCCCTTTGTAAGCCTGTGACATAGGACATATATGCTCTATTGACTTCAAGATTCTGCTGCACTTTTTATCTTTCTCCTGTAGAGAGATTCCAGTTCATCTAAGTGAAGTCAAATATTGCTTTCATTTGAAATTTCATGCCATTTGAATTTCGAGGGAGAGGGATGCTTCAATTCCAAACACCGAGGAGTATGGTGTAGATCATGTTTCAATCCAACAAGTGGCATGACAAACCCACAACAAGTCAATCTCCTTGTTTTTTTTTGGACATGGCTTTCTTTGGATTTGGATGTTGATGGATAACATTTCAATGTATAGATAACATCTTTTGGCACAAATGACATCTTCTAGCATGTTCAATGCAATTTTTTACTATGGTTGGCCAATGATATTCCATGCGCTTACTCTTAAATCGCATCTTGGGCCTAGATTGATGTGCACCACATATCACGAAGTGTACATCGTGAATGACTTCGTTCGCTTCTTCATATGAAAGATATCGCATTTATGAGGGTGAATCTTAGGGCTCCTTGCTTTATCTGAAGGCCTTATGATTTGCCCCCTGAAAGTTTTCCATATTTCAGATATTCAATAAATGGTTAGCTCCAATCTTCCTCTTGCATTTTGAGGGTGAAGTCTTCCATTTTTCCCCCAATACTCTCCCTCTTGACATCATTGAGGATTGTATTTATGGTTGTCCAATTTCTTATGGTTATTCGAATTTCTTCATAGGCTGGATTTGCTGGCTCCCTCGTTGCTCTTGCTAAAGAATCAACTTCTCCATTTAAAGCTCTGACCGTCTTGCAACACTTGAGAAGTCAGGCTTATATATTCTGGAGTCTCCTTCAACTTATTTGATAGTGAGTTGCGAGCCTCCAAATATGTGTTTCTTCTTAACCTCATCAATGGAGGATACAAGTTTGACATTTCATATTTCTTGGTGATCTCATCATATGAGTGTGAGAACCCAAGTTTGACATTTCATATATCTGGTGATCTCATTGTATGTTTGAGAACCCAAATAAAGATTCTTAGAAGCGTCATATTTTACCTGACCTCATTAATGGAGGATACAGGTATGACACTCCATATTCCCCTTTGAAATCTCGGTTCCGTATCGGAAGCATGTGAAATTTCAAGAGTCATATTATACCTTACCTCATTAATAGAGGATATAGGTTTAAGATTTCAAATTTCCTTGGTGATCTCATCACATGAGTAGTTGAGAACCCAAGTAAAGAATCTTCGTTTTTATATATATTTTCGGAAAACATTTTTTTTTATATGCGTCATATCCCGTTTTCTTTTTGATTTCATATGCATCGTAGCTTGCCCCCATCCTTCTAAAAGGTTTATGGAGCTTCATGATAAACTTTGATGTCTTCTATCATTTTTGGACTTTCTATTTGAAAGTCGAGTAACATCTTTAGACTAGTTTTGTCCAACTTTTTTATTAGCTCTTGAAGTGATGTCAAATGCGCTTTGGAAAGCCACCTCAAGATTTTTATCCTTTAGCCACCTTGGGTTTTGTAATCTCAGGAAGCATCAGGATTTGTGTTTCAATCACCTTAAGATTTGCGATGTTTCGATATGTGTGTTTCGTTGCCTCGAGAAACACACTTCATCGCTTTGAGATTTGCATTTGTTTTTGGGGATATATATTTTTTGCTTTAGGAATTATCACCAACTCAAGATGCGTCTTTGCGACGGCGCCTCGAGATTTGTGGTACGCTTCAAGATTTATCTTGCCATCGACCGCCTTGGGATATGTACTCCATCACTGCCTCAAGACTTTACTTATTTGTTTTTGGGATTTATATTTTCATCGGTTATCTTGAGATACGCGTTTCACCATGCATCAAGATTTGCGCCATTTTGGGATTTGTATGTCCATTAGCCATTTTGAGATCCGTGCTCCATTGCTACCCCAAAAATCATAGCTGCTTCGGTATTTATATTTCATGATCTATCTCGAGACACTTTGCTTCGTTGCCCCCTCGAGATTTGTGATGCTTCGAGATGTGTGCTTCACTACATCGGGATGCACACTTCATCAATTTGGGGTTTGTATTTCATCAGCTGTCTCGGGATATGTGCTCTACTATCCCTCGAGATTGGTGCTGCTCCAAGGTGTGTTTCGCTATTGCGGGGTCGCACACTTTATCGATTTGGGATTTGTATTTCTTCAACTGTCTCGGGCCGTGTGTTTCATTATCACCTCAAGATCTATGATGCTTTGAGATGTGTGCTTCACTGCATCGGGATGCACACTTCATCATTGGATTTGTAATTGGTTTTGGGGAAATATATTTTGCTTTGGGAATTATAACCACCTCAAGATACGTGCTGCATTAGTGCCTCGAGATTTGTGGCTACTTCCAGATTTGCACTTTCATCGACCGTCTTGGGAAATGTGCTCCATCACGGCCTCGTGGATTTGCGCCGCTTTGGGATTTATATTTTCATCGGCTATCTTGAGATGTGTGTTTCACTATGCCTCAAGATTTGCACCATTGGGATTCATATTTTCATCAGCCGTTTTGAGATCCGTGCTTAATCGTCGCCTCAAAATCCATGGCTGATTCGATATTTGTATTTCATCAGCTACCACGAGATATGTGCTCCATTGACCCCTCGGGAGTTGTGATGCTTCAAGATGCGTGCTCTGCTGCCTTGGGATACACGCTTCATCACTGAATTTGTATGATTTGCATTTCATTAGTCACCCCTCGAGGTGTGAGTTCCATCACCGCCTCGAGATTTGTGGCCTTTGAAATTTATATTTTCATCGACTGTCTTGAGAGGTGTGTTCCATCCCTTCCTCAAGACTTTGGCGCTGCTTCGTGATTTATATCTTCATCGGCTATCTTGAGATGTGTGTTTCGCCATACCTCAAGATTTGGCGCCATTTTGGGATATATAGAATTTGAGATGTGTGTTTCACCATGTCTCAAGATTTGGCGCCAGCTTTGGGGAATTTATATTTTCATCAGCTGTCTCAAGATGGGCGTTTTGTCATCATTCTGAGATCTGTGCTGCTTCGAGATGTGTGCTTCACTGCATCGGGATGCACACTTCATCATTGGATTTAAGGATTTTGGTGCTTCGGGATCCACACTCCTGATCGCTTTCCGCATTCCCTCGATTAATGTTGGATAAGATGTCTTTTCTTCTATGAGGGCTAATGGAGGATTTTATTTCCCCTGCGCTGGATGGCGAGCTTCTTGCCCCCGGCGTGCACAAATTTCTTTATTTCATAATATATATATATATATATTTGTGATTGTGATGTCAAATATTTTGATTTTGGTATTCATACCCCAAGATTGTATCAGGAATGCTTCTTTTATTTGCCACTATGTCTGAAAGAACTTGAGTTGCAGACGAACAACCAAAGGAGTGGGGTTTTACACTTGTGTACTCACTGGTTGTCATAAGGTGAGCCAAGTGTCAATCCGCATTATACTCCTTGAGATGAGTATGAATTTTTTTTTTAGTCAATTTCTTTTTATTCAACAACGACCATTTGTCATGTCACTTGTCAGATCATTGTTGTGGGGTGTGCTTTCGAGGACATGGGCTTGAGTTTCCTCTTTGTTCCACTGGCTTGAACTTTTATTTATGCCGAGGGATAATACTATTCAACTTTTGCATGCCTTCAAGTTGATATGCCACTAGGCCAACCAACGGTATATTACATATTTTTTTATTTGTTGAAATTTCCTTAAGGAGGATTTTGGGTTGGAAAGAAGATTTTGTTGTTGAGGTTCACCCCTGTTCACTGCCCCCTATGTGGTACGTGGCTTGATCCTTCTTCTCTTATGCCCCCAGGATCTTGTGAATGGTGTGTGTGATGGCCCTCTTCGGGCCTCAAAGGCGATCCAGATGATTTGAACTTATGCATCCTTGAAAATGTATTAAGGAGGATTTTGGGTTGGATGAAAAATGGATTCATCCTCACTATCCTTCCTTTTAGGAAAATTTTGTTGTTGAAGGTCAATTCCCGTTCCTTGCCCCTGTGTGGTACGTGACTTGATCCTTCTTCTCGTATGCTCCTATGATCTTATGAATGGGGCAAGTGATAGGCCTCCTCGGGTATTAATGACCATCCATATGATAGAGTTGACTTAGCGTCATCTTATCGATTGTAGTTTCCTCAATGTCGGGTGGGCTCTTTTGAGGTCATAACTCTGCAATAGTTGAGTTCTTCTCCACTAACAAAAGGGTGTTAAAGAACACATTTGAATATTTTACTGACCTTGAAAGAAGACAAAATTCAACTCCTGATAAGGAACTTGCATCTCTCAATAAGCGGGCTTCATATAATATTTCTTTCTCTTTCCTTTTTTTTTTTTTTGATTTCTTTCTCTTTCCTTTTTTTTTGATTTTTTTTTTTGATGATTTTCTTTTTTGATTTTTTTTTTGTTTTTGTTTTTGATTTTTTTTTATTGATTTGTTTTTAGCAACTTTTTGAAAGTGCACTTATTGTCTTTGTCTGCAGAAATTACCCTCTCAGGCTGAGCTGAAGGTGTGTTCATCATCTTCGTCTGCAGAAATTACTTTCTCAGGCTGGACTGGGGTAACCCCTACAAAATGAAAGTCCTTGGCTGATGTCCCATGTGTAGGAGATGTGGCACTATTGGGACTTCTATGGATGCCGAACTTCTATGTGTAGTAGAGATCTTGTATGCACCTTTTCGTTGAGTAGAGCACATCTTTTGCTATGAGAGTCTCCGCTGACGTTTTCTCTTCTCTCAAACTTTTTGAAGGTGCTCTTATTGTCTTCTCTTGTAGGAACTACCATCTCATAATTTGAGGTTTTGGGGTAACCCCTACAAAATGAAAGTCTTCGGTTCTTTACCAATGGATCTTCATATCAGACCAAGAAAATCATGTAAGGTCGACATCCAATGTGTTGAAGGTATGAGACTATTAGGACCTCTATGGATGATGAGCTTCCAATTGCAACGAAGATCCCTTTATAAAATTCATATGCCTCTACTTGTACTTTTTGCCTCAAAGATGGGAGGAAGAATAAGTCCCCACCGGGCGTGCCAGAATTTGTGGGATTGAAAATACCCGCCCGGTATGGTGTGACACCAAATGATATATCGAATCACAAATGTCATTTTTGTTTTGAATTTGTGGGTTCTTCCATTCCTAATAGAGGCAAGCCTCTATTATTAACTACCCCAGACAAAGTCTTGGGAACCTCCGATTAAGGGCAAAAGTATAAGTAAAGAGGCAATGAATAAAAATAATTTTATTTATTTACAGAACATAATTTTCATTACATATGGATATATTATCATATGCATACATATCATTTATTTGCATATATCGGCCGCATTGTATACTTGTACGCTTGGGGATTTGAGTTTCTTCTACGCTTCAAGATGCGCCGTGTAGATCTTGAGACTTACACCACTTTAGGGTTTATGTTGCTTGAGATTTGTATTTTTGTAGAATGCTTCGAGATGAATGCTTCATTGCCACCTCGAGATTCATATCGACTGCCTCGAGATAGGTGCCATATTGTCACCTCGAAACCCGTGTTGTTTTGTGATTTGTATTTCATCGGTTGCATCAAGATGTGCATTCTATCGTCATATCGAGATGTGCGCCACTTTAAGATTTGGATTTTATCGACCATCCCGAGATGTGTATTCCATTGCCATCTCGAGATACGTGTACATGTACAAGCACATGTATATGAACTCAATTCTCTTTTATTTTATTGCCCACAAAGTGCTCATTAATAATATTTTTTTAAAAAAAAAATTAAATCACCCCTTTTTTATAAAGTGGGACCCACTCTCCATATTTTGCATAATCTTTATCACCAGCTTTAAACTCACCAGATGTTGGTTCATTCTTTTTTCAAGACAAATAAAATTTTTAAACAATAAAGAAATAGTATCCATGCTAGTCCCCACACTAGTGTTCTCTGACTTTAGAAATCAATCCCTCTAGAAACTTCCTTGCACATTACTGCCATCTTGGGGTGACAATTATGACACTATCCATATTATTGCCCTTTTAGAATAACATCCTCATTCATTTCAAAGACTTGCCATCCATTTGCCTGGCTATACTTCATGGGTATTGTGGTGATAACAACCGGCTGCTCCCTCCTTGTCTTTTGATATTAATTTCATATAAGCATTTCATTTATGGCACCATATATCATATGACCAACTCCACTAGTTGTTGCTCCTTTTCATTTTTTTTTTTTATTTTGGCTTGCTTCAGTATTAGTGGCATGGTGAACATCCAATAGAGCTACTGCTGAGAGCTTGCAGCACCTCCCTTTTTTTATTTCAACATTGATTTATCTTCATGTTTGTATTGAATGAAATATTCCCAGATGGCTTTGATTTCTGTAGAAAGTTAACAGGCCCGCTGAGTGCAACACCTGCATCATCTTTCTTCATCAACTCTTCAGCAACCTCTATAAGCCAATCTGTTAGCATCAAGTGCACGCTTGTATTGACGTCCTACTATATCTTTTCCATTGTCTAATGTATCCATAGCAACAAGAATATCTAACTCCAAACTGTAGTCAGGCAATAGCTCCTTGAGAAGTGAGAGGAAGATCATTAGATCATACACTCCAAATAAAGCGTCAACAGAAACAACAAACTTGAATAAGGCATGTTTAGATAATTTGAATCAAATCAACGAAGAGAATATATTTCTTTAGAGAATTTCATCGAACATCTGGAGTGCACTTTATATAACCACCTATTTAACATGTATTTCGGATGTCTTTCCAATAAATTTTACAATCATGTCATAACATAATATCTTCAACAAATTCAACACTAATCTGGTTGCAATTAGAGAGGGACAAGATGGATTCCGTGACAAAGATTTAAAAGAAGGAGATTTTGGAGGTCTTCTGTCTTCTTGTTTCCAGGAGGGAATCTCAGTCCACCATCTGGCTTCGGGCGATCTTCTGGAGAAGAACTTCATAATATATTTATATAGATATGAATATCTGCTTCACTCTCCGGTGGTGGCAGTGGAATAGAGAGAGTCGGCTCCACCAAGATCTTCTTCTTCTGCGTCTTTCCCGACGGTGGCGGTAGACGGTGTAGAAGCAGAGAGAGAACGGGATATATTTCTCTGTTTTTTCATCTCTCTCTCTTTTCTTTTCTTTTTTAATTTGCTTTTTTTTATTTGATTATTTTATTTTATTTTATTATTTTTTTTAGAGTTTCTGCGGCAGCGATTCGACAGCAACATCCCCCACAAGAATAATTTGGCAACAACATTAGCCCCACAAGGGTGGCTAGGTGGCAATAATGAGCCCCACAAGGGTGGCTAGGTGGCAGTAGTAGCCCCACAAGGGTGGCTCGACGATTTGGTGAAGATCAAGGCCAACGCAGCATCCGCAAGGGGAGAGGCCGAGATGGCTGTGAGGTAGCAAAGAACGGCGTCCACAAGGGAGCCTTGACGATATTTGGTGAAGACTGGCGTCAACGGCATCCGCAAGGGAGGGACGTAAGACGAGCGGCAAAGAATAAACATAATGAGAAATATGGGAGAGGAGGGGTCTTGATCTTCTGCTACCTTTTCCCCTCCTCCTTTTTCATCTCCATATTCCCTTTTTATAGACCCGAGAATCGAGATCCCAAGAGATATCATATATAATTTTTAAATTATCATCCCGTTTGATCTTATCCCTTTTATATTTTTTTTTAAACTTCACCAGATGAACCACCTCATAATTCCAAACTTTTATATATATTTTTTTTTGAAAATTTTAAATCACGCATGGAGATAAACCGTGTGATATATGCTACCCCTTTTAAATTTTGAATTAACTCCCAGGTTGTTTATAACCTCCCAACCATGAAGGTGGATGTGATGGGATTAACATTTTGAAATTTAATCATATCAAATCCGATTTTTTATTTCATTATTTCAATTTTTTTTTTAAATCTTTGGATTCACCTCGGGATATGCATTTTGGGCATCTTGGGATTTGTGCTATTTCATTTTATTTATTTACTTATCCTTTAAATGCCTCGAGATATGTTCTCGGGCTATTTTGAAGTTTAGGATCGCCCTGGGATATGTGTTCGGGCTACCTTGGGATTTTGTATCTCTGGGTGATTGCCTCGAGATATGTATTCTCAGGCCATCTTGGAATTTGGAATTGCCTCGAGATATGTATTCTCGGGCTATCTTGGAATTTGAGATCGCCTCGGGATATGTTCTCAGGGGCAATTTTGGAATTTGTGTTTGCCTCGAGATATGTTCTCAGGGGCAATTTTGGGATTTAAGATCGCCTCGAGATGTGTTTCTCGGGCTATCTTAAAATACGACAGGATATATATATTTTTTTATTTTGAAATATTTTGATTTCAAAATAAATATTTCATTTAAATTTAGAGCCATGAAATATTTCTTTTTTTGGCCCTATGGACATTTTATTTATTTATTTTTTTATATAAACAAATGCCCCTTCATACTTCTCTCGAGAATTTGTTTGAGAGGGAGAAGTATGAACATACAAAATTTTCATCTTTATGGCCAATCCATTTTGGGAGACCTGAGGTCATCATCATTTTTTTTCATTCTTTCATTTTTTTTTTTCATTTTTTATTAATTCATTCATTCATCATTTTTTTTTATTGGTGATGATGGGTCTCCTTAGGACTAGAACCATCTCTCTCTTTGTAAGCCTGGGACATAGGACATATATGCTCTATTGACTTCAAGATTCTGCTGCACTTTTATCTTTCTCCTGTAGAGAGATTCCAGTTCATCTAAGTAAAGTCAAATATTGCTTTCATTTGAAATTTCATGCCATTTGAATTTTGAGGAAGAGGGATGCTTCAATTCCAAATACCGACGAGTATGGTATAGATCATGTTGCAATCCAACAAGTGGCATGACAAACCCATAACATGTCAATCTCCCTGGTTTTTTGGACATGGCTTTCTTTGGATTTGGATGTTGATGGATAACATTTCATCTTTTGGCACAAATGACATCTTCTAGCATGTTCAATGCAATTTTTTTTACCATGGTTGGCCAATGATATTCCATGCGCTTACTCTTAAGTCGCATCTTGGGCCTAGATTGATGTGCACCATATATCACGAAGTATACATCGTGAATGACTTCGTTCGCTTCTTCATATGAAAGATATCGCATTTATGAGGGTGAATCTTAGGGCTCCTTGCTTTATCTGAAGGCCTTATGATTTGCCCCCTGAAAGTTTTCCATATTTCAGATATTCAATAAATGGTTAGCTCCAATCTTCCTCTTGCATTTTGAGGGTGAAGTCTTCCATTTTTCCCCCAATACTCTCCTCTTCAGCATCATTGAGGATTGTATTTATGGGTCTCCAATTTCTTATGGTGATTTGAATTTCTTCATAGGCTGGATTTGTTGGCTTCCTCGTTGCTCTTGCTAAAGAATCAACTTCTCCATTTAAAGCTCTGACCGTCTTGCAACACTTGAGAAGTCAGGCTTATATATTCTGGAGTCTCCTTCAACTTATTTGATAGTGAGTTGCGAGCCTCCAAATATGTGTTTCTTCTTGACCTCATCAATGGAGGATACAAGTTTGACATTTCATATTTCTTGGTGATCTCATCATATGAGTGTGAGAACCCAAGTTTGACATTTCATATATCTGGTGATCTCATTGTATGTTTGAGAACCCAAATAAAGATTCTTAGAAGCGTCATATTTTACCTGACCTCATTAATGGAGGATACAGGTATGACACTCCATATTCCCCTTTGAAATCTCGGTTCCGTATCGGAAGCATGTGAAATTTCAAAAGTCATATTATACCTTACCTCATTAATAGAGGATATAGGTTTAAGATTTCAAATTTCCTTGGTGATCTCATCACATGAGTAGTTGAGAACCCAAGTAAAGAATCTTCGTTTTTATATATATTTTTGGAAAACATTTTTTTTTATATGCGTCATATCCCGTTTTCTTTTTGATTTCATATGCATCGTAGCTTGCCCCCATCCTTCTAAAAGGTTTATGGAGCTTCATGATAAACTTTGATGTCTTCTATCATTTTTGGACTTTCTATTTGAAAGTCGAGTAACATCTTTAGACTAGTTTTGTCCAACTTTTTTATTAGCTCTTGAAGTGATGTCAAATGCGCTTTGGAAAGCCACCTCAAGATTTTTATCCTTTAGCCACCTTGGGTTTTGTAATCTCAGGAAGCATCAGGATTTGTGTTTCAATCACCTTAAGATTTGCGATGTTTCGATATGTGTGTTTCGTTGCCTCGAGAAACACACTTCATCGCTTTGAGATTTGCATTTGTTTTTGGGGATATATATTTTTTGCTTTAGGAATTATCACCAACTCAAGATGCGTGCTGCATCGGCGCCTCGAGATTTGTGGCTGCTTCAAGATTTATACTGTCATCGACCGTCTTGGGATATGTACTCCATCACTGCCTCAAGACTTGCGCTGTTTTGGGATTTATATTTTCATCGGTTATCTTGAGATACGCGTTTCACCATGCATCAAGATTTGCGCCATTTTGGGATTTGTATGTCCATTAGCCATTTTGAGATCCGTGCTCCATTGCTACCCCAAAAATCATAGCTGCTTCGGTATTTATATTTCATGATCTATCTCGAGACACTTTGCTTCGTTGCCCCCTCGAGATTTGTGATGCTTCGAGATGTGTGCTTCACTACATCGGGATGCACACTTCATCAATTTGGGGTTTGTATTTCATCAGCTGTCTCGGGATATGTGCTCTACTATCCCTCGAGATTGGTCTTTGCCCAAGGTGTGTTTAAGCTATTGGGGTCGCATACTTTATCGATTTGGGATTTGTATTTCTTCAAGTATGTCGCCGGGCCGTGTGTTTCATTATCACCTCAAGATCTATGATGCTTTGAGATGTGTGCTTCACTGCATCGGGATGCACACTTCATCATTGGATTTGTAATTGGTTTTGGGGAAATATATTTTGCTTTGGGAATTATAACCACCTCAAGATACGTGCTGCATTAGTACCTCGAGATTTGTGGCTACTTCCAGATTTGCACTTTCATCGACCGTCTTGGGAAATGTGCTCCATCACGGCCTCAGGATTTGCGTCGTTTCGGGATTTATATTTTCATCGGCTATCTTGAGATGTGTGTTTCACTATGCCTCAAGATTTGCACCATTGGGATTCATATTTTCATCAGCCGTTTTGAGATCCGTGCTTAATCGTCGCCTCAAAATCCATGGCTGATTCGATATTTGTATTTCATCAGCTACCACGAGATATGTGCTCCATTGACCCCTCGGGAGTTGTGATGCTTCAAGATGCGTGCTCTGCTGCCTTGGGATACACGCTTCATCACTGAATTTGTATGATTTGCATTTCATTAGTCACCCCTCGAGATGTGAGTTCCATCACCGCCTCGAGATTTGTGGCCTTTGAAATTTATATTTTCATCGACTGTCTTGAGAGGTGTGTTCCATCCCTTCCTCAAGACTTGCGTCGTTTCAGGATTTATATCTTCATCGGCTATCTTGAGATGTGTGTTTCGCCATACCTCAAGATTTGCGTCATTTTGGGATATATAGGCTGAGATGTGTGTTTCACCATGTCTCAAGATTTGCGCCAGTTTGGGGGATTTATATTTTCATCAGCTGTCTCAAGATGGGCGTTTCGTCATCACCTTGAGATCTATGATGCTTTGAGATGTGTGCTTCACTGCATCGGGATGCACACCTCATCATTGGATTTAAGGATTTTGGTGCTTCGGGATCCACACTCCCAATCGCTTTCCGCATTCCCTCGATTGATGTTGGATAAGATGTCTTTTCTTCTATGAGGGCTGATGGAGGATTTTATTTCCCCTGCGCTGGATGGTGAGCTTCTTGCCCCCGGCGTGCACAAATTTCTTTATTTCATAATATATATATATTTTTGTGATTGTAATGTCAGATATTTTGATTTTGGTATTCATACCCCCAGATTGTATCAGGAATGCTTCTTTTATTTGCCACTATGTCTGAAAGAACTTGAGTTGCAGACGAACAACCAAAGGAGTGAGGTTTTACACTTGCGTACTCACTGGTTGTCATAAGGTGAGCCAAGTGTCAATTCGCATTATACTCCTTGAGATGAGTATGAATTTTTTTTTTAGTCAATTTCTTTTTATTCAACAACGACCATTTGTCATGTCACTTGTCAGATCATTGTTGTGAGTGTGCTCGAGGACATGGGCTTGAGTTTCCTCTTTGTTCCACTGGCTTGAACTTTTATTTATGCCGAGGGATAATACTATTCAACTTTTGCATGCCTTCAAGTTGATATGCCACTAGGCCAACCAACGGTATATTACATATTTTTTTATTTGTTGAAATTTCCTTAAGGAGGATTTTGGGTTGGAAAGAAGATTTTGTTGTTGAGGTTCACCCCTGTTCACTGCCCCCTATGTGGTACGTGGCTTGATCCTTCTTCTCTTATGCCCCCAGGGTCTTGTGAAGGGTGTGTGTGATGGCCCTCTTGGCCTCAAAGCGATCAGGATGATTTGAACTTATGCATCCTTGAAAATGTATTAAGGAGGATTTTGGGTTGGATGAAAAATGGATTCATCCTCACTATCCTTCCTTTTAGGAAAATTTTGTTGTTGAAGGTCAATTCCCGTTCCTTGCCCCTGTGTGGTACGTGACTTGATCCTTCTTCTCGTATGCTCCTATGATCTTATGAATGGGGCAAGTGATAGGCCTCCTCGGGTATTAATGACCATCCATATGATAGAGTTGACTTAGCGTCATCTTATCGATTGTAGTTTCCTCAATGTCGGGTGGGCTCTTTTGAGGTCATAACTCTGCAATAGTTGAGTTCTTCTCCACTAACAAAAGGGTGTTAAAGAACACATTTGAATATTTTTACAGCCTTGAAAGAAGACAAAATTCAACTCCTGATAAGGAACTTGCATCTCTCAATAAGCGGGCTTCATATAATATTTCTTTCTCTTTCCTTTTTTTTTTTTGTGATTTCTTTCTCTTTCCTTTTTTTTGATTTTTTGATTTTTTGATTTTTTTGATTTTTTTTGATTTTTTTTTTGATTTTTTTTTATTGATTTGTTTTTAGCAACTTTTTGAAAGTGCACTTATTGTCTTTGTCTGCAGAAATTACCCTCTCAGGCTGAGCTGAAGGTGTGTTCATCATCTTCGTCTGCAGAAATTACTTTCTCAGGCTGGGCTGGGGTAACCCCTACAAAATGAAAGTCCTTGGCTGATGTCCCATGTGTAGGAGATGTGGCATTATTGGGACTTCTATGGATGCCGAACTTCTATGTGTAGTAGAGATCTTGTATGCACCTTTTCGTTGAGTAGAGCACATCTTTTGCTATGAGAGTCTCCGCTGACGTTTTCTCTTCTCTCAAACTTTTTGAAGGTGCTCTTATTGTCTTCTCTTGTAGGAACTACCATCTCAAGCTGGGCTGGGGTAACCCCTACAAAATGAAAGTCTTTGATTCTTTACCAATGGATCTTCATATCAGACCAAGAAAATCATGTAAGGTCGACATCCAATGTGTGGAAGGTATGGGACTATTAGGACCTCTATGGATGATGAGCTTCCAACTGCAACGAAGATCCCTTTATAAAATTCATATGCCTCTACTTGTACTTTTTGCCTCAAAGATGGGAGGAAGAATAAGTCCCCACCGGGCGTGCCAGAATTTGTGGGATCGAAAATACCATGGGTATGGTGTGACATCAGGATGATATATGAATCACAAATGTCGTTTTGTTTTGAATTTTTGGGTTCTTCCATTCCTAATAGAGGCAAGCCTCTATTATTAATTACCCCATACAGTCTTGGGAACCTCCGATTAAGGGCAAAAGTATAAGTAAAGAGGCAATGAATAAAAATAATTTTATTTATTTACAGAACATAATTTTCATTACATATGGATATATTATCATATGCATACATATCATTTATTTGCATATATCCGGCGTCGCATTGTATACTTAAGCCGCTTTGGGATTTGAGTTTCTTCTACCGCTTCAAGATGCCCGCTTAGCCGCCTTGAGACTTACACCACTTTAGGGTTTATGTTGCTTGGGATTTGTATTTTTGTCGAATGCTTGAGATGAATGCTTCATTGCCACCTCGAGATTCATATCATTTGCCTCGAGATAGGTGCCATATTGTCACCTCGAAACCCGTGTTATTTTGTGATTTGTATTTCATCGGTTTGCATCAAGATGTGCATTCTATCGTCATATCGAGATGTGCCACTTTAAGATTTGGATTTTATCGACCATCCCGAGATGTGTATTCCATTGCCATCTCGAGATCATTAATACATGTACAAGCACATGTATATGAACTCAATTCTCTTTTATTTTATTGCCCACAAAG
The DNA here is from genome assembly GCA_026586065.1 of Dioscorea zingiberensis. NCBI lineage: Eukaryota > Viridiplantae > Streptophyta > Magnoliopsida > Dioscoreales > Dioscoreaceae > Dioscorea > Dioscorea zingiberensis. The sequence continues at coordinate 9,989,037 of CM048827.1, read as the reverse complement.
TGCTCATTAATAATATTTTTTTAAAAAAAAAATTAAATCACCCCTTTTTTATAAAGTGGGACCCACTCTCCATATTTTGCATAATCTTTATCACCAGCTTTAAACTCACCAGATGTTGGTTCATTCTTTTTTCAAGACAAATCAAATTTTTAAACAATAAAGAAATAGTATCCATGCTAGTCCCCACACTAGTGTTCTCTGACTTTAGAAATCAATCCCTCTAGAAACTTCCTTGCACATTACTGCCATCTTGGGGTGACAATTATGACACTATCCATATTATTGCCCTTTTAGAATAACATCCTCATTCATTTCAAAGACTTGCCATCCATTTGCCCGGCTATACTTCATGGGTATTGTGGTGATAAATAAACCGCCGCTTCCCTCCTTGTCTTTTGATATTAATTTCATATAAGCATTTCATTTATGGCACCATATATCATATGACCAACTCCACTAGTTGTTGCTCCTTTTCATTTTTTTTATTTTGGCTTGCTTGATTATTAGTGGCATGGTGAACATCCAATAGAGCTCTTCGAGAGCTTGCAAAGACCTCCCTTTTTTATTTCAACATTGATTTATCTTCATGTTTGTATTGAATGAAATATTCCCGGATGGCTTTGATTTACGTAGAAAGTTAACTTGAGCCCATTGAGTGCAACACCTGCATCATCTTTCTTCATCAACTCTTCAGCAACCTCTATAAGCCAATCTATTAGCATCAAGCGCACGCTTGTATTGACGCCCTACTATATCTTTTCCATTATCTAATGTATCCATAGCAACAAGAATATCTAACTCCAATATGTAGTCAGGCAATAGGCTCCTTGAGAAGTGAGAGGCAGATCATTAGATCGTACATTCCAAATAAAGCGTCAACAGGAACAACAAACTTGAATAAGGCATGTTCAGATAATTTGAATCAAATCAACTTCATTCGAAGAGAATATATTTCTTTAGAGAATTTCATCGAACATCTGGAGTGCACTTTATCCACCTATTTAACATGTATATCGGATGTCTTTCCAATAAATTTTACAATCATGTCATAACATAATATCTTCAACAAATTCAACACTAACTGCAGTTTGCAATTAGAGAGGGACGATGGATTAGGCAACATTGAAAAGAAGGAGATTTTGGAGGTCTTCTGTCTTCTTGTTTCCAGGAGGGAATCTCAGTCCACCATCTGGCTTCGGGCGATCTTCTGGAGAAGAACTTCATAATATATTTATATAGATATGAATATCTGCTTCACTCTTCGGTGGTGGCAGTGGAACAGAGGGAGTCGGCTCCACCAAGATCTTCTTCTTCTGCGTCTTTCCCGACGGTGGAGGTAGACGGTGTAGAAGCAGAGAGAGAACGGGATATATTTCTCTGTTTTTTCATCTCTCTCTCTTTTCTTTTCTTTTTTAATTTTTATTTTCTTGCTTTTTTTTATTTGATTATTTTATTTTATTTTTATTATTTTTTTTTTAGAGTTTCTGCGGCAGCGATTCGACAACAACATCCCCCACAAGAATAATTTGGCAACAACATTAGTCCCACAAGGGTGGCTAGGTGGCAATAATGAGCCCCACAAGGGTGGCTAGGTGGCAGTAGTAGCCCCACAAGGGTGGCTCGACGATTTGGTGAAGACTGGCGTCAACGGCATCCGCAAGGGAGAGGCCGAAGATGACAGAGGTAGCAGCAACGGCGTCCACAAGGGAGCCTTGACGATATTTGGTGAAGACTGGCGTCAACGGCATCCGCAAGGGAGGGGACGAAGACGACAGGGCAGCAACAACATGATGAGAAATATGGGAGAGGAGGGGTCTTGATCTTCTGCTACCTTTTCCCCTCCTCCTTTTTCATCTCCATATTCCCTTTTTATAGACCCGAGAATCGAGATCCCAAGAGATATCATATATAATTTTTTAAATTATCATCCCCGTTTGATCTTATCCCCTTTTATATTTTGTTTTAAACTTCACCAGATGAACCACCTCATAATTCCAAACTTTTATATATATTTTTTTTTGAAAATTTTAAATCACGCATGGAGATAAACCGTGTGATATATGCTACCCCTTTTAAATTTTGAATTAACTCCCAGGTTGTTTATAACCTCCCAACCATGAAGATGGATGTGATGGGATTAACATTTTGAAATTTAATCTTATCAAGTCCGATTTTTTATTTCATTATTTCAATTTTTTTTTTTTAAAATCTTTGGATTCACCTCGGGATATGCATTTTGGGCATCTTGGGATTTGTGCTATTTCATTTTATTTATTTACTTATCCTTTAAATGCCTCGAGATATGTTCTCGGGCTATTTTGAAGTTTAGGATCGCCCTGGGATATGTGTTCGGGCTACCTTGGGATTTTGTATCTCTGGGTGATTGCCTCGAGATATGTATTCTCAAGCCATCTTGGAATTTGGGATTGCCTCGAGATATGTATTCTCGGGCTATCTTGGAATTTGAGATCGCCTCGGGATATGTTCTCAGGGGCAATTTTGGAATTTGTGTTTGCCTCGAGATATGTTCTCAGGGGTAATTTTGGGATGTAAGATCGCCTCGAGATGTGTTTCTCGGGCTATCTTAAAATACGACAGGATATATATATTTTTTTATTTTGAAATATTTTGATTTCAAAATAAATATTTCATTTAAATTTAGAGCCATGAAATATTTCTTTTTTTTTTTTGGCCCTTGAGACATTTATTTATTTATTTATTTATTATATAAACAGTATTATTGATTAGAGTTAATCAATTAGAAGAAATCAAGTTGGGGATTGGTGGTTAGGCTTAACTAGCTTCCAACAAATTGAACTTGGTCCACTTAAATTAAATCGATTTGGATTAACTAGTTGGGTCAGGCCAATCAAGTTTAGTGGTTGAGTCAGGTTTAAGGAGTTTGGCTAGGTTTAGTCAATTACAAATCAACTAAGTTGGGCCTAACTAGTTGACATGGACATGATCAAGTCTAAGAACTAATCCAAACATAACCAACTAATTAACTTGAAGCAATTCCAATCGATTTAAGGGAATTGTGGTCCAATCAAGTTTAGATTGGGTCCCAGCCAATTAAGGGAATGGGTCAAATCAGGTTTAAAGTGGGCTACTAAACTAAAAAGAAAAGAAAAAGAGAAACAAAAGAATTATGTGAGGGTGGGGACTAGAACCAGAGACCACTAACCATATATGATGGGCCTTAGCCACTATTGTGAAATCCGAAGATTTTGGGTTCCTAAAATCTTAGGTTAATAAAAGGAAGTCCCCAAGGTTGGAGACTAATTGAATTTTGTTAGGAATAAAATTTCTCTAATTTATTTAATTAGATAATTAGAGAAGTCATAATTAGAGGTATTTAGAATTTATGAGAAAAGAGGGATTAAATTGGATAAAACCGTAATTAGGGTTAATTGGGGTTATCAGGGACCTATCGGTAATTTCAGGAAAAGATTGTGCTTAATGTGATTAAATCAACATGGTCAAATTTGTCATGTCACCTAATTTGGGTTAACCTCGTAGAGATTGATATGAGATAAAATAGATAACTATAAAATTAGATTTCTCAAATCACAATTGTGATGTAATCAATTTAGTATTTGAGTTGAATCAGGATTATTTAGTAGAAATAATCTACAATAGGGAATTGTAAACCGATTAGGAGATAATATTTGAGTTGAATTAGATTTATCTTTTAGAGATAATTATAATTCGTTTATACTTGATCCTTATCTAAAATTTAAATTTTATATAATTAGGGTCAACTCGAATTAGATGAAGATCTATTCCGTAGAGATAAAACAGAATTTAATCACGATTTATCTCTATCTCAAATTTAAAATTTGAGTAAGATTAGGATTCTCTCATTATAAATGGGGATACAGTGAGAGAATTGAGATACAATTCAGTGAGAGATTTGATATGGAATATCAGCGTAGAGTGTGGGGACACGCTACGAGGGAGTCTTGCGTGATTCAAGATGTCCTCGACAGAGGTAAATACATTCACTCCCCCTCCCTTTAATTTATGCATGGATAAGGAAGGGATAAAATTGAGGCAACTTGTAGATAAAACCTAGGATTTTTTTAAAGATGACAGTTTCATACCTGCAGTTTGTCTGTCTGTTTGGAAGGATATTTGAATCCCTTATTGTTCTCCAATTTGGGTGTATAATACACAGTTAGAAAATTTAGGAAAATATATTTCTAAAAAATCCTAGATCATTAAAATCTGACTTACGGATTAAGAGATATGAGCAGTTCTTTCGGACTGCGCATAACACACTACTGAAATTGTACAGTTCCAAGTTGCCAGTTTCAAGTATAGTTTTAGATAGTTATATTATTATGACCGGGACATATAATATACCATTAAAAAGATGAGCTTTAGATCAACTCGATCGGGTTCCTGGATCAAAAGTTGTGAGCATTTCTTTAGGATTGCGCATTAACTTCAAGAATTTTACACCATGTTAAAACGTTAGCCGGTTGAGTTTAGACAAGTGCTTGGGTTGAGTCCGTTTAAACGGATGCAATCAAGTAGATTAGCTTAATGGATCAAGTTAAGGTGAGTTGAATGCGGTTCTCTTTAAGTCGGTTGGGTCAAGTAGGTTAGCAAGTGGTTGGGTCGGGTTGAGTTGAGGAGTTGAACTGGTTAGTCAAGTTAGATTAAATTAAGTGAAGATAGTTTAATCTAAACAGGTTGAGTCGGATTTGATTTTAAGAGAAGTAACTGGGTTCAGTCAGGACCAAATAAGTGGGTTGGGTCCAATTTAGTCTTGAACCAGATTACTAAGGTTCAAAAAGAAAAGAATAAAATATGTGTAGGAGATGAGATTGGAACCCAAGACCTCACTACCACCCTAGAGTCTCTTGACTACTAGGCTACGATAATGTTGTTGATAGAATGATGAGGTTTATCAACTTAAAAGGTTAATGGGCCCTCAGACCAATAGGGATAGTAATGAAGATAATGAACTATTGGATATTTAAACAGATGTTAAGACACAATTATTATATTTACCAGATTCGACGTAGAGACACATCAAGAAGGAGTCTCGTGGGGATTTAGGATATTGCTATTAAGGTAAGTTACCTTTGCCTAGTTTCCCCCCATCAACGGGTTCTTTGATTTTATTGTTGCTATTTCTTTTAGCATGTCTATTGTCTATCTATTTTTTGGAATGCTTGTACATAGTTTGTTTCCTTCTTGGTATGTGTATGGTTGATATGATGGAAATTTATTTCATTGTCTATGTTTGATTTATTTCATTGCTGGTCAGGCAGGTGTGTGCCAGATGGTTTGTTATTCTGCCGGTTCAGTGGAGCAGATGCTCAAGTGGAGCGCTTCGAGTGAGGACACCACGGCGCTTACGATAGTTCCATGCCAGGGGAGGATACCTTGGTAGTCCAACCTGTCAGTGAGACGATACACTGACCATGTCGACATGTACAAGAGACCGAGGTCGATTCCAGATGAAGCTGGGTGCTAACCGGAGAAGTGTGTTGAGCAAGAGGGCTATTTCCTAATCTAGGAGTTCCTTTTGTTTTCTAGTCTCCTAGATCATTGTTTGTGCGGGACATGACCTCGGTTGTTTAACTTGTTGAATGTTGAGTTTTGATATCCCTTTATCGGTTTGAAGTTTTCATTTCGTTGTGATCCCTGCGAGGAACTTACTGAGCTTTCCTATCGAAAGCTCACTCCACTTTCTCTTCCTCTTTTTCAGGATTGAGGGATTAGCTGGAGTGATTTCAAGAGCTGCGCGAGGGTTTGGGACTAGCTTGCCGAGGTTCGAGGAGGACCGCGGGTCTTCTTTGTGTGTGAGGTTTAGTTTGTCAGACCCTTTACTGACTTTATTATTAATTCCATTTAAAGAACTCTGAGTTTGAAGTTAGTAGATTTATTTTATTGCATGCTTTTAATTTACTTAAGCCTTGAATCCGAGTGGGGGTCATCTCATCTTGGGTACGGCCGGTTTGTGCACGTGCCTGAGGTCCCGGGATTCGGGTCGGGGCGTGACAACTATGATGCTCATCATTTTTTATGATTGAACAGAGAAATTTGATTATATAATATAAGCTAGGCCTAACCAAGTTATAAAAGAGACATAAATAAAAAGGGAGGGAATGAGGATTCGAACCCAAGACCTCTCAAGTGTAGTAGAACACCCTAACCAACAGGACATAACAGCCATTTTTTAAAAAGGGGTGGGGATTCAAACATTTCATTAGATTAGGATGTGGCCCAATAGGGCATCATACATGTACATCTAGGCTATAGAACTATCGCTGAGTTCTATTATCAGATTTCGACGTAGAGACACGACAGGAGGAATTCCCAGGTGATTCCAGATATCGCTGGTAGAGGTATGTACAATTGCGTAGTGCCTACTCTCAGGAGTATTTCTTGTTATTATTATTATGCTCGATGGTTCATGATATTTTCTTTGACTTGATCTGTTGAGTTCATACATGCTTTTCTGGTTGTTTGGATTCCTATTGAGCATGTTTGATTGCTATTGGGATGTTGGTATCCTTGTTGATTGTTAGTCTTCCACTAGGATCAGTTAAGCATGGGGGCTCCGTTTGGGGAACGTTCAGGGACGGGACACCCTAGTGTTTCGGCTTGCCATGCCAGAGGGACAATATTCAGGTTGTTTTGTCCGTTAGTGGGGATGATTCACTGGCCGTGTCGACACGTACAAGAGGTGGCGCTATCGATATACGACCTAAGAGTCGTACGACCAGAGGGTCGAGTTCCAGCAGATGCTGTAGATGCTGGCCGGGGTAGCGTTTGCCGAGCTTCCTTTGGAACTCTTCTCAGAGCTTGAGAGCTGCTATAGTTAGGAGTCGTTACCATTGGTATTGTTTGTGGTAGACTCCTAGAGTTGGAGTTTGTAGGACGTGTCCCCATTGTTTGATTTATGATTGTTGATCACATTATTGTTATTTATGATGGTTTCACGATCCCCGCAGGGGTACTTATTGGGCTTTCTATTCGAAAGCTCACGCATTTGTTTCCTTTCTTTTTTAGATCTTGAGTAGGTGTGTAAAATCCAGGATTTTTATTGGAATAAATGGATTTTAAATTCTTTTGAAATAGTATGGTAATTAAAGTAATTTCCCAAATTTGAATTTTATTGGAAAAGAGGAATTTAATTGATTAATTCCTTAATTAGGGTTAATCGGGGCGGTCAAGGGCCTTTTCCTAATTTTAGAAATTTTGAGAACCTAAAGGAAATTGTGCCCTTTCTTAGGAAAGGGACCTTCATGTAAAGGGTATAGGAGGCAAGGGTTTATTCGCAAAGTTACGAGGAAATTAACCATGCATAGAAGAGCTTAGAAATGAATCAACAATCATAATTAAAAGATCATGTAATAGTGCGTAAGTACGAGGCATAGAAAGTAATCTTGGTCCTCCATTCTTTTCGATAGTATGATATAATCCCAGCCGTTGATCTCACGATAATCGAAGTTCGGCTTCTAAGCAAAAGGTTTAATCCAAGTCACATAAACGATCTGGTTGACCGAGATGATCTTGACTGCTCATCGTGGACTCTCGAATAAGTTCGAGACAAGAGTCTTGATCATAGCCTCTCATCCAAACTCAATGCATGACACTAATCTCGACAGTCCATCTCCAGATTCGGATGAGTTCGAGGTACCAGGATCTAATCAAACCGTTCGTTCGCAAGCGATCGTGGTCATCCATCTGATCGTAGCGCAATCTCGAGGGCTATCTCTTCTCTGCCAGCGAGCACCACCGCTTGTTGTCTTCTCCTCCGCGATCACTAGGCGGCCTGGATGGAAAATTTTCAAACGCTGGTCTGACAAGGAAAGGAGGTGATCTTAGCTCAAAATCCATGGAATCTTGATCGGGTGCACGAGCCCTATAAGAAGAAACTATTATCAGAACCCTAACACTGTCTCCTCCTCTTTCTCTTCTTCTTCTTCTTCTTCTTCTTCTTCTCCGTCCATCTCTCAGAGCTAAATATTTATCGGTGAACCAGCAAAAGCTTGGCCGTCAAAGGAGCACCAACCGGAGGAGTGCGGGAATCCCCCACAGAAGCTTCACCGCGAGGAACTCGCTGCTCAAAGCAACCCGGGTGAGCTTCTGGGTTTTGTTTTCATTCTTGGTAGGCATGCATGCATAGGGGTAGACACAGGGATCTCTGATCATTAGTTTCGGAGGGACAGAAGGCCTGCGATGAAGGAATCCAATAAGGGTCAGGTGCCTCCGATGAGGGGGAGACAGCCTTCTACTCCGAGTGTCGCTTGTAGCGTGCAAGCCATCATTGGACGTTGGAGGTCTGAGGACAAGAGGAGGGCGCTCGTTGTCTATCCGGTCGCCAGTGGTCATTACTCCCGACCAAGTCGTCGCCGCCCGCGATGGACCAAGCCCAGGCTCAAGTAGAATGGAGATAGAGAATCAATTAGAACTAATTGATTAGGCTTAATCAATTAAGAATAGTTTAAATTCAATCAAGTAAATTAGATTTGGGCCAACCGGTTGAGTTGGGTTCGATCCAATTTGATCTGGTCTGGTTTGGCCAGAGATTTTGAACTCAATTGATTGGGTTGGGTTAATTAACTTAGTTGGAATGAGTTAGATTAAAGGGATTGGGTTCGGTCGGATTGAACAGGATGAGTCTAACCAAGTTGAAACAGGCTAACAAAATAAAAGAAATAAAATGGCAAAAGGGGGGATAGAAACCAAGACCCGCTACACCAACTCTATGGGCCTTAACTAGTTAGGCACATTGTCACTTGTGATTAAACATGGAGATTTAATTATATACAATGAAGATTAAACCTAACCAGATTAAGAGAAAAGTAAAAGAATTAAAAGGGACATGTAGAAGGAGTAGAACCAGAGACCCCTCATCGTACATGATGGGCCTTAGCCACTGTGACACTTATCACTTTTTGATTCAATAGAAAGATTTAATGATATAATTAAGGCTAGGCCCAACCAAGATATAAAAGGAACGAAAGGAAGGGGAATGGGGGGATTCGAACCCAAGACCTCTCAAGCGTAGTAGAACACCCTAACCACCAGGAAATAATAGCTTTTTGTAAAAAGGGTGGGTTCAGGCGTCTTTAAAAGGAAAATGACATGGGGTAAAAGGGGAAGCCCATATGATTTGACTTGGGCCCAATTTGTGCATTATGCATGTACCTCTAGGCTTATGAACTACCATCACATTGATATAGTTTCCATTATCAGATTTTGGCATAGAGACGAGACATGAGGAATTCCCGAGTGATTCCAGACACCGCTAGTAGACGTAAGTACTCTTGCCTAGTACCTACTCCCCGGAGTATTTCTTGTTATTATCATGCTCGATGGCTCATGATATTTTCTTTGACTTGATTTGTTGAGTTCATACATGCTTTCTTGGTTATTTGGATTCCTTTTATGCATGCTTGATTGTTTTCGTGATGTTGGTATCCCTGATTGATTGTTAGTCTTCCGCCCGGATCAGTGGAGCATCGGGGCTCCATTTGAGGAACGTTCAGAGACGGGACACCCTTGCATTTCAGCTTGCTATGCTAGAGGGGCGATACTCTGGTTGTCCTGCCCGCAGTGGGGATAATTCACGGCCGCGGTCGATATCGCACGCAGAGGTGGCGGCGCTACTGGATATATGATTCGACTTACGCACCGGAGGGTCGAAGTTCTAACGATTCAGCGATGATCTTTGGCGGGGAGGCGTTTAGAACTTCCTTTGGAATTCTTCTCAGAGCTTGACATCTGCTGAGATTAGGAGTCGTTATCATTGTGAGGTTTGTGGTAGACTCCTAGAGTTAGAGTTTGTGGGGTGTGTCCCCACTGTTTGCTTTGTGCTTGTTGATCACTTTATTATTTATGATAGTTTTATGATCCCCGTAGGGGTACTTGCTGGGCTTTCCATTCGAAAAGCTCATGCACTTGTTTCCTTTTCTCTTTCGGATCACGAGTAGGTGACTTGAGCTGGGAGTCGTGCATTTAGGGGGCGGGGTAGCGTAAGTCCGAGGACTTCTTTTATTTTCTTTGTGAGAGACATTTCTTTATAGGTCCCTTGTAAGACCCAGATTATTGTAGGGCATATGAACCCTGATTTTTATTTCCGTTGTGACTCTAACTAATTTGTTTATGTTATCTTAGTTATTTGGTTATTATTTGTTATCTGCTATGGTTATCTAGGCCTTGTATCCGAGTTGGGGTGCGCCTCCTCTTAGTTACAGCCAATCTGTGCACGTGCTCGAGGCCTGGAATACGGTCGGAGCGTAACAAGGTGACTGCAGCTTAGGAGCCGTATGAGGGACGGGGTAGCTTGCAGAGGTCAGAGGACTTCTTTTATTTTCTTTGTATGAGAGATATTTCTTTATAGGTCTCTTGTAGGGCCCAGACTATTGTAGGGTACATGAACCTTGATTTTATTCCGTTGTGACTCTGTCTATTTATGATATTTTGCTATTGTTTGTTATCTGCTATTGGTCACACAGGCCTTGTATCTGAGTTGGGGTGCGCCTCTACTTGGTTACGGCCAATCTGTGCACGTGCTTGAGGCCTGGGATACGGGTCGGGGCATGACAATGGGACTAGGGTTTGGCTACATGAGAGATTAAGGTCAAACTAATTTAGGGTTTTTCACAATCCAATAATATATCAATTAGATAGCCAGTATTAGGAAATTAGTTGAACAAGGGATTCTTAGGGGAATAGAGATCCGGGGTGCTATTTCTCCTAATTTATTATCCTAGATTTGCGAACTGTTCACTTTAGTTTAATTAGTTCTTCTTTATATTACCTAGTTAGGATCACAAAACCACCAACCATATTTTAGGCTAGATAAAAGAAAATAAATTAGTACTAGCTCTGCCAGTTCTTGTGGATTCAAGTACCCTACCCTCGAGGTACTTTACTACTTAAGTGACCTCGTGCACTTGGCGAAAGCACATATCAAGTTGGTTTTGGTTTAACTCAATACGGGCTCTATTATAACTTGATCCCGATTCATTTCCAAGGTTGTCTCATTAAAATTCACTACCCTTAGAAGGAAAGGGCTCATGCATATAAGTGGGCTTCTAACATCCAAAACTCTGCTAGTAGATAATGTAACTGTACCTAAAGGGTGGCGTTGGTGAGTCTCACAAAGATAGGTTGAAAGTTCTACCTTCAGCGAAGAAGATGCATCACTAAATTGTTCACTGTTCACGACCCTTCAAAGAAGACCATTTACATCATCTTCTCATAAGAACATTTAATTAACAAATACTAATTATGCAATATCGATAACTGAGAAACAACCTAGATTTCCCATAACCTTGACAGTACCTCTCTTTCCACCTCCAGTGGCGGAGCCTTACCCAACATTTTACCATATATCGTGAGCCTATGATGTTATAGGCTCACGCAAGTACCTCATCTTCCAGGACAGTGGTGTTCACTACTATCTTTTTCAGATTTTCCAGTGTCAGACCTGGGATCAAAAGGGTCTCGGTTCTCTTCTGCCTCCTTGGTTCCTCATGATGTTAGCCCACATGCGCGCTCTACTAGAGCTATCGTTCCTTTCACGAGGCCCCTGCACAAATCCAAGATTTGCATAGCTTTCACCAATGTACGTCATTCTCTGCCACTCCACAGGGGTTTCCCAGCTCATCGTGGCCTCGTTCCTTATACTGGTGAAGGTTCACCCTATGTCTTCTACTGTGGAGCCCTTGGCTGACCAGGATCTCCTTCACCTGATTGACCGTGGGCCCATTTCCTTTCTCGGTTTCTTTGCTAACCTGCAAAATAGAAGCAAACAAAGAGCCCCCACGTGCAACCAAGATGGAAATCAGCTGGTCCCTAAGGGACTTTAGATGCTAGGAGTGTAATGGCATGAGTTTCTTCGCAATTACACCTTTCCTATACACCTACCAGGTTAGTGGGGGAAGGTTGTTGCTTGGGAGGTCACGAAGTAGGGGACAACTTGTTTACAGAGGAAGAATCCAGAGCTACGACTTGGAAGTCAAAGTTAAAATCATTCTTTTGATTTAGATAACCAAGTTGAATTCTAATTAACTATGTACTTATTATGTTTAACTATTTTAACCTTAATAGTCTACTTTAGTAAGCAAATTTATGTTGGATTTGAATTAATTTGAATTAACCATTTATTTTTATGGTTAATTAGATTTCATTTAATAACCTAATATGGTAAGTTTAATTGAGTCGGTTCATTTTGATTCTTAGCTTGATTCTTTAATCTTGAGTGTGTTTGCTCAACCAATTTAGCTCAAGTCTAGGCTTGCTCTTTGTTTGGTTAAATTTGAGGTTCAACTTATGGCTGCTTGGTACGATATACAAGTGCACTATAGTTTGTTTGGTATGATGCTAGTAGATTTACAACATTGGACTTTTATTGTTTGGTATGATGTAAGTAATTTACTAAAACTAAAAATACAATGAGGTCTAGATATATGTCAACATACATGCATGTAGATAACTTGCATCATACCAAACACTAAAATGTTGTTATTTACATATAAGAGGACTTGCATTACATCTACCTATATCAAACCAGAGATGCCCTTATTTTATTCATTTTATCATCACTTATTTAATTTACAATGTGGGTTTTGAACAACATTTGATATATTTTTCTAATCTTTCTATCTCTAGGGTATACCTTGACTATAGGGTATCCCTTCCACATCGATTCAAGATCTGACAATTGGATTTTGTCTACCATGTCTACTAACTAGATCAAATTCATCACGTATGTCTAGGTTCAGATCTTGTTAATTAAGTCTCGTCCAAGCTTGCTAACTAGGTCTTGTTTGATCGAGTCTATTAAGTGGGCCTGGTTTGATCAAGTTCTTTGAATGGATTAGGACTACCTCTTACGTTTGAGTCTGAGTATTGTTGACTAAGTTTAGTCTAGGCTTGTTGTTTGGATTTGATCCACCAACTTGCTTGTTGTTTGGATTTGATCAACCAACTTGATTTAACTCACTTGGTTTACTAATTGGATCAAGTTCTTAGCCTCAATTTGGGTTTAGATCTAATTCACTGAGTCTGATTTAGGTTCATTGGATCTAGTCTAGGTTTGTTGATTAGATCTAATCCGATTATACCTAATACTTGGGTTTGAGTATGGGTCAAGTTTACTAGGTCTAGTTCGATTGGATCTTAGTTTTGGATCTAGTTGACTCCTAAGTAAGCTTCCAAGTGGGTTTAGATTTAGACTTGTGTTAGGATCAACACTTGGATCTTCCTTGTGATCAACATCTATGTCTTAGGATCCTCATTAACATTTGGATCATCTGGATCTAGACCTTCCCTCTCTCCTTTACTTTATGTTATTTTTCTACTCCTTCTATGTGTATTTCTTTTTGAGTTCTTGGTTCTTTATATAGAAATTGGAGATAACTTAAAACTTGGAATAATTCAAATAGGTCTAGATAAATAGGGGGCTGTAATTTTTACTATATTGGCTTGAAATTTTCAAAAGATTGTGTCAAATATTAGAGATTGAATATGGTCTTAGCTAAAATTGGAATAATGCCTTTTACAATCTATGTTTGTATAAACTATATTTGGCCCCAAATTATTTAAAATGATGTTTCTTGTTTTATTATCACTCTCACTTCGTGTGTTCATTTCACTTCTATAATTTTTTTTCACTACATTTTGATTATCATGATTATAGTGAAAATTTGATAGACCAAGGAGATTGACTACACCCTTTTAGAAATATTGTGTAGACAATCGATAGGCTTGAAACACATTGATAAACGCTTTCCTAAAAGTGGTATTTGCCCCTTCTCCTCTTGAGATTGCTTTAGGGTTTGAATGTAAATAGCTTTAGTGGATATGACAAGCCTTCGATTTTCTGCACCCAGCACTGATGAAGAGAAACCCGAATTGAATAAATGGAATTTTGTGTTTTTGAATCTTTGATCTTCTCTGTTTTTCAACTGTTTTTGTTATCTGTATGAAAACAAAGATTTCGTTCCTATTTATAATTTGTGAACGGAAAAACTATTTAAATATCTTATCCGTTGCACATGAATAGACGTGATTCTTTTAAATATTTAATCCAATGAATATATGTGACTATTTGAAAATTACATCCTTTAGAAACCATAATGTTATCTTAAAGAGGGAAATTCATATTTGAATAATAAATTTATTATTATTATTCTATCAATCCCCCACTTGTTCAAAATTGAATTTTTAATTGATTTTTTTGCTTTAAAAAAGATCAAGTCATGTTTCTACATAAAATAATGTATCTTTCGATTTGAACATTATCTTAGTATAACAACACAGTGTACTCGAAATCTCTTGTAGCCTGAAGCCTTGAACTAGTTATTCCTTGTGACGAAACTTGTGTTATTATACACATAAGCATTGTACCCTTTTATCAATCAAACACTCGCTTAGCACTTATTATCGCCATGTGCTATCCATGTTCATGAACTTTATAAAAGTAACTCCTAACTTTTCAATCGAAGCGGCACCACTTCTAAGTTCACATAGGTGAAATTCTTTCAGTGCCTTTGTCACTTTTAATTAAGACACTTGTTCTTTTAACTGAATTTCATTAAGAGTTTTGATACTCAACCCTCTGAACAGTGACAACAAGTACATACATTATAATTTGACCAATCAAACTAAGTACTTAAACATCCACTTATCAATGCTTTGTTTATACCATTTGATCCTTAGATTACTCATTTCATAATTTTAGGTAGGGTTGCTATCACCAGAGGATAATTCTAGGAGTTTTAAATCCATCATTTTAGAAGCTGATTGTATTAAATCTCTTGTAAGAGGTTTAGTGAAGGGATCGGCCAAATTCTTACTAGATTTTACAAATACGATGAAGATAATTCCATCTTTGATTAATTTCCTCATATAGTTATGTCTTAGACTCATATGTCTAGATTTTCCATTATAAACATCACTATATGCTCTTGCTAGAGTAGCTTGACCATCACAAAATATTGAAATTGATCTTACATTTTTTGAAGTCAATGGAATTTCTAAAAGAAAGCCCCTCAACCACTCAGCCTCTTTGCCAATTTCTGCTAAAGTAACAAATTCTGATTCCATGGTTGAATGGGTTATTAGTGATTGTTTCTTAGATTTCCAAGAGATTGCACCACCACTTAAGGTAAATGTCCAACATGTAGTAGATTTGTTATCTCCTAAACTCGATATCCAACTTGCTTCTGTATATCCTTCTAAAATAGCAGGAAACTTTGAATATTGTAAGCTAAGGTGCTTAGTGTTCTAAAGAAAACCAAGAATTCTACTAATAGCATTCCAATGTTCCAAACTAGGATTGCTCGTAAATCTACTTAACTTACTAACAACAAAAGCAATATCTGGTCTAGTACATTGCATTGCATACATTAGGCTTCCAATTGTACTTGCATATCTATTTGTGCAATAGCTCTTCCATTATTTTTTACTAATTTGATTCTTGGATCAAATGGGGTGTTTGCCTCTTTTATTTTAAAATGACTAAATTTATTCAACACTTTCTCAATGTAGTGAGATTGACTTAATGTGTAACCCCCACCATTTCTTTTTACCTTGATTCCCAAAATTGTATCAACTTCTCCAAGATCTTTCATCTTGAATATAGAAGATAGAAATTCTTTTGTTTCTATTACACCTTTCATCTACATATAAACATGTCATCTACATATAAACAAATAATTACTATATAATCACAACAGGATTTAGTATATATGCATTTATCAGCAACATTATGTGTGAAACCAAAAGATAATATGGCATCATCAAATTTCTTATGCCAACACTTAGGTGCTTGCTTTAAACCATATAATGATTTAATTAATTTACAAACCTTATGCTCATTTCCCGGTAGAACAAACCCTTTTGGTTGTTCCATATAGACCTCCTCATCGATATCTCCATTTAAGAATGTCGTTTTGACATCCATTTGATGAACATACAATTTGTAAATTGATGCTGATGCAAAAATAATTCTAATAGAAGTAACTCTTGCTACTGGCGCATAGCAACCAACCTTGCTTTATAAGTGTTTAAAGTGTCATCGGTGTTAAATTTTTTCTTGAATACCCACTTACAACCTATTGGTTTTAAAGCAGGAGGTAAATCAACTAATTCCCAAGTATGGTTTGTGATGCGTTGAATCCGCAAGTGAACGGGTTGAATCAAGTGATAAAGTGGACAAATGTCGGGTTGTCGATCCTCAGAGAGAAGGGAAGTACTAGTAATGGCTATTCATCTATTATCTAGTCGATCAAGATTGGTTGGTGATAACTAAACCTAATTCTAAAATTAACAATGCAAATTAACAAGTAAAATTAACCTTGAAGACAATCAATCGATGAAGGGGATACTTGGGTGATTGAATCCCCCTTGGATTTCCTTAGATATGGATAATGCTCTCTATGTTAACTCTTGGTGAATCATTGGCCAAGGGTTCCTCATGTGATTTCATCCTCTAGCTCGAAGGTGATTACTCAACCTAGTGCCCTTACTAGTTAAGTTCTAGGGAACCTATTTCTTGGAAGGGCTAAGGGAATAGGACATCTAAAGGAGTTGCTCGCCTTAGTACCCGGGCTCCCGGTGTACTCCTAGCCATCTCTATTGAAGTTTGTCTGCACATGGGGAGGCGCTCGCATCTTCCCCCATATGGACTATAGAAACCTCTCCGGACTCTCGCAACGTAGAGAGGTTAATACTACCACCATACATAACATTCAATATACTACAATGCATTCAACCAAGCAATTAACATAGAAAAGACAATATCAATTAAACATAATCCAAAGGTTTATCAACACCCAAGTATCAAGAAATTAGCTCTCCATCAATGGAGAGCAACAATCCATGCTAAAAGAGAAAGCAATCATAGAGTTCATGAGAGAAAAACCCCTAATGACGATCGTTGGTAGATTCCTTGCTTCTCTCTTGCCACTTCTTCTCCTTCTTGAGCCCTTTTGATGGGAGAACTCCTCCAATCCTCTCTTCCTTGGTAATGGAGAAGATAATGGAAATCTCCCCCAAACCTTGATGCTTTGGCTCCAATCCACTCCAAGATGACCCAAAACCCTCATTAACCTTTGTATTTATACCCCACACTAGGGTTTTGGGCGTGTTTTACCCTTGGTTCGGCAGAAACCGCAGCTGGAGCTTTACGATATATGACCCGGTATACGATCCATACGGACCCGTACGGCCCCGTATACGGGGACCCATACGGAGACCCATACAGGGTCGTATACTCCTCAGGTCCCGTATACGGGGTCTTGTCAGTCCGTTCGGGGGTCCGTAGAAATCTCCAGGTTCATACGGGTCCGTATAGTACTCCGTATGGATGGTCCTTTTGCTTGGTTTCCCCTATTTTGGCCCGCATTCTCTTGAAAACATTTCCTTTCTCTTGGAATTGCTATTTTCTGCCACATCGCTTTACAAAAAACAAAGCTATTTTGAGTAAAAGCGAGCCAACATTCCTCCAAAACTTAAAGTATTATGCATGAATTTCATATATAAATGACCCTCATTTGAACACTTATCACACATCTCCACACTTAAAGGTTTGCTTGTCCTCAAGCAAAGAAAAGAAATCAAGAAAAGAAGATAAGTGTTCAACCTTGGGCTCTACATACTATACATGAATTCTGGTCCAAGTGCACCACCTCATTGTGTTTTCCTATCTCCACACAATGGCTTAGATTGATCCCGTGACTCTTCAGATAAAGTCCTAGACAAAGCTTGTTCACTCCACATACCATGTTCTAAAGTCTTAATGAGGCAAGTATGCTCTCAGTGGACTCTAGAAAGTCCTTGAGACTCTAAGATCAAAATAGTTACTTCCCTATTAGACGAACTGTGGACAATTACAACAATAATGTTTTTTTTTAACATTTATTTGGGTAGGGCATCTCTATTAGATCAGACTTTCCCATGTTAGAGATCAGGGTAGAGTGTAGTTCCCCCCTTTTGCAGAGGACTCATGCTAATTAGGCACCCGAATCCTTAGCTACTTAGGTGGTTACAACTTTACCCATAGATGTTCATGCTAAATAGTGATTTTTTGAAATGAAGAACACTCTGGTTAGGAGCCGGAACTCCAAACTAGTTCATCACTAAAAGCAGCGGAACACTATCTTTATTAACTTAAATGATGTGCTAGACTACTTTATTTTCATTGTACTTGTCCACTACGTGTATTATGGGGGGTTAAAAAATTTGAACTAGTGCCACGAAATTTCTTGGAGCCATTGAAAAACAATGCTTAGCTAGTCAAGTCAAAGAACATGGCAATGGGTTATCTATTGTCTTTCACAATCATAATTATCACAAAGATGACCTCTATATGGCCATGGTGTTTCAATTGGAGGCATTTCAAATCACAAATGGTGTAACTGGAAAAGAAATTCATGTCACATTTATCTATCCACAAGGTTGTCATGCATATCAAGCATAATTGTCACAAAAATATCTACAATGAATGATCATAATAGCCACCTATCTCCACACTTAAAGATTTGCAATAACCCTAAAAGGAGATAGGTAGCCACCCATCCCCACTCTAAAATTTTGCATTGTCCTCAATGCACGAAAATTAAATTCAACATATGAAATTTGTGGGAGCGGAGAAATGCTTTGCTTATCGAGGGTCGTGAATCCAAAGTTGAACTTTGCGAACATATAGAAGGAATCAACTCCAATACCATGCAAAACAAGAGAATCCACATAATGAAAGTACGACATAGGGTAAAGGTATGCATGCCCTTGCTCAATGTACTATGATGCGTGAAAGTAAAGAAAATAACAAGTTCAAATAATAAAGCTCCACATAAAGAGAAATGAAATATAAAGGTAGTGTGTCAAGTGTCTCATCTTTGGCTCATAAATCGTCTGGCTTTGAGTCTTTGGAAGTAGGAGGAGTGCAAAATGGCGTGTCCACGAATTAATAGCGAGAGCTCGAAAAACTGCTCCTCGAGTCGTCGCTGCTTCGCTAGGATAGTGTCCTGGACAGCTCTCATCTCTGTGATCTACTCCTCTAGCCTCGTATATCGGCTCCTCGTCACGAGAGGGGCCACTTTGGATCTTTGAGGCGGCCGTCTTTGAAGGGTCGCACGCATGCCAGGAATCATTGGAATCGGATCCCTCCTCCTCTGAACTATCTGAGACATGGCTAACAAGAGTGTAAGTCCAATCTGCGCGAGGAGTGTCATGTCGAGTGGGGAGACCAACTGCTGGTGTTGCTCTCCCTCCAACTCTGCCTCGAGACCCATGCCCATGATAAGTCGTGTGATGTAGGATCCGGCGTGAATGTCGGTAAGTCGGGTGTTCTGCCACTGATGCACCAAGTAGTCGGCGACATATCCCAAGTAGATCGGGACTCGCTCAATAAGGCTGTAGAGAAATAGGCGATCAGTGACAATGACTACTCCACAATTATCACTGCGAGCTGCTATGGTGCGGCTGATGAGTGCATGTATGTAACGGTGCACCGGATCTGTCATGAAGGACGCCTTGTGGCTGTCATGGCGCCTGCCCAACTGTATCCAGAAGCTCGCAGAAGAAATTGTGCGCTCGAGGAAGGCTGTGAGCAGCTCGGCGTACTCTCGCGTGAATGTATACTCGCGATCATATAGCCCCATGTACAACGCGAACTGAGTGTAGCTCATTGCCCTCTGTCTCCCGAAGAGCTGGAAGGTAATGGCGGTGCGGTTCTGCTCCCCCACCGCACTCCTGTCGGCCTCGAAGGTGCTCAAGACCTCTAAAGTCGAGCGGCGGAACACCTCATGGCTAAGGGAGAAGATCCTGTGCCAGCCGCCGAATGATATCATCTCCCGGACTCGGTCGGCGATGTTGAGCTGAAAAAGAGTGTCCCAATCTATGACGCGGGTCCGACCCAATCGGCGGGAGGAAAGACGGACATAACGGAGGCGGTGGGCCTCATCTGTGAAGTGTGGTTCGGTGGATGACGATCCGGCCCCTGTTCGGCGCTTCTTTGTTGCTGTCAGCTTCCTCAGCATCTCTGCAACTAAATAAGAAATGTTTGTGAACCTCTTATTTATTTTGAGTGAGGATGAGACTTATAGGGCCCTGAAAGGGCCTTTTATGTATTTGACCTTATAGGGTGTTGTACCCTTTTTATTTCCTTCAGCTATATAGAGTCTGATATTATGACTATGCTTTATTATGATTCCATTGAATATTGGATATTGCTTTATAATTACCTAGGCCTTGTATTTGAGTGGGGCTCGTTTCTACTTATGTAAGACCGATCTGTAGTGTGCCCGAGGCCCAGGATTTGTGGTCAGGGCGTGACAATATCATTATTACACATGAGGAAATATGTCATGAATATACCTAGTCAATATGTATCTAGTTATACCAGGGTTGAGTGTAGGAGCTCTATAGGTCTTTGGGACCGCATTCGGTACCACATTTAAGATGGGTGCATTTCAAAATCAAAGCAAGTATTTTAATAAAACACCTTACCCATACTCTTTAACTGAATGGTATTGGGTGTATTGCCCTTTTGGGGGCGCCCATGTGTATGTGATACTATTTTGCTTTGTATAGTTATATACTTTGTGCAAATATCGTTTGACTTAGGTGATGAGGTTAGGTGTATTCTAGACATAGGTAGACGTTGTATTCATTTTGAGTTGTATGGCTATGTTGTGACGTTGTTGATTATTTTATTTGATTTTGCATCAGGTTTTCTATATGATTTGGTTAGTAACTAGATCAAAGATATGAAAGCTGATCGACATGAATACTAATTGTTATTATGGTTATTTTTAGTTGTGTTGGGGGCTGGTATAAGGTTTAGTTGTAACTCTAGTTGCAACTCTTTCTCTCAATGGAATACCCAAGCTCTCACACACACACAATAAAAAACAATGAAAACATGAAGGAAGGAGATACAAAAGTTTGGTAACATAGTTCGGCTTCCAAGCCTTTGTCTGAGGGCCGAGCCCGAAGAAAATAAACCACTAAAAGAGAGATAGAAACATGAGTATAACTCCCTAGTCACTCATCTCACAACATACATAAGCACCTCACTCAAGATTGATTGATGACCACTATCACCTAACACACAAAGGGATTCTCCAGTGGCTCCTCCTAAACCCTCAGATCGGCCTTATATAGATTTTCCACCAACCTAAAATATTACACGCCTCTTTTAGAATCTCACGAAATCTCTGAAACTTATTTGGACACCTTCCAAATTTAGTCATTTGTAACTCCTATTGTAATCGAGCTTTGCAATGTGGCCCGGCCATGAACTACTAAGTCGCGGCTTATGTCGCACTACGACCTTAAGACCCTCCTACCTCACGGTTGTATGCGAATTAGACCTGTCGGATCCTCCTGATACGACCATGACAACTGACTGGACTCCTCTCCGTCACATCCATAGTCCTCTTCAAAGTCCCACCTCACTAAGGCGCACACACACTTTCCAAACTTGATCTCCTTTTATTTAAGTTTGGGCTACACAATCATCTCAAATTATCTTCATTGATCTTCTTCCAAACTCTCTCTTCATCTAAGTTTGGGTCTTCATAATGTCCATCATATCTTCAACATACCAATGTTGGTCCATACCATATTTAGTTCTTCAATCAACTCTAAATATGGTCTTCAATCAAATCTCTAATCCAATCAAATCTTCAAACCAAGCATCAATCAAATCTTCAGCTCTTCCTTTACTTGGGCCTGCGCCATATGTAGTTGTTACTTAATATATCCACCTTTAAAATTTTCCCTCCAAGTTGGTTGATGTTGTCATAAGCGTTGTAACCACTTTCTAAATATAACTTGCGCCAAGCTTGCTCTCCAAGTCACCAACGGCTTTCCAATTATATCTTCTTTCTTATGATAGCTCTAGAATATCTTACCTTCCTAGATGCTTGCCAAACATATCTCCAGTAGATGATATCTCCAATAGCATCTTCAAAACCTTCCAAAGATAGCCTCTTGCTAAATATGCTTCAATGAGATCTTCAAGCATATATGGAATGATAGCTTCATAGAAATATCTCCTTTCTTGTCAACCTTGCCACATCATTAGCTGCCACGTCAGCATATGTTGTCCACATCATCAAGTTTGTCAAATGATGCCAACCAAGTGCTTCAATACTACTTGATTATGACTAGGATAATGTGAATCGATGTTGTACATGAGACTCATAGCATGTTTTCAATCAATTGAATAAGTTTCAAAACATGTATTATTATTATTTTTTTATGATCATAACCCATTTGGGGGATGTTTTCTCCAACTGAGCTTGCATAAGCTGACTACTCCTATTTTTATACGTACCCCAATTAGAAATCCTAGAACCTTGAG
Source organism: Dioscorea zingiberensis (assembly GCA_026586065.1). Taxonomy (NCBI): domain Eukaryota; kingdom Viridiplantae; phylum Streptophyta; class Magnoliopsida; order Dioscoreales; family Dioscoreaceae; genus Dioscorea; species Dioscorea zingiberensis. The sequence goes on along the minus strand of CM048827.1, from coordinate 9,966,686 downwards.
GGTGAGATGAGTACTTGATCATTCAACTAGTGGGACTAGTAGTGGGCTTTGAACACTATATGTGAGAGGTTGTTAAGTTGTGTGGATCTATGAACCACTCATGACTTGTAGACATGTATTTTGTATTTGTATAGATGTTGTAGACATATTCTCTATTTTGGTTGATATAATAAGGAGTGTTTTGGATGTGATTCTCCTATTGTTATATAAGGTTGTGTAGCAGGTAAATACAGCCTGTCGCGCCTAGGTATAGCAAGCTTCATCCCGGCGATTAGCTGGGTTGGCTAGAGACGGATGCCAAGGTTAGGTCCAGCTCGAGCTTGGCTTGAAATTTGTTAGCTCAAGCTCGAACTTAAAATTAGCTTGAATAGATTTGGTCGAATTGTGCTCAATTTAAATTTCAAAAGTTCCAGCTTGGCTCGAATTAGCTCAAAGTTAAAATAAAATCGATTTAATTTCTAGCTAAATCTACTTTGATTTAGTTAAAAATTAAAAGTTCATGTTCATCTATAAAATAAAAAATATATAAATTATATAATATTTTTAATAAAAAATAATAATTTCTAAAAATAAAATTCTAAACTTAATGATTATATATAGAATTATTATTTTAATTATATCAGATGGTATCCCGATTGAAGTTTGGAAGTGCCTTGGAGAAGTAGGGGTAGAGTGGTTAACCAAACTCTTCAACTCTATCCTAAAAGAGGGAAAAATGCCAGACTACTGGAGAAAGAGCATTTTGGTTCCTATTTATAAGAATAAGGGAGATATTCAAAATTGCACCAACTATCGTGGTATTAAGTTAATGAGTCATACGATGAAACTCTGGGAGAGGGTAATAGAGCATCGACTCAGGTATATCACGAAGGTGTCAGAGAACTAATTTGGTTTTATGCCAGGTAGATCCACAACAGACGTCATTTTCCTATTAAGAAACTTGATGGAGATCTACAGAGAAAAGAAGCAGGACCTCCATATGTTTTTATTGACTAGAGAAAGCATATGATAGGGTACCAACCTTTGGTCGGTATTGGAGAGGAAAAACATTCATGTAAAATATATAAATATTATTAAGGATATGTATGAGGGAGCGGTTACAAGTGTGAGAACAACAACAGGTGATACGGAGAAGTTTCCTATAATAGTGGGTTTACATCAGAGATCGGCCTTGAGCCCATACTTGTTTACCCTAGTAATGGATGAATTAACTAGTTATATCCAAGATGACATCCCATGGTGTATGTTGTTTGTGGATGATGTTGTTCTAGTGGATGAGACTAGAGATGGAGTAAATCAAAAGCTAGAATTATGGAGAAACACTTTAGAAAGTAAAGGCTTTAGGTAAAGTAGAAGATAGAATATATGCACTGTCATTTTAGTCTAAGTAAGAGAGATGAAGGAGAAGTAAAACTAGGGGGGTGGTAGTGCCTGAGGTTAACCATTTTAGGTATTTAGGTTCTATTTTCCAGGATGATGGGATGATAGATGAAGATGTAACCCATAGAATCAAAGCTGAATAGTTGAAGTGGAGAAGTGCCACGGGGGTATTATGTGATAAAAAGATGCCTAACAAAATTTTGTTAAGACGACAGTTAGATCGGCTATGCTATACGGGAGCGAGTGTTGGGCAACTAAAGTTCAACATATGCATAAGATGAATGTGGCTGAAATGAGGATGTTAAGATGGATGAGTGGTCATACAAGATTGGACAATATTAGAAATGAACACATTCGACAGAAGATGCATGTTGCACCAAGTGAAGATAAAATACGAGAAGGGCTTTTAAGATGGTTTGGACACGTACACCGGAGACCCCCAGGTGCTCCAGTTCGAAAATATGATAGTTTAGTTGTAGAAGGTAAGAAGAGGGGTAGAGGTAGGCCTAGGATTACGTGGAGAGAGATGGTGTCTAAGGACCTACGTATGTTAGATATTGAGCCAGATCTTGCTTTTGACAGAGCGACATGGAGACAAAGAATTCATATAGCCGACCCTGTCTAGTATAGGATTGCCGATAAGTCGGCTAAAAGGTTTTCCTTAATTAGCTTATCTTTGTTTGTAGGGATACTGTTCTGCTTCTAATATCCCAATCTCTCATAGAAATTATCTATTGTTATTATTATTTATTTATGTATTTTTATTTTTCATTTTATTTCATTTTATTTCAGTTCTTTTTATTTTATTTTTATTTCATATTCGGTATTTGAGTGGCGAAAGCAAGAAAAGTTAATCCATATAGCCGACCCCATCTAGTATGGGATTAAGGCTTAGTTGTTGTTGTTGTTGTATCAAATATATAACAAAAATACAATTTCTAATATGCTATATTTTATATAAGATATAATATTGTAATATATATTACTATTAGTATATATAATTTTGAGTTGAACTCAAATCTTTACTGAGCTCAACTCGAGCTACTCAATAGAGTTTGATTAACTCACATTTCAAGGTTTAAAAAAAAAATGTTTTGGAGGGAAAAAAAATGTTTTGGAGAGAGAGAGTTTAAAAATGAGAAAATCTCATTATAAAATAAAAAGTAATTGAAAGGTATGTTAAAAGTTGTGTTGTATTTTTGTTAAAGTCAGAAATTTTATATTTTATATGAAAAAAGATCTGTCCTTATACTTTTGCAAACTTAAAGTCAAAACGATTTATACCAGTTTAGTTTGAAATATTATGAACTTATAAGATATATGGAAAACTTTATCATATAACTATTTGATAAATACATTTTTTTAGATCAACATCGGGCGGTTAAGTTATATTATTCCTTCAAACTTTGTTTAAAGATCTGTCCCTCTACTTTTACCATTAAGAAATGCTCCTTTTGTTAATTTTAGAGTGACTTTTAAATATGTTTTTATGAACCAACTGTGCGGATCTCCAGAGGAGCTGCCACGCCGCCCATCCCTCAGCAAGATACTCCACCATACTCTAGGGACAAAGTGGTGGGATACGTTACCCCCAACATGATGACCAACTAGATAAGGGCCTGAATCTCAAGGAACTCCGCTATGTTTAGTTGGGGGTTATCCCACTTAAAGATAATTTTAAAAAAATTTGAATATTTTTTAAGGGAATTTTTAAATTAAAAATAATAATGTGTTTTCTATGTATTGAATGAAATTTTTATGAGGAATTATGTTGGGATAACTATTGGGGATAATCCCCAACCAAACACGGTAAAATCTTGATAATTTGGAAGGGACTAATTTGGATATAATACCAAATTCTTATTATTAAATATTTTAAAAAAATTCTGACAATTAAATTGTCATGATCTGTGAATTATTAGATTAGTTACCGATATCTCCTCCCACTCATGCACAACAAGAAAAATCTTGACGTGCCGTAAAGCCAGGTCTATGACGTGGCATTTCCGAGTGATGGGGCCCACCAATTTCAAAACGATCAAAATCCCTATATTGCCCACCACCAAACGTACGAATCCACCACTATTATGCCTCGGGATCATTCCTCAAACATATCTTGAGGCAATCTTATCCCTTGAAGATCGTGATCGTATGGATATATATAAATAATAACAAACTTCGAAGCTTTCCAAGCGATCGAAAGCGCTTTCCCATTTTTGTACTGGAACTAATCTTTCGATCTCGATCGCCTTCTCTCTCGAGGATGGCAATGGCGGCGGGTCAGAGCATTCTGGTCACCGGCGGGGCGGGATTCATCGGGACTCACACCGTGCTGCAGCTCCTCAAGGATGGTTTCAAGGTGGTCATCATCGATAACCTTGATAACTCCGTGGAGGAGGCTGTAGATCGGGTACGGGAGCTCGCGGGTGCGGATCTCTCCAAGAATCTCAAGTTCTATCTGGTGAGCTTTTGTTTGGGTATGCTGAAGTTTGTTCATTTAGTTTTTTGTTGAATTGTTGTGTATGGAGTTTGATGAGATTTTTTTTTTTGTGGTTTATGTAGGGAGATCTCAGGAAGAAGGAGGATCTGGAGAAGGTCTTCTCAGAGAATAAGTGAGTCTCTTTAAATTGTTAATTGCTTTGAAGGGTCCTTATTGCGGATTTGATGTGCATTGATGTGATCGGTTTAAGGATGGGGGATCTAAACTTTATTCTGTTTTTGTGTGTCTGTGCGGATGCTTGAGTTTCTCTTTAAGCTTGTGTTCTTTTTGTAATTTAAGATTTTTAGAAATTATTTCTTATTATTTGTGAGTTACTTTGTTCATTTGTTGCTTTGAGCAACTTTATGGATAGGAATTAAGTATTGAACAAGTAGTAAACTTTCACTGATTCTCTCAATCTGCAGTCCTGCATTTTAAATTCTGCTTTCTTTTTAAGCTACATCAAATGTTAGGATGTTTTGGAATTTGGACTTAACTAGCTTTATGTTTTTTAGATTATTATTGCGGTAATGCTTATGTTTGATTATGTTAGAATGTAAATTTGTATACTTGCTTTGAAGATTATTAATGAATCAATGCGAGCTATTTCAATTTATATAGATTATAGAGAAAATAACAACCGTATGTTTTTGAAGTAAATCAAAGGATAATAATAGATCTTTCTTCTTCCTGGGAATCAGCAGTGAGTTATGTCTATGTTCTGGTTTCATTTTGAAGTCAGGCTTCTTGAATTTTGAGGGGAGAAAGTTCTGTGGTGTGCCGGAGCCTCCCTTTTTTTTATTGTATTTAGAATCTTAATTCTTCTTAAGATGCAACATTTCTTAGTAAGTATGTCACAGGGCACAATATGTGGCTGAAGCCTACCATTACCTGGGAAAGAGGAAGAAATTTTAACGAAGCACACGCCCATCTCTATCTATATATTAATATTTTAGTTATTGACTTAAAAGTAAGTTATTTTATCTGATGCTGAATTTTGGTATTACTTTAGTCTTTCCTTGTTTATTTCATGAAATACTGAGTTTGTATACCTCAAGTTATGAGGTTCAAATCTTTGTTCCTTGTCAGAACTTATTTCATTATTTTTGGCTCGTTCCATAGCAATGTAAACTTTTTTTTTTTTAAGTAATTTGATTTTTATTTGTTGATGTTGTTCTTGATCATCTACATCCCTGAAAACTATAATGTCGTAGATGCCTTTGTGATGATTTATATTTTCCTGATGGTGTTCTATCCTTGATTGTATAGATTTGATGCTGTGATGCATTTTGCCGGACTGAAGGCTGTTGGTGAGAGTGTTGCAAAACCTTTTCAAGCATTACTTTGACAACAATTTGGTTGGCTCCATCAATTTGTATGAGACTATGGGAAAATATGGCTGTAAAAAGGTTTTCCTCCACCACTTCATCCATTCATGCTTGCTAGCTGTCTATTTCTTATTATCGTCTTTAACCATTCTGTAGGTTTGATAGTGCAAATGCTATCCTCAGGGTTTTCTCTTGCTTTTGAACCTTGATATCTCTCTGTGCTTATGATTGATTCAGCACATTACAAGCTTCTTATTTTCACCAACTTTTTAATGAATGGCATTTCTTAAACATGCTAATATATATATTATCTTTATCTGAAGAAGTTTTGCATCATCCGCTAATTTTTTTTTTTTTGCCCCTGTTTTTGGTCTTTCTTCATTGATTTATACTGACTTCTACAATATAATACTTTCCACACTAGATGGTTTTTTCTTCTTCTGCTACTGTTTACGGACAACCTGAAAAGATTCCGTGCATTGAAGATTTTGAACTGAAGGCCATGAATCCATATGGCCGTACTAAGGTATTTTAAATTTTTATGAGCTATATATTAAATATCAATATACCTTTTGAACATTAGTATGAGATGTTAAATGTGCCAAGATATATGTGAAACCTCATATGGATCAATTTGCTATCATCAGTTTCTCAGCTTTTTAGTTCCTTGTTTTGGCTGTACCAGCTGTTTCTTGAAGAGATTGCTTTCGTGATATTCAGAAGGCTGACCCTGAGTGGAGAATTATTTTATTAAGATACTTCAATCCTGTTGGAGCTCATGAAAGTGGACGGATTGGTGAAGACCCAAAGGAATTCCAAATAATTTGATGCCTTACATCCATCAAGTTGCTGTTGGCAGGTTGCCTGAGCTAAATGTATATGGTCATGACTACCCAACAAAAGATGGCAGTGCGGTATGTAGGCTTCTTCATGGTCCTAAATGATTCTTGATCTGTCAATTTTCCATGATCTTATTACATTCCTGTAGCAGTGGTGATTTGACACCTCAATTCTTACTAATTTGTGCAAGTTTAGATATAGTTCTAAACAATCACTTTTAATGCTAAGTATGAGAGCCGGGTAACAGTTTCCTGTTCCAGTTAAAGGACAAAACAAATATGTAATTATCATTAAGTATGGGTAGCTTTTCATTCCACAATGAATATTTGTTTCCAATGGGCTAGTTGTGGTTTGTAACTCTAATGTTGATAATTGTACTTGTTTATCAAATATCATTTCATATCGGTCCATTATTGTTATGTTTGGGCCAGAATTGTTGCATATCATATTATGCTCTAGTAGTTCATATTAAAATTTTCTGAAATTTACTCAGACTTAGGCAAACTTGTATTATTTTGAGTGATTATCCTAGTTCAGGTAATTTATCATTGTATTTTGTATTACAGAAAATACCTTTAAATCTTTATGTTAAAAATAAGGAAAAATTATGTTGATGATATTTATTCAAAACTAATGCATAGCTATTTCACATAAAATTTCCATTAAGGAGAAACCAAACTGCTTTTCTTTAATATAGATTTTAGATCTTCAAGATCCTCATCTTGTGTTATTCTGGAACAAGAACAGGATCCTCACCTTTGGAAGTAAAATTAACTAATTATTTTTGACCCAACTGGTACTTTTATTGGATTAGGTTCGTGATTACATTCATGTTTGTGGACTTGGCTGATGGTCACATTGCAGCTCTCGAAAGCTTTTGCAACTGAAAATATTGGTAACATTCTTTTTATTTGTGGCTATTTCCTTTAAGTTTGATCCGTTAACACATCTCTAATTACAATCCGTCTCTTGCTTTCAGGTTGTGTTTGCCTACAACTTGGGGACTGGATGTGGTACATCTGTGCTTGAAATGGTTGCTGCATTGAGAAGGCTGCTGGCAAGGTTAGTAACAAGAGTTTCTATTTCCCCAGATAGATACTCAATGGACTCAACATTATGTTTGATTACCTATCACTATTACGGACAGAAAATTCCAATCAAGTTGTGTCCTAGGAGGCCTGGTGATGCTACTGCTGTCTATGCTTCTACAGAGAAAGCTCAAAAGAACTTGGATGGAGGTAAGCTAGTCAAAAATTTTGAAAAACTCCTGCCAGATTCTACTTTCATGCACATTCAAGTGACATATTCAGTTGGATATCAGGAAACTACAAAATTTTATGTCGTTCTATTCCTTCAAGGGCATGATCCAATGTTATCTGGTTTAGGATTTACAGTAAATCAATGATCCATTTGTTGTAAAATTATTTTTGCAGGGCAAAATATGGTGTGGCAGAGATGTGCAGAGACCAGTGGAATTGGAGCAAACAAGAACCCATATGGTTATCAGAAGCCTTGAACAACCAGTAGATTTTTCCTAGATAAATCAAGTAAATAATTTTTTCCTGTTTAGAAAAATCAAAAGAAATAATGAAAACTGTAGATTTGTTTATCCTTTTGTCTTTTTATTTGAAATGAATTTACTATTGGATGATTCTTCTGAGTGGGGTGGGATGTGATTAATTACAGACTTTGTTAATGTTTCAATGGAAAAATCTCCCATGAACTGTTTAGCATTACCGAATCATGTTATTTCATTATACTATCTCTAATTTTTATTTATTTATTTGTTTATTTATCATAATACATTTATAATATAGATAATTTAAGTCTATGTTTCAGTGTAGCAAATACAAGCTTTTGTGGGATTAAATGATTTTTCCAGGCTAAAGTATATGGTTGACAAGTAAACATTATTGTTCAATTAGGTCAATCAACTCAAAAATGGATCAATTTGATCTTTTTATACGGTTTTTTCTAATGTCCTCCACTTCATTCTATCCCGAGAAGATGGAAAAGAATGGATCATCTCAATAGTTTATAATAGTCAATTGGCAATAGAACAAAGAGAAACATGGTATGAACTATCCAAACTTGCTTCAATTCCCATTCCCTGGCTCATAACTGGAGATTTCAATGCAATTAGGAAAAAGGAAGATAAGAAACTAGGATAAGAGGATGTCAGATTAGGAATTAAATCAAGGCAATTAAACTCATTTCTAGTGAATAACAACTTAATGGAACTAGAAACCATAGGCAATCATTTCACTTGATGCAATAATCAAAGAGGGTTAGCAAAAAACTGGGCCAAGCTGGATAGATTCTTTGTTAATGAAAGTTGGGCTGAATCCATGGTACACTACCAAATTAATAGATTGCCTAGAAGCGAATCAGATGACTGGCCCCTACTCTTAGATTGCAGCACAAAAAGAACCAAATCTACTAAACAATTTAGATTTGAGAACCACTGGATTGACCAATCCATTGAAATTAGGGTTAAAGCCTTTTTTTGGTCTCTGAAAAGAGGTCCAATGTTCATTTTTATCCTAAATTTCAAAAGTTGTTCAATACAGTCAGGTGGCGTTTGGTTTGAGATATGAGATATGACCACGGTAATGTGATACGGTAATGTGATATGTCTGGGAATGGAGTCGGGAATGCTATATGTTTAGGAATGTTGTGGTAATGTGATATGACCATGTTTGGTTCATGTTTGGTTGGTTAAGGTAATCAACTTAGTAATGTTCTAAATTTCACAAAATACCCTTCTATATAAAATTTTGAGTAAATTTAATTTTAAATTAAAATAAAATTTTAATACCAAAAATTAATTATGCCACATTTTTTTGAAATAAACTTGCATCTAAAATTTTGATCAATAATAATAATAATAATAATAATAATAATAATAATAATAATTTATTATTATAATAGTAATTAGTAATAATAAATAATAAATAATAATAATAATAATAATAATAATAATAATAATAATAATAATAATATGGTAAAATGATGGAGGGCAAAATGGGGATCCACATTACCATTAACTTGGTAATGTGGATAGACACCTATTTTGGTGGTAATCCATATTACCACCAATGTGGTAATGTGGAGTAAGTTGGTAATGTGGATTACAAACTTATTCTCACTACCATCTTTGCCAAACGTGGTAATGTTTTCACATTACCGAGTCATTCCTGAGAATGTGAAAATATTACCCCCAACCAAAAGCCCCCTCACTGTATTTTGAGTATTTTGTCACATTTGGCCTCTAACACTGATGTGACGCTGACGTGGCGTATGAATGGAATATATAGTATTCATTTTTTTTATTTTATTTTACAGAGTCATATTTTGATGATGTGGCGGGCCAGCTGGATTGCTGATGTGGCATGCCATGTGGCAAATTTTTTTAATTTTTTAATTTTTTTATCTTTTATTTTTTATTTTATTATTTATGAAGAAATAAAAAATAAAACATAAAGATAAAAATAATAAAAAAAATTAAAAATAATATAAAAAATTTGCCACATGGCATGCCACGTCAGCAGTCTAGCTTACCAGCCACATCATCAAAATACGACCACCTGTAAAATAAAAAGACAAATAAATATCATGTATTTCATTCGTATGCCATGCCAGCGCCACATCAGTGTCAGGGACAAAATGTGACAGAATACGCAAAATATAGGGATTGTATTGAACAAATTTTGAAATTTAGGATGGAAGTGAACATTGGACCTCTTTCCAGGGACCAAAAATGGCTTTAACCCTTGAAAATATTTGGAGGACCACCAATCTCTCTAATCCCCTACATGATCTTAGCTACAGAATCCATAACCTACAGAAAGACTTAATTAAAAATTGTAGAAGGTCTACAAATGGAATTGAGGATCAAATCAGAGCCACAGAACAAGAAATTGAGAAACTAGAAATCCAAGATAGCATAAGACAATTGACTACCAGGGAATGGACAAACCTGAGGGCATTAAATAATAAGTATCAGGCACTCCTGAGGCAGTGTAAATCAGTTTGTGCCCTGAAAAGAGAGTAAATTGGCTTAAAAATGGGGACAACTATTCCAAATATTTTCATCAAGTTACTAGAAACCATAGAAGAAGAAATAGGATTAATCATATTCGGACTGAAACCAATGAAATTATAACTGATCCTGAGGTAATTGAGGAACAATTCATACATTTCTATTCCAAACTATGGAGAAATAGGGAGCAATGGGCCTTCCCTGAATTTCTCTGAGCACTTCCAGATGACTTACCAAAGCTAAACCAAGATCAAAAGGAAACAATTCTGCTACCTATCACAAGGCAGGAGGTGCACAAAGCTCTCTATTCTATGCAAGCAGGCAAATCTCCATGCCCAAATGGTATGAATGCGGAATTTTTCAAAGCATATTGGCACATAATAGAGAATTCTGTATTTTGAGCAATTCAATACTGTAACACCCTATCTCATTACAGGGACAGAATGTCACACCAAATTGGAGCTCACTCCTGACCCATAAGCTGTGTAATGTAAATAACATAATTAATAACAAAGTATTTAGAATCTTATACAAACTTAACAAAACTTGCGGAAACGTTCTAAAATTTAAACATCCAATAAGGACAGACTATCCTCAACTGCTAAGTCAGAGCCATCTACAGGAGAACTCAATCTCGATCCTCAAGACATTTTCACTTTGTGAGTGAGAATCACTATACAAGGTACAACTATAATATCAAATAAAGAGTATCGAAAGAATGCTAATAATATGCATTATCTCTCGGTCAATTACCATGCTAAAAAGCATAAGAGACTCGGATAAATCCAAAACATGAAAACAACATGTTGATCATAGATATGATTCATGCCAATATCCAAATGAATCAAAATTATATGCACATATGCATTTCTTTAATTTTTATCATCAAAACGGGAGATGAGTTCCACACATGTCATGGTCCTCCTAGGTTGGACGTATCAACAACCGTGGGGTAACAAGCTATGGAAACAACTCCTCATCTGGGGAAAAATAGATCAATTCCACACATGTCATAGTCCTCCCAGGTTGGACCGTATCAACAACCATGGGGTGACAAGCTATGAGATCAAATCCTCATTATCTATTATATTAGTGTCATCTACACCTCTACCTTCATACAGCGGCACCAGAGTGGAATAAACCAACACTCAATATCTCTCCGGTCGGATCAACTCATCGGTCGTGAGCTATACGAGTATATACGTGTACTAAGCACCCGACGGGTACGGGAATGGGGTTTTGTTTTCTTGAAATCCATATATGTTATACTACTATTATTTATTTTATTTTATTTTATTTTATTTTTTTAATTTAAACATTAAGTGATTTCTTCTCTTATCACTTATAATAAGCAATGTGATCCTATTTATTTATTTATTTATTTTCCCATTTTTGTCTTGGGTTATTAATTTACTTGTTTCTTTATTAAATCATTCTTTAAACTCCTAGCCATTGGTCACAACTAGTTCCTTTCTTACTCTATTAAAATAGAGCTTCTAATAATTGATACATATATGTTGCACCTCTAACTTTATAACATCAATTAGAGATATAGTACTATATCAACATAGTATTTTGTCACAAGCCTAATTTTGTTAAATTTCATCTCTCTTATGTATGGGTTGGGCCCAAGCCAAAATTGTTGGCCAATTCCCATTCCATTTATTTACTTTATTCATAAATTCTTGTTTATGAACTAATAGCCCCCGATTTATTTTTAGAAATGAAATAAATAATAATAATAATAATAATAATAATAATAATAATAATAATAATAATTACTAGAAAAAACTGGGGCGTTACAAATACTTCTTCATGCATGGTACATTACTTAAAAGTTGGAACCAAACACATATTTGCCTAGTGCCAAAAAAGGAATCCCCTCAATCTGTACAGGATTATAGGCCCATATCACTTTGCAATGTTAACTATAAAATCATAACAAAGATTCTAGTTAACAGACTAAAGCCAATATTAAGGAATTTAATAAGTTAGGAGCAATCTGCATTTATTAAGAACATGAGCATATTTAATAATATCTTCTTAGCACAAGAACTATCACATTCCTTAGAATACAACACCCATGATCTCCCTATGATGTTAGCAAAAATTGATATGGAGAAAGCCTATGACATTTTGAGGTGGGATGTCATTGTTGCAGTCCTCTCTAGAATGAATTTCCCGAGTCTATGTATTAAATGGATACATACATGTACTGAGTCATCTTCTGTGGCATTTCTCATTAATGGAAAAGTGGCTATATGGGTAAAGCTTGATTCAGGGATAAGATAGGAGGACCCCATATCTCCCTACTTGTTCATTTTAGTCTCCCAAGGTTTGACCAATCTCCTAAAAAAAGCTCAGGACCTGAACATGTTGAGAGGAATATCTGTCTCTAAATCCAAATCTATAAATCACATTCTATATACTGAAGATTTATTATTATGTTGCAAAGCCTCTAGAAGCAATGCAAGAATTATCAATCATTGCCTCCAAACATATCAATCCCTGACAAGACAAATGCAAACTTGAAAAAAATCTGAGATCTTCCTTCCCTCTTGGTACAACAGAAGACTTAGAAGATCTATTGTTGAAATATTAGGCATAACCCTGGGCCAATTCCCTTTCAAGTATCTTGGATGATGGATATCTCCAAAAAGACTCCCTATTAGCACATTTGATCCACTGATTACCTCAGTGGAAAGGAAAATGGCAAACAGGAGGACAAGAAACCTATCTATGGCTGGAAGACTTACTTTGGTCAACTTAAACATAATGTCCATGCTTATATTTGGTCTCGACACTACAAGAAAACTGTAAAATAGCTAGGGAAAAATCCCTAGCTAAACTATATATTTTCGTCGCTAAATTAATTCCGCTAGGAAACAGCGAGAGAAAAAATTCCGTCGTTATTTCAACCCTAGCAAATATTTGGCGAGGAAGCGGGTGCTCGCCAAATATTAGCGAGGTATTAGCGAGGAAACTAACTTCTAGCCATTTAGCGAGAACAAGATATTCCCTCGCTAGTACTCGCTAAACTCTCCTCGCAATATCCGTGTTTTTCTGATAATTTGCTAGATTTCTGCGAGGGATAATACCCTAGCCAATGAGCGAGGGACCATTTTCCCTAGCTAGTCCTCTCTAAACTCAGGTTTTCGATATCGCCCTTTTTGATGATTCGCTAGGAGTCAGCTAGCATTCAACGAGGGATACTGTTCTAGCCAATTAGCGAGGGAAAATATGTCCTCGCCAATACCTAGCTAGATTCCCTCGCTGATTTTTTTTATTAGCGAGAGCTTAGCTAGAGATGTTATCTAGCTATTCAGCAAGGGCACATCTCTCTAGCTGATTTCTTCAAATATATTCTCTCGCTATTCCCTAGCTATTCCCTCGCTAATAATTACATTTGCCACTAATATATATTTTTATTTATTCGATCCCAATCAGAGAATAATTTTTAAATACCACCAGAATTCACAATAGACCATCTTATTACCACCTATAATACATGTATAATACACGATTTATAAACACATTGATCTAATAAGATGTTATAATTAAGATGCACATCATAATATATAAACAATACATACAAAAAAAATTTGTTATAAGGTTCACATCACAATAGCCAAAATATATATACAAAGATACAAAATAAAACTACCAACAAGATCTAACTCGTCAAGCTCGATCAGACGGTGAGTGGTGGCTATTTAACATCTGTTGCATTTGTTGCTTGAACTGTCGCTGCATCTCTAGAAATCGTGCGTCAACAGATGCCTGCAGCTCATCTGTAACAGATGCTCGTACCTCCTGAGTCACAGATGCTCGAATCTCCTCTGTAAGAGATGCCAGACCTCTGAGTCACAGGATGCTCGAATATCCTCTCGTAATGCATGCATCGCATTCTCCTCCGTAATGAGATGTCAATCTCCTCTCTCGGCATGATGCTCAATCTCCATCTCTCGGCCACGATCCCTCTCATCAACCATCTCATCAACTCTTTGCTCTATGGATGAAATGGCAGCTTCCACCTGTTGGCTGACATTTCTAGCATTATGTAATTTTGATGCACGACATGCTGAAGAAGATGCATCATCATAGTAGTAGCTTGCCAGTGACCCCAAACCAAACATCTTCTTCTTCTTTGGCCCACCCAACGCCTCACTATATAGGCTATTTTCACAACTATCTCCCCGACTGTTTCTCTCCTCCACCAAAGCAAATGAATCGATCCTAAGAAAAGAAATGTAATAATCCAATTAATAGGGAGTTAATGCGCATTGTAAAACCATGAAAAGATTCAACATGTGATATGGTATATCAAATCACAAGTATTCTATATCAAATCACAAGTAATCTTGATGATTAAACCAAGTGCTAAAGCATGATCAGAACCTCACATATATTTAAATAAACTTGATACTTGCCACTTCTTAGAAATTGTGTCTCTCTTCATTTTGTTCTCTTCCTTAGACTTTAGAACTTAGTGGTATTAAAAATCTAAAGACCACTTGGCTTCAAATTAAGCTTTGAAGCACTGCTGCAAAACTTTTCCAGTAAAGACCACTTGCGATACAAAAATTATAAATAGATGTTTCAATGAACAAATAATTGGGAAAAGATTAAAGATATATGTTATCTTATGCTTCTATATACAAGATGAATTAAAAGTTAAGAGATGAACTAAGGAAGTAAGTCTAGAGCATAACTGTCCAGTATTTGCTTCCTCTTCACCAACAACCAATATGTAATTGTACTAAGCTAACTGAGCTTTTCCATACACAAAAAAATTACATGTGTTTACAGCTTCTATCTTATGATTTTGATGCGATCATGAACCAGAGCAATTTTATGTGCATGCAAGTGGAACCTGAACCAAGCTATGGAGATGCTAAGTGATTTTTATCCTGTAAATATTGGTAACAACCATAGTTAAATGATTAAAAATTCGAATAACTTCATCTGAATAACTTCATCTGTCTGTAATACTAATAAGCAGGTAGTGAACTCTCATGATAAGGGCAAGCATCTGAATGGTAAACAGTAAACACTTTTAGATGCGAATGCCTCCTAAACGTTATTCTTAACAACAACCATCTTATTTACAAATACTTCAGTTCAGCACTTGTCACAGCTTGTGTCACCTAAGGATTAAGACTTGAATACTTTGTTTCAAAGAAACATTGCTCATATTTGAGGTTTCAGAGTTCTCCTCAAGCTAAAAATCTACATTGATCTCAGTGATCTAAGCTCGAAAATAAAGTGAAAGCTATTGAAGAATACTAAATTTCAAAATTAAAAAAAAAAAAAATCTACAAAATGCTAGTGGAGAAATACTAAGATATAATCCTTGGAAATATAATCTAGTAGAGAAATAAATTAAAACTATATCAACGATCATATAATTAATCTAATGTAGTTTGCCTTGGAAACACAAATACTTTGAAGAGGAGTATTGCATAAATCCTTCTAACATCTGATAAATGTAAATTAGTTGCAATCAACCAAGTATCATCAAATTAAGAATAAATGAGAAAAAAATGTAAAGATACTAATACAATTGACGATTTAGAGGATTTTAATTATGATATAGAATTATTTTCAAGTTTAAGCTAGGTAGTCGGGTTGTCATGGAGTATACATCATTAGATAGACATAGATATTTTTTCACTGTCTCCTTTGCAAACTACATAAAAATATATATATATATATATATACAAGTTTTACCTTTCGCAGAGATGCCTTAGACACCCTCCAGCAAAATCGATTTGAGCTAAACTTTGAATCACCGCTTTCGCATGCAAAAGAATAAAAACACTTAAAATAAGCAATAAAGATGATGACTAGATTATAGTACAAGACTAGTGGATAAGCTTAATAGAAGTGATATTTGTAAAAGCAATTTCCCCGGATCAAAGATGAGGCACAACAAGTTGGCTATTTAATTTCATAGTATATAATAAATAGAAGTGATATTTATTATATACTAGATCATAGTATATAATAAAACATTTGTTGGTGATGGGTCTGCCATTCTCCCTGATGAATTGTAAGGCTGGTTGATTATTTGCTTGCCTAGTGAGATCTTAACCTGAGTGGAGGAATCAATGGCAGCTCTCTCTTGGACAGCCCGTACTTGAGCGTTCAGATTACTTTCATCTACTCTTACAGCCGAAGCCAAAATTTCCTCTTTGTCCTCTCCTTATAACGAGCCTGAATTAAACCAAGATTAAAACATGTTTTGTGCACATTTCAGAAAGGTCAGAAGCATGCAAGAATATTTGCCAAGGAAAGAAATTAAAAGTGACAAGAAAGATTCCACAATGAGAAAAAATAATAATGTTCCTTCTGAAAATAGATGATAACACTAAATACAGCAGCTACATAGGCTATGTATTAAGCAGAACATACATGGTTCTGCAACTTCTAAGAACACCAGATTACCTAGAGCAACATTCTTATGAAATGTATATGTATATATATATATATATATATATATATATATATATATATACATAACATGAAGGTGGGAGATGTTTTTGGGAGAATTAAATACAAAATGGCTAACTGAAAAGGATTTTTTGTGTTTTCAATCTTTTGACAAATCATGAACTTTGATCATGTAAATCTTGACCTAAATAAGCATTACTACAATTACTGTGTTGATCCCACAAACAGGGAACTACAAGCTAGTAAATTTTTACATGATATAGGCATTCTAAAAGGAGCAAAATCTGAAACTATGCAAGCCTAGTAAGGATGCCCATCACAACCATAAAAAGGAAACATGTCTAACTGTATCAGATAAAAAAAAAAGGGACATTACACATGATTATGTCTGCCACAAAAAAGTTAAAGGAATCATCAAAGGTTATGAGAAAGTTTTATATGACAGATCACAAACACCTTCCTGGCATAGAAACCTCTAAATACAACACAAATCACAAATTACAGTTTAATTAAAATACTGAAGTCATTAGAATTTTAAAAAAAATGGTTTAAATACAAAATTTATTAGTGATTCATATAAAGAAAAATAGATCTGGAGACCATATGAAAAGCTCTAGTTTATTACTCAACTGAATAGATATGAATTAGTTGCAAAAGTTCAAATTTCCAACCACTCTTCCAAGAAGTTTACAGATCAAAGGCAAAAAAAAAAAAAAACAACTACCAGAACTCTGACTCAAGGAAAGCAAGGAAAGCAAGGAAAGCAAGGAAAGATATATACCATATTCCGAAAAGGCCACACTAAAAGGAAGCCTTGATAATTCCTTAAGGTTTGCAAAAGAAAAAAACAACTAACCAAAGCTTCTATGAATATCTCCTTCTTCCTTGGCTTCAAATTAAGATTTGAAGCACTGCTGCAAAACTTTTCCAGTAAAGACCACCTGCGATACAGAAATTATAAATAGATGTTTCAATGAACAAATAATTTGGAAAAGATTAATAAAGATATATGTTATCTTATGCTTCTAAACACAAGATGAATTAAAAGTTAAGAGATGAACTAAGGAAGCAAGTCTAGAGCATAACTGTCCAGTATTTGCTTCCTCTTCACCAACAACCAATATGTAATTGTACTGAGCTAGCTGAGCTTTTCTAACCTGTAAAGCAAACCAGAAGTAAATAGCACTGACCATATTGAATATTTTAAAAGTATAGAGTTCAAAATGAACCATACAAAGACCAAAATAAGATATAATCCTTCCAAATATAATCTAGTGGAGAAATAAATTAAACTATATCTATGATCATATAATTAATCTAATGTAGTTTGCCTTGGAAACACAAATACATTGAAGAGGAGTATTGCAAAATTCTTCTAACATATGGTAAATGTAAATTAGTTGCAATCAACCAAGTATCATCAAATTAAGAATAAATGAGAAAAATGTAAAGATATTAATACAATTGACGATTTAGAGGATTTTAATTATGATATAGAATTATTTTCAAGTTTAAGCTAGGTAGTCGGGCTGTCATGGAGTATGATCATTAGATGGACATAGATATTTTTTCACTGTTTCCTTTGCATACTATATAAAAAAAAAATATATAGTACAAGTTTTACCTTTTGCAGAGATGCCTTAAACACCTTCCAGCAAAATCGATTGAAGCTAAACTTTGAATCACTGCTCTGCATGCAAAGAATAAAAACACTTAGAATAAGCAGTAAAGATGATGACTAGATTATAGTACAAGACTAGTGGATAAGCTTAATAGAAGTGATATTTGTAATAACAATTTTCCTGGATCAAAGATGAGGCACAACAAGTTGGCTATTTAATATTCATAGTATATAGTAAATAGAAGTGATATTTATTATATACTAGATCATAGTATATAATAAATCATTTGTTGGTGATGGGTCTGTCATTTTCCCCCATGAATCAGAATGGTCAAGTTAATTATTTGCTTGCCTAGTGAGATCCTAACCTGAGTGGAGGAATCAATGGCAGCTCTCTCTTGGGATGACACGTATGACTTGAGCCGCTCAGAGATTACTTTCATCTGCTCTTACAGCCGAAGCCAAAATTTTCCTCTTTGTCCTCTCCTTATAATGAGCCTAAATTAAACCAAGATTAGAACATGTTTTGTGCACATTTCAGAAAGGTCAAAAGCATGCAAGAATACGCCAAGGAAAGAAACAAAAAGTGAGATACAAAATGGCTAACTGAAATGGATTTTTTGGGTTTTAAACTGCCATGGAGAAAATGGTTTTATTCAAACAACAGAAAAAGCTTAAGAATACAGAATGAGACTTTTAGCAAATGTAATGATTTAAAAATGTAGACAACAAGGTATCCACGTAAGTGATGTACTGCACTCAATTAAAAAAAAAAAATCTAAAACTGATATGATTAAGAATATGTTCAAATAAGCAATTACATCGAGCAATAACCATTAACTCACAATCCCAATATAACTGCCCATCAATTATAAAACTCTCTGAACAGAAACTCTTTAAAAAGAGCATTTTTATTAATCAATAATTTCAGAAAATGTTAAGTGGCAACTTGAAAATTTGGAGACACTAAAGAATGCCAATATTTTTGTTCTAGTAACACAAACTTATCTTCTGGCATTTAAAATGCATAAACAGGAACATACATTGTGGTTTATTATATACTATGATCTAGTATATAATAAATATCACTTCTATTAAGCTTATCCAAAAAGGCCACACTAAAAACAAGAAAATTTGCATTTATTTTCATACTAAATAAATGCCATCTCGAACTATGAGAAGGAAATTTCAAAGTTGTAAATGAAGACTTCCCTATGCTTTTTTCATGATTATATGTATGTGCAAATATAACAATCCAGAGAATATAAGATCAAAAAGGAAGATTGGAAAGGAGGAATGGCAGTGAATTCAAGAGTACATCACTTGAGAATACATGCTAATTAATTAGTCATGGAAAAAACAAAAAGCAAAAGAAAGAAACAGCTTCAGGTCTTCACCGTCATGCATGTGGTTCTTTTGATTCAAGTATATATGAACTTGTTGTTTTCATTCACTCAATCAAATGCTAATTATGATCAAAGTGGGAGAGAATTAAAATGGATGAAATGAAACTTAAAAAGCAAATAATTAAGTACACTCATTGATGAACAAAGAATACATACAACCATTTTTCACTCAAGAACACACCAATAAATGTTAGATGATTGTTTTCCTTTCTTTCCTCTCTCTCTCTCTCTCTCTCTCTCTCCTCTCTCGATCATATAAAAATTACACCTTTTTGCGGATTGAATGCTATGATTTTTCTTAATTATGTGTTTTTCATTACAATAGTGGTGGCATGATTTTATATTATTGGATTAGTTATCATGATGAACTTGTTTCTTTACACTAAATTATTTAATGCTAGAAAACATCCAATGTACTATCAACCTTTTCCATGCATTGTTTATTTATAAACTAATAAACACAGGCTAAAAGCATGTTAAAGCATAATCAAATTTAAGGTAACATGCAAGGGATAAATGCAAAACCTATTCAGATCTCAATTGAGAGATTTATCAACTACCACTATGGAAGAGCTTTCCTTAAATTTTCACATGAATTATAATATTTTCCTTTCAAAGCAGTTGCTAAAATTTGTATGTGAGCTGGTAAAGTCAACCATCAAATAGTCTTACAATCACACTCTCTCTGTATCTACCAAACTCCCGTGACCAAAATCCAAATCTAGGGAGACTAGGGTTACCATGTCAACACATTTTACATTGTTCTCCAGGGAAAGGCTTTATTATAGATATTATCAATTTATAATTTAATTTTCTAAATCTCTGATTAACAAACAAGAGAGCGGTCTTCAACTATGTTAAACGTTCCAGTGAATTCCAGCTTAGTAGCCTTCGCAAGAGACTTACTAATCACCAACCAAACTTTTATTGCCATCAAAGTAAGAAGATAACCTATATATATACGACTTTTTCAAGCCCTTGAAGCCACAAAAACAAGAAATAAATACTTATTGTGAGGAATCACAACTTTCCTATGATAAAAAGAGGGAATTGAGGAATTTACCAACAAAAGCACAAATTTTATCGGGAAACAAGCCCTTCTTCCCGGAGAGGCTATTGATTCGGATGAGAGGGTTGTTGCTGACAGAAGCTTGTGAAACAAGCCCTTCTCCTCGCTCTTGCGGCGGTGGCGGTATTGGCTTTGTGGGGCTGCTTACATTGGCTCCGATAGTGCTTGTTTTGGGGACATCGAGAGATGGAAAAAACTAGGGTTGGGATTTTCGGAAATAGATATTGCGCGCGCCCATTAAAACTTAGGCGCCAAAACTAGCGAGGGATTATTATCCCTCGCTAAATATCATTATTTTCGAACGGATCATTGTCCATCGTTGGTGCCAAAATATTATAATTTAGCGAGGGCCACATATCCCTCGCTACTATTTTACTTATTAATTTTCCTTGTTAATCATAATATGTTTTAAAAATTATATATAACCAAATTAGCGAGGGAAACTATCCCTAGCTAAATTATCAAAATTAGCTAGGGATTAATTCTCTCGCTAAATATCCACTCTCAAGTAAAATATTTATTATATGTGATTAGCGAGGGAAATACCCTAGCTAACGATCTGGGGACACTCCCTACTTAGCTAGGCGTTAGCTAGAACGTATTCCCTCGCCAATGTCATATTATGTATTCACAAAAATTCTATAAAACGAACCTAGCGAGGGAATTTCCCTAGCCAATTGGCTAGTACTTAGCTAGAGCGAATTCCCTCCCCAATGTTATGCATATATCATAATATTAGCGAAGGAACATATTCTAGCTAATATGCTAGTAATTAGCTAGATAATATTCTCTAGCTAATTTCTTGTAATACATACAAATCTATAGTATTTAATTAGCGAGAGATTTTCTCTAGCTAATTAGATAGAGTTCTTTCTCTAGCTACTTACATATAATATATATCATGAAATTTCCGAGGGAACAACTACTCGCCAATTTTATGGCATAAAAGAAATTATATCATGATATTAGCCAGAGACAATCCCTCGCTAATAGTCCTATCTAATTTCCATGTTATACATATGAAATTACCTGGGTATGTAGCGAGTGCAAATTGCTGTAGTTAGCGAGGGAATTATCCCTCGCTAATTTCACACTATATATGACAAAAAATGATATATCATAAATTAGCGAGGATTTTGCTCTCTAGCTCAGTAGCTAGGGATTATTCCCTAGCTAAATATTAGCCAAAGTGCGCGCCAACATCTTCGCGCGCAACCTTTGCGACAGATGACTTATGACCTCGCTATTCTCTAGCTAAATACAGTATCTTGCGTCAGGGCTTTAGCAACAGACTATGTTTTCTCGCTAGTCTCTAGCTAAACGCATATCCCTCGCCAAGTTCTAGCTGAGTTGCAAGGAAATATTTCCCTCGCTAAATTTCCTAGCTATTTTACAGTTTTCTTGTAGTCTCAATACATATGCCATTCATGACACTGTCTTGGAAAAAATAACTAGACTGTCTAGGAGGTTCATGCAGGCGTGTAGCAATAGTAGTGGTGTCAGCTCCACCTCTTATAGGTTGGCAAATCGTCACTCAAACCAAAACTGAGGGAGGATTAATAGGGTGTTAGAGATTTGAAAAGAATGAAACATACCCTTATTACAAAACACACACTAGACCTAGTCAACAGAAAAGACAAGTATTGGGTTAAACTCATGCTACACAAGTATGGTAGTGTTGATTTATGGACACTCAAAAAGTATTCTAAAGCATTAGTCATATTCAAATCTATGTAAAAAGCTATGAGTAACATTAGAATGCATATTGTCTCTAACCAAATTCTAGCATCTGATGCTGTGTTATTTGATCCTTGGTTATATGATATTCCTTTACAGCTTAAGCCTACATATCACGCCCTGACCTGAATCCTAGGACCTCGAGCACGTGAGCAGATCGGCTATACCCAAGTAAGCCACACCCACTTGGATCTGTGGCACAGTGAAATCAAAAGAAAATAACAAAATAATAACATAAAATCTCAAATGATAATAATAAAATAATCTCATAGTCTTAGCGGAAAGAAAATCATAAAGGGTCTATGTGCCCTAAACAATACCAGGTCCTACAAGTGCCGTAAACTCAAAGTCTCTCACACAGAAAGAAAGACAAATGAGGTCCTCTGACCTCGATAAATAACCCCCGACTCTCGCACAACTCCTGAGACCGAGTCACCTACTCCTCAGGACCCGAAAAAGAGAGAAGGGAAAACAAGTGATGAGCTTTTGAATGGAAAGCCCAGTAAGTACCCTGCAAGAATCATAATGATGTAAATCAAACAAAGATGACAAGCGATAATGTAACACCCATCTCTTTACTGAGACAAATGTCACACCAGCCAGGTCAGGAGGGTATCTTGTGCCTAAGCCTGTAAAAATTAACATTGAAGTACTCAAATCTGGTCATAATAAAATAACACAATCATACTCGGTTACACACCGGAAGGGTAAATATGACCGAAGTCATAATAAAGTACAACACTTAGAGCCATGGGCAACAACAACCCCAAATACAGCGGAATAAAAGCATAGATGTTCATCAATACAACAATATAAACACTAAATAAAGGCAAGGTATGCTAGAGCCAAATCTAGACTTTAATCCCCGCTCGCGACACGAGCTAGTACTCGGATCCCTGTCTAGATCGTGCACTAGGAAAACAATAACCGAAGGGACTAAGCTATACGAGCTCAGTGAGTATGGACAAATTTGCCAGGTATTATACATACCTGCCTCTCGACAGAAATTACACTAAAATACTAGTATATGTACATATGCAAAAATAACATGAGAGTCAGCATAATTATCTTAAATCATGATAAGGATGCCGACATAATCAGAAATCTGAAGAAAGCACACATGGGATCTCACATCATAACAAGCATATAATGATCATGTATAATCAATGGCCTCGTATCATATAAGCACGCACCCCTAGTTCAAATGTCTCGGGAAAGACTCCAACTCCCATCAAGGAACAGAGGTATACATCTATATGATCCTAATGACTGGGAACATCAGTATACATCTACATGAGCCCGATACCTGACGACCAGCGGTATACATCTACATGTGTACGTTAGTTATGCATCTCGTATCTGATACGGACACTCACAAGAGTCAGAAAGGGGTTTTATAAAAAGAATGACTTTCATTGTAACACCCTTATCCTTTTCAGGACCCAGGTGTCACACCAGCCAAGTCAGGGAATGAACCCCGGCCTAAGGCTGTATAAAATAAGAATTTCCTCAAAGTCAATACTAACATAACGAAATCATAAAGTCAAATTCGACATTAATACAAACCATAAGGTCTTAAAATAGAACACAAGTCTGAACAGGAGTTAACAGTACTCCTCAAATCATAAACACTAAATGCAATACAAGACATGGGCCAGGTGGTCTGAGCCAACTAAGGGAGTCAAAACCCTATCTTCCATTCTAAAGCGAGAACCATGACCACCGCCACTACCTGCAAAAGATCATACAACACAAGGGTGAGCTACAGGAGCTCAGTGAGGTACTACACTACTGTCAGGTTTAACATACCTGTATGCCTTCAATAGAAGATAATAAAATAATGGAATATGAGATACATATCTTGAACGATATTAAAACATCAAAATAGCATGCTAATCATAAATGTGATTCGAGTCAATATCAAAATAAATCAAATGATATGCACACATGCATTTCTTTAATCATTTATCATCAGTATGGGAGATGATTTTCACATATGTCCTGGCTGACCAACTCAAAGCCAGTAGCCTTCACGGTTGGACCAACTCAACAACCGTGGAGGTGACAATCTGTGAAATCAAATCCTCATCATTAATCATATTAGTGTCAAAATCTACGGGAGATGATTTTCACATATGTCCTGGCTGACCAACTCAAAGCTAGTAGCCTTCATGGTTGGACCAACTTAACAACAGTGGAGGTGACAAGCTGTGGAATCAAATCCTCGTCATCAATCATATTAGTGTCATCTACACCTCTACTTCCATACAACGAAACCAGAGTGGAAACTAGTGGACCGACTCAACACTAGATAGCTCTCCGGTTGGACCAACTCAACAACCTTGAGATATAATATATATACGTATACTAAGCACCCGATGGGTATGGAAAGGGGGTGTTATTTCTTGAAATCGGGAGGGTTTGAAAACAGATAGTTGGGCTAATAAAAACAGAGTTATAAAACCACCCCTTTCCTACCTAGTATCGTACTCTCTGGCTCTATCGTAGAGCCACCTCTGGCGCAGACATGTATGTGAGTACGGTGTAGTGCACTAATATTTCTATCATTTCAATTTCTGTAATATGTATGTGCTTTTCACATGCTTTTCATAAATGAGTTCTCAAAAATACCGAAACATGATCACTACTTTCATGCTTGAAAATTTACAGTATTTATGAAAATTAATCAACTCATAACATGAATTCTCAAGAAGTCAATACGATAAAAATACAGAAGAAATATGATAAATTTACAGTTGTGTTCCCTCACCTTAGTCCGAGTAGTTCCTAAGGCTGGCTAGGTCCTTCAGCAGCAGCGACCTTGCCTTTGCCCTTTCCTTGTCCTTAGAATAAAAATACGGACTTTTCAGGAATACGAAAATCGTATTCTTAAGACATTGTAAATTTAAACTCATTAACGCATGATAATTCCATCAATTAAATAAGTGCATGATCCCTCCTAGCATGAACTTTGTATTTCTACAAAATTATAATACGAACTTGCCCTTAATTGAGAGAATTAAACTCTAATTATCAGTGACTATCAAATAGTTTCTAACATGTTCATTTAAACATAATTAATAATTAAACATGATCATGAAGCTTTAATCGGCTCTAATTTACTTATGTTTTCTACAAAAATTTTGGCAGCACCAACTCTATTTAGAGGGCCCCGAAATTATACAAACATTCACCACATTCAAATCTCTTAACTACTATACATCTCAGCATTTTAACCCTCTTCAACCCCCTCCTTACAAGCATGAAACTATAGTATCTCACCCTTAAATTCTAGTTATATCAATTTAGGTTTGATGTTTTTCATGCCCATGGCTAGTTATTTAAAATGGGGATTTCCCCAAAGTTTAGGGCTCACTGTCGGGAGGACGAAGGGCTGCGAATTGGAGGGAGTCTCGCTGAAACCTAGAAGAGAGGGACGACAATGGTCGTGGTGACTTTCTGGATAGAAGCTCAAGTAGGGACACAGCGTGTCGCACGGGCGGCCGAGGAGCCGAGTAGTAGTGGCGTGGCGCTGGGTGAAGAAGCGGCGACGCTGAGGGAGAAACGGCGGAGGAAGCTTCGCGGCGCCGAGGCGCCGCCGGAGTGGATGTGACGGTAGGCGGCCGGCTCGACGTGGGGAGTTGGTTGGGGTAGCACCGCCGAGGTTGCGGCTCGAAGTTGGGCGGTGATTGTGCGCACAAGTGGAGAAGGAGCCGCGGTGGTCTCAGACTCATGACAACTCATCGGAGAAGTGAGCGGGAGAAAGGAGAAAACCGCAGGTTGCTCAGCCAAAGGGAAGCACGAGAGAGATGAGGAGTTGAAGAGAGAAAAGGAAAGTGATAGATAGAGAGAGAACTGAACACCCACTCATCTCTCTTTTATAAGATTCCAAACTTTAGTATTTAAAATAATTTCTCATAACTTTTCATCCAATCACACAAGCCACAGGCGGTAAATATATCTCCGACCAGATCCGTATTTCACGAATTCTCATTATTAGCGTATTATTTTATTCTATTATTATTTAATTCATTCTTTACGTATTTTCGGTAGTTCACGGACCCACTGTAACTCCACGGGTCGCAATTACGCACCCGACCGAGATCCCTATTTTCCGGCTTTTGACTCTGCCAGTCGTCTTTGTCACGCTTCCAGAACCGGATCCCGGCGCACACGCTGACAACGCCAAGCGTGCTTATAGGGTCGCCCCTAGAAGCACACAAGGCTAAGTAACACAAGCAGATAATCAATACAGAGTTTAAATTATTAATCAGCGGAAGAAAATATATAAGGTTAATACAAAACCCAAACAGGTCCTGAATGACACAAGAAATCCTCACTCGAGAAAGGAATAGAGGCCCACGGACCTCACCAACATATCCCCGACAAATGCTAGGGTCAGTCCCGTGGAAGCTTCCTCTCGAGTCCCGCTCCTAGCTACTGCCGTCACACAGGAAAAACATCAAGCAACCAAGTGCATGAGCCAAAGAAAGGCCCAGTAGGATTGCACATAAATCAATAAAGGTGGCGAAAGCCATAAGCAAAGAATGTAATAAAGTAAGTGCAAATATGCAAGTGAAACAACATCACGAGCAAATAACAAGTCTACGGAATGCGGATAAATCCACGGATGTACTCAATCTACGGTATATGTGATACTAAGATGTTCACGACATCAACGACGCCATCAAAGATCGTCTTCGCCTAAGCCGGATAGCGCTATAATAATCATGTGCACATGGCCGTAAAATACCGCTCGACCGAGCCAGTGGCCGATATTATACACCCTCTGCGGGGCCTCCGTCCGATGGAGCACCGAGGTGCCGTGGCCGATATTATACACCTCTCCGGGGTCTCATGGCTAGATATTATACACCCTCTCGCGGGGCATCCGTCCAGATGTATCATGCACATGCGTAAGAGATTGCTAGTACGTAATACCTAACAACAGTATATCTATATATCCAAGGCAAACAACATCTCAATATATAATAATCAGTGATCTCCTCGAGATCGGAAGCCAATACGTATTTAAGGAGTAACTCTACTCAAATACGCATACGAAAAACATGAAAGCAACAATCTCCTCGAGATATAAAACCTATACATATGAGGAAACCCATCTCGAATATGTATTGGGAACCTCTCGAGGAAATAAGAGTATAAAATCAAAGTAGGGTAGGAGGAAGGAATAGTCAAACCGAAAGTATCAATGTAGACCGAAAGGTGAGCAATATCGTAAAGCTCAAACAAGCATAAATAGAAAATCACACTCAAAGCAGATCATATCAGAACATACAAGCTTAGATAAATGCAACAAGCATAACATGTCAACCAACAGAGCAGGTATCAAAAGATGGACTCCAACATCCATCTAGCACAACAACAACAAGAATCAATAGAATACTATGAGTTAGAAATACTCACAGCACCCGTGCGACATCCTACCTTATTCGCTTCCAGGACCTACCCAGGTCCGAGCCTTCCACCTTGGTCCTCGACCACCTCACCACGTCCCAAACATGGTAAATGTTCATCACACAACATTTCATATCAAAAGGAATGCATTACATGCATTAAATCACCCTACTTGTGAATTTACCGAAATGTCGTCTTTTAAATTCGTAACCGATGGATCCGGGCTCTTAGACACGTGCCCGCACCATTTTTATTAGTTTAAATATACCCCCGAACTATCGGGATGATCGGAATCGAATTCCGAGTCTTTTTGAAAATATTGAAGTTTTAGTTCACTCTTTGTTCTACTGCTACAGTAACTGAGGAAATCCCGAAATAAAGACGTTAAATTGAAGCTCGAAAACTTCTTCATTTCTCCCCAAACTTCCAATACATTCAGTTTCCAATATTATCTTTCATTTCCCCCATAATTGGGCTCATTATCACCTCTACATAGCCCCTAAAAAAATGAAACAAAGTCCATGTTCTCAAGTAGCACTACAAAGAATTCCTGCATTTTTCCATTCCTTGGAGTTCAACTCTTTACAATGTTTTGCAATTGATCACACCTATTCTTAATCCAAGGAAGTGTGAAAACAATCCCAAAATACTCAACACCTTCCATCCTATTATTTGGTAATTAAAATGCTTTGAAGACATACTAATTCAATAGCAACAAAATTCATGTTTGTAACATCAATAGCCAATGAAAAGATAACTTGACTAGTAAACAATAATCCTTATCTTAATCTTCTCAATTACAAATCCATATATCTGTGCACATTATCTATATAATCCATGCCATTACTCTCATCACCATTACTCCATTGCTTGCTAGCATCCTTATACTACAGCATGCTTATTTCCATCACCAGCATAGAAGAAGGCTCTAACATGCTCTCCTTAAAGGATTTAATAACTAATCATGGTGTGATTAAGCTACTAAATAAAACCTAATTTAAATTTCGACGGAGTCTCCTTTGTTTATAGGGCTTTAGGTTTTATACAAACATTCCCCATTCAATACATGAATTTAAAATCATACAACATAGTTAACAATTAATTCATTTTACAACATCCATTTCAACCCACAAATCTCTTCATGGCATTTTAACAAACACCTTGTAGGCATTTTAAATTCCTAAAGTAACATGATAGTTTTACTTCTTAAGCTTTACATTTTAATCATACTTGAACATATTAATCAAGTAATTAATATGTATGAGTTCTATGTAAATTTCAAGGCATCTCCCTATTAATCGGGCCCCAAAATATACAAACATACACATACTCAACAAGAATCTATCCATACATCCATATAAACAACACATGAATACATGATAATTAGTCTACAACCATAAATCGTTGCTTCTACACAATATCATCATACTCCTAACTCCTCCCATGCCTCTTTTCATCCCTTAATTAACATTCATGCAAATCCAAACCCTTAATCTCAACCATTTCACCAAATTAACATCAAGCTATTCGAAAGCAATTGAAATCCTTAGTTAGTATAGGGCTTTTACCCAAAGTTAGGGTCGCTGGTTCCATATGCGGTCAAGTACGCATGGGGCCGCATGCCTCGGAGCTTGTGCAGCGAGGCACGGGTGCAGTGCTGGGGCGTCTTGTGATTTGTGGCCAAGGCTGTGTAGCTACAAGGCAGCTGCTAGCCACAGCCTTGAAGGCTTGAGGCCACACAAGTGGCATGTGGCGTGGAGTGGAAGCTGGCCTTGTCTGTGCAACAGGCCTTGTGGCACTGGCCTTGTATGCTGGCAGTCAAGCGCCTTATTTGTATCTGAGAATGGCTAGCGTCTGAAATTTGTCTGCGGCTTGAGTCAGCCGACGACGCGGGCCCAGTCCGGTGACCTCGTCAGTGGAGATCGGTGAGGAATGAAAGAGAAGATGGGTGGCTGATTTTAGGGCCCAAACGAATGAGTTTGGGAGAGGGAGAGATGAGATTTTATTTTCTCATCCATACTTATGAGTCAATGAAGTATTTATTTCACTTAACCTTGCCCTGTGTAGTCACATGGGTCAATTAGTATACTTTATCTCATCAATCAATCCACTTACCTTTTAATTAGAATAAATTAATATTATAAAATTATCACATGACCATTATAGCCTCACGAGTCCTTGAATTTAATCTATACCGGGTCCACCGTGATAATTCATTGTCCTCATGTCCTGACCAAGATCCAACTTTCCCAGGATTCGAATTTTTGTCTATTTTCCTCATTAACTAATCTGATCTAATTAGTACTTAATTAAATCTGGATTAATTAAACCTTTATAAGTTTTTTCCAAATTTCATCGTTTACCGTATTAAATTACTATTTTTAATAAATTCTGAAAATAAATAAATAAAAATTCTTATTTATTTCGGGGCGGATGTTACACGTGCCTTATCGAAACTTTACATTTTGTCCCGTTTCTCCAACCAAATAATTGCAATTAATTAACACTTACTAATTCTTCCAAATTAATAATCCGAGATTAATCTTTTCAGTCCATCTCCAACTATTTAAGTGAAAGTGACCCGGCCCAACATGGCCTTCTCTGGGCCCAATAGTTGCGAGGTTGGACTTTTAATCCATTCATTTCCCGATTTTCCTTAATTTGGGTTTTTAAAGTAATTAATCTCTTTTATGTGTTAATTAATCTCGGTAATTATCTCCAGAAATTAATTTATTTATTCGTAAAAATTCCAGGGCATTACATTCACAAACATTTTTGTTTTATTAAAACCAATTGAAAAAAAAAAATCTTTTCTTAACTCGGTATAGTCTACTTAATTTCTGGGCTTTATCCTGAGCCCCTTTGGATTCCCTCATACATATCTAACTAAAGTCTGACCTATGATACATATAATAATAAATTTCTACCAATTAAGGTTTCACTTTACCATTTCTCATGCTCTTTCAATTTTAAACAATTAAAAAAGCATGAATCACTATACAAAAATAGCAATGAAATCCATCGGCATCCACAAACTAATATAAAACTCATAAGAATACGAGTAAACCGAATCACGATGAATACATGTATAAAAATTACATTTACAGAGATGTCCGCTCACCTGAAGTCCTTCGAAAGTTCCTAGGTCGTGGAACTTTTACCCTTTCCTAGAATTAATAATATTAACTAAATAAATATGAAATTCATATTTTCCATAACTTAGTTCTATTGCTTTAAAATACGGAGATTTATGAATACGGAAATCGTATTCTTAGCTTAGACTCTTATTTAAACTCGAAGGAGCATACTAAAGACATTAAGCTCACAAAAACATGCTTTCCTACTTAACATGCATTTTTTGTCTTCAAGACCCATAAGAATACGAACTTTACTCATAAGAGAGATTTAACTATCCTCACATTTTGCATAACAAGAAGCCTCTAATCAAACTCTTGTAATATAATTAAGGCTATACATAATCATGAAGATTAATCATGTATTTTCATGGAAAATTGGGCAGCACCTCATTTGTTTTTAGGGCTCCAAAAATTATACAATCATTCACATTAAACTTATTCATGCTTTCCATATCATCATACAAGCATATATTCCCTTTAATCCCCCCTTAATCCCCTTCTATATCACATCCCTAAGATTAATTACTTCCATAATCTCATTTATCATTCATAGTTAGGGTTCTCACAATGTTTGCTCAATGGGTAGATTCAAGTCCAGAGTGCGGAGGGTTCCTCTTTGGAAATAGAAGAAAGAAAAGCTGACCATTGACGAGGGTACATCCATCACCGATCTCACCGGAGATAGGGGACTGTAAGCTCATCGTTAGGGTTGTGACAGTCCACTAGTGGCCGGGATCTTGCTGCAAGAAGGGAGGAAGAAGGCAGTGGCTTAGGATGGAAGGGTTCACGGTTGCCAGCGCCGGAGTTGTTGTCGCTTCCTTGAGGATGGAAGGTCGTGCCATATTTGCTTTCGTAGGGAAGATAGGGACGGGGGTCTACCTGGACGACAACCACGCCGCAATTTTGGGTGGGCCAGCGTTGGCTTAGGGTGTAGTTTGCGTAGCTGGCAGCTCATCGGAGAACCAATGATGAAGGAGGCATGGTTTCAGTCTCGAGCATGGCTGAGGTTTTTGGGAAAGAGAGAGATGGAGAGAAAGAGAGTGATAGAGAATCAATTTCACTCTCACCCTAAGTCTTATAACCCCTTTAATAATTATTGACCTAGGTTTCCCTGTGTAGTCACATGGGTTTTAATCAACCCTATCCTTTCAATCATATCTCCATTTAAATATATTATCTTGATTAATAAAATAACACGGGATAAAACTATAGTCTCACGAGTCATTGGATTAATTCATCCGACAAGATCCATGAATCATGCCTTTACTAATCTCGTGGGTCCGGTATGCGGTAACATCACGGGTACGTCTCTCGTTAGACTAGATCGGAGAATATCGGCTTTTGACTGCTTTAGATCTCCTTTATGAAACTCTAACATTTATGCGGTACCTCCCACTTAATTAATTTTGATTAATTAACACTTAGTAAATCTGCCAATTGATTATCGGTGGTTATTTTAATCATCCACCTCTAACTATTCCAAATGTAAGTGTCATGGCCCAATAAGGCCTTCCCTAGGCCCATTAGTCGTGAGGCTGGATTTAAATTCATTAATCCTTGATTTTCCTTTAATTGAGTTTGAAAATAATTAATTTATTTTCCGTGCTAATTAATCTCATTAAAATTTAAGAATTTTCTTCTTTATTTATTGAGAAAATTCGGGGCGTTACAAGTCTACCACCCTTAAGAAATTTCGTCCCCGAAATTCCTTACATATATATCTAAAACATATGAGGATACTGTTCCCTCATCCGATCTTCGCTTTCCTAAGTGGCCTCCTCCGTTGGTGATGGCTCCATAATACCTTTACTAGAGGTATTATCTTGTTTCTCAAAGCTCGCTCTCTCCTGTCTGGGATACATATCGGTTCTTCTACATAAGTCAAATCCTAAGCCAACTCTACGATCGGTCCCATCAGAATTTGATGTTGATCTTAGAGGTATTTCCGTAGAACTGATACGTGGAACACATTGTGTATCCTTGACAGCTCCTCTCGTAGCTCGAGTCGGTAGGCTACAGGGCCTACTCTGTCCACGATCACGTATGGCCCAATATAACGTGGGCTAAGCTTCTCACGATTGCGGAATCTCAGTACGCCTTTCCAGGGAGATTTTTTTAATATACTCTGTCCCCCACCTCGAACTCTAAGTCCCGATGGAGATTATTAGCATAACCCCGTTGCCAATCTTGTGCCATCCTCAGTCGCTCCCTGATCAACTTCACCTTCTCTGCGGTTTGTTGCATCGGTTCTGGGCCAAGTATCTTTCTCACCTTCCTCATCCCAACATAGCGGAGTTCTACACCTCTTGCCGTACAACGCCTCGTAGGGTGGCATCCCAATTCTACTCTGGTAGTTGTTGTTATATGCGAACTCCAATAGCCCCAAATTCTCATCCCAGCTCCCGGGTAGTTCCATGATACAAGCTAGGAGCAGATCTTCAAGTATCTGTATCGTCCTCTCCGACTGCCTATCCATCTGCGGGAGGAATGCCGTGCTGAAATTCAGCCTCGTCCCTAAGGCCTTGTACAAACTCTTCCAGAAATGGGAGGTGAACCTCGGGTCTTGATCCGATACGATGGACACAGGCACTCCATGGAGTCTAACAATCTGTTCTACATACAACCGTGCCAACCGATCCTGAGAGTAGGTTGTCTTGATCGGGAGGAAGTGGGCAGACTTGGTTAGTCGATCTATGATAACCCATATGGCGTCCTTGCCTTGATTGGTTCGAGGAGACCGATCCACGTAATCCATTGCTATCCTCTCCGACTTCCAATCTGGAATCTCTAGGGGTACCAATAACCTAGTGGCTTCTTGTGTTCAGCTTAGATATGCAAATAGATCGGATATTTAGCCACATAATTAGCGATTTCCTTCTTCATCTTCTGCCAAATATAATTCTCCTTTATGTTGCGATACATCTTTGTACTCCCCAGATGTATCGCATAAGTCTAGTAGTGAGCCTCCTCCATAATGTGTAGTTTGAGGCCTTCATGGTTTGGTACATATAGTCGAGTACTAGCACCACTGCTCCATCGGAAGCTAAGGAGAAGTCGCCACGCCTTCCATCCTTCATTTTCGTAACCAGTAGCATCAATCTATAGACTTGATGTTGAGCTTCATTAATTTGCGCAATCAACGTCGGTCATAGATGGAAGTTCGTGAGTAGCACCCCTAGCTCATCCATCCAGTGGATCTCAAATCGTGGAGTTGGACAAGGCTGGTGATCCTCAATCGTGCCATCGTCTTCCCACTCAAAGCATCGGCCACGACATTCACCTTCCCAGGGTGATACTTGAAGGTGCAGTTGTAATCTTTCAGTAATTCCATCCACCTCCTCTAATGCATATTGAGCTCCTTCTGGGTCATCAAATACTTCAGGCTCTTATAGTCGGTGAAGATTTTACAGGCTTCACCATAGAGATAGTATCGCCATATCTTCAGAGCAAAGACCACAGCCACTAACTCCAGATCTTGTATAGGATAGTTTACTTCATGAGTTTTGAGTTGTCTAGAAGCATAGGCAATAACTCTGCCCTGTTGCATCAAGACACACCCTAAACCCTGATATGAAGCATTACTATAGATGTCAAAACCTACTCCAGCTGTAGGTAAAGTAAGAATAGGAGCATACACAAATTGGCCCTTCAACTCCTGGAAGCTCGCTTTCATGATCCCTCGGTCCCCTCGAACCTTGCTTTCTTCCTCAGCAGCTTCGTCATTGGTTGAGCAATCGCAGAAAATCCTTCAACAAATCTCCTATAGTAATCGGCTAACCCAGGAAACTTCTGATCTCCTTGATATTGGTTGGGGCTTGCCAGTTCACTATTACTTCTATCTTCTGGGGGGTCCATATAAATTCGTGCCGCTGAGACGACATGCCCAAGAAGTTGATTTGCTCCAACCAAAACTCGCATTTACTGAGTTTGGCGTATAGTTGCTACTCCCGCAGAGTTTGTAGTACTATCCTAAGATGGTTGATGTGCTCCTCCACGTTCCGAGAATACACCAGGATGTCATCGATGAAGACTACCACAAATTGGTCTAAATAGGGTGCGAACACCCTATTCATCATCTCCATGAACGCCATTGGTTCATTCGTCAACCCGAAAGGCATTACTAAAACTTGAAATGCCCATATCGGGTTTAGAACGTCACCTTTGGCACATCCTCCTCTCGTATCTGTAATTGATTGTAGCCCGACTTCAAATCAATCTTGGAGAACACACAGGCTCCTCTTAGCTGGTCGAACAGATCATCAATGCATGGTAATGGATACTGGTTCCGGATAGTAACATCATTCAGCTGTCTATAGTCTACGCACATCCGCATGGAGCCATTCTTCTTCTTCACGAACAGCACCGGCACACCCCAAGGGGACACACTAGGTCTAATAAACCCCTTCTCAAATAGCTTGCTCAACTGGGCCTTCAATTCTTTTAACTCTACTGGAGCCATCCTGTATGGTACCCTGGAGATAGGAGTTGTTCCTGAAACCAACTGAATAGAGAACTCTACGCCTCTGTGTGATGATAATCCAAGTAAGTCCTGGAATACGTCGGGATACTCGCATGCCACGGCTATATCTGGACCTCTACCATAGAAGCTTCAGCTTCCACCACGTTTGCCAAGCAGGCTTCCTCCATCTCGGCTCGTCTCCCATAGAAGAGAATCTTCGTCACTCCCGGATGCTGGAAACATACCATCTTCCAATAGCAATCAACCTTGGCATGGTGGAAAGACAACTAATCCATTCCTAGGATCGCATCGAAGTCTAGGATCCTCATCGGGATTAGATAAGCTATGAGCTCCTGGTCGCCTATTTTTACATCACATCCCTCATAGACTACTTTAACAATCATTGAACTACCTATTGGGGATGCCACAATCATAGGTTCTGCAGTTTAGTAGCATACACGTTCTCAGGCAATACAAAATAAGTAGCGATGTAGGAATGTGTAGAAATAGGATCAATTAATATGCAGGTACCGGTATTAAAAATGCAGATGCATTACTGCTGTGATATGCAGG
Organism: Dioscorea zingiberensis; assembly: GCA_026586065.1. Taxonomy (NCBI): domain Eukaryota; kingdom Viridiplantae; phylum Streptophyta; class Magnoliopsida; order Dioscoreales; family Dioscoreaceae; genus Dioscorea; species Dioscorea zingiberensis. Next base: position 9,930,744 of record CM048827.1, on the reverse strand, counting down.
GTGTTCACAACTTCTTTGCCAGCGTCATTACAAGCGCTGGGCTGCTTGGTGAGATGGGGCCCCACGGCCTACTCCTCGATACCTTCCACCAGCACCACCCATAACAAAAAATCAATACGTCTGATGCGCCTTTGTGGTCTCTAAGATTACTAGCACGTGGAGGCGACTTCACTTACCTGGGTCAGTAGCCGACACTCGTTCTTGTAATGCCCCGGCTGCTTGTAGTAAAAACACACATCAGTACCACAAGTCCGGTAATAATATTTATTGCAGACTGGGCACTGCGGTTTCCCTCTCTTGTTCCCACTTAATGAGGACCCACCGATGCTGCTGCTGTTGTTCTTTTTGCTGGGCCTTGTGTTTCCCCTACTTGGGAGCTTAGGCCACTCCTCTTTTTCCACTTCTCGAGCCTTTGTTTCTGATTGTTCAGACCCCTATCAACTCGGAGTACAGAATCGACTACACCTCTAAAATCTTCAAATCCAGAAGCCATGACAGGAATCTTGATCTTATCCCGAAGTCTCTCCTCAAACTTCCTACATCGATTCCAGGGATCCTCCACCATCTCCGGTGCATAGCGGCTTAGTGCAGTGAATTTGGTATGATATTCGGCCATTGTAGAGTTTTCTTAAGTCAGATAGATGAATTTCGCTCTTTTTGCATCCCGGTAAACTCGAGGTGAGTATTCCCTCTCGAAGGCCCTTTTCAATTCCGGCCAGGTCCAAACACCAGACCTGGGAAAGCACACACGAGCCGATTCCCACCATAACAACGCTTCTTGTCCTAATAACACCTGCATTGTTATGACATTCTCATCCTCCGGGATCCTCATGGCCTCGAACACCATCTCTAATTGTCTGATCAAAGCTTCAGCTTCAGTTGGATCTTGTGTTCTGAGGAAGTGATTAAGCCCCATCTGTCGGGCTCGAGTCACGTAATCCTGATCCCTACCCCTGGGTTGTTGTTGTTTTTGTTGAAAATTTGGTAACACAGCAAAAGTCTGCGCCATCTGCTCAAAGAATTGTTGCATCCCAGGGAATTATTGCATACCTGGGTTATATCCCGAGACAGGATACACCTGAGAGGCATCACCATATTCTTCTGGTTCGGGGGCATCCAATTGCAGCTCCTCCATAGGTTCCTCATATGGTACCCTAGGTAGTTTCCCACGTCCTCTTTTCAGCGGAATTTTGCAACATCTGACAAATGTCAATTAAATGACATAATTCCACTTAGTAATCTATACAACTAATTCATTATGTCAACTGACTTCGACTCCCACCCTAAGGCTCTGACTACCTCTAGAACTCTAAGATCTACGAGCGACTTGCTTTGATACCACTAAATATAACACCCATCTCTTTACTGAGACAGATGTCACACCAGCCAGATCAGGAAGGTATCCTATGCCTAAGGCTGTAAAAATTAACAGTGAAGTACTCAAATCTGGTTATAATAAAATAACATAATCATACCCCGGCTACACAGTGGAAGGGTAAATATGACCGAAGTCATAATAAAGTACAACACCTAGAGTCATGGGCAACAACGGCCCCAAATACAGCAGAATGAAAGCATAGATGTTCATCAATACAACAACATAAACACTTAATAAAGACAAGGTAAGCTAGAGCCAAATGTAGACTTCAATCCCCACTCGCGACACGAGCTGCTACTCGGATCCCTATGTAGATCTTGCAATAGAAAAACAATAACAGAAGGGATTGAGCTATACGAGCTCAGTGAGTATGGACAAATCTGCCAGGTATTATACATACCTGCCTCTTGACAGAAACTATACTAAAATACTAGTACATATACATATGCAAACATAAATCATGAGGGTCAGTATAATTATCCTAAATCATGAAAAGCATGCCCACACAATAAGAAATCTGAAGAAAGCACACATGTAATCTCACATCATAACAAGCATATAATGAATAGGTATATGCAATGGCCTTGTATCATACAAGCACACACCCTACTCCAACTCCTATAAAGAAACAGAGATATATATCTACATGATCCTGATGATTGGGAACAATAGTATACATCTACATGAGCCTGGTACTTGACGACCAGCAGTATGCATCTACATGTGTACGTCAGTTATGCATCTCGTATCCGATACGGGCACTCACAAGAGTCAGAAAGAGATTTTATAAAAAAAAAACGACTTTCACAAACATTTTTGTTTTAAGAAAAAAACGATTGAAAACAAAATTCCTTTCTTAACCTGGTATCGTTTACTTAATTTCTGGGTTTTATCCTGAGGCCTGCTAGATTCCTCATACATATCTAACTAAGGTGCGGCCTATGATACATATAATAATCAATTTCTACCAATTAAGGTTTCACTTTACCATTTCTCATGCTCTTTCAATTTTAAACAATTAAACAAGCATGAATCACTATATAAAAATAGCGATAAAATCCATCGGCATCCACAAACTGATATAAAACTCATAAGAATACAAGTAAACTGAATCACGATGAATACATGCATAAAAACTACATTTACAGAGATGTCCCCTCACCTGAAGTCCTTCGAAAGTTCCTAGGTATGGCTCGGTCCTGCTGATGCTCCCGCGGGAACTTTACCCTTTCCTAGAATTAATAATAATAACTAAATAAATTTAAAATTCATATTTTCCATAACTTAGTTCTATTGCTTTAAAATACGGAGATTTATGAATGCGGAAATCATATTCTTAGCTTAGTCTCTTATTGAAACTCGAAGGAGTATACTAAAGACATTAAGCTCACAAAAACATGCTTTCCTACTTAACATGCATTTTTTGTCTTCAAGACCCATAAGAATACGAACTTTACTCATAAGAGAGATTTAACTATCCTCACATTTTGCATAACAAGAAGCCTCTAATCAAACTCTTGTAATATAATTAAGGCTATACATAATCATGAAGATTAATCTTGTATTTTCAAGGAAAATTGGGCAGCACCTCATTTGTTTTTAGGGCTCCAAAAATTATACAATCATTCACATTAAACTTATTCATGCTTTCCATATCATCATACAAGCATATATTCCCTTTAATCCCCCCTTAATCCCCTTCTATATCACAGCCCTAACATTAATTACTTTCATAATCTCATTTATCATTCATAGTTTGGGTTCTTATAATGTTTGCTCGATGGGTAGATTCAAGTCCGAGATCTGGAGGGTTCCTCTATGGAAAAAGAAGAAAGACAAGCGGGTCGTCGACGAGGGCTGTCCACCCCCTGATCTCACCGGAGACAGGGGACTGTCAGCTCATCGACGGGGCTCTAACAGTCCACTGGTGGCCTGGATCTTGATGCAAGAAGGGAGGAAGAAGGCTGTGGCTTAGGGGGGCACGGTTACCAGGCGCCGGAGGGCTGCTATCGCTCGCTAGGATGGAAGGTCGTGCGCACTGCCCGTAGAAAGAGAAGGACGGGGGTCTACTGGGCGGCAACCACGCACAGGTTGGGCGGACACGCTGGCCTGGGGCTGCGGCGTGGCTGGCGGCTCACCGGAGAACCAATGATGAAGGAGGCGCGGTTTCAGTCTCGAGCACGACTGAGGTTTTGGGGAAAGAAAGAGATGCAGAGAAAGAGAGTGTTAGAGAATCAATTTCTCTCCCACCCTAAGTCTTATAACCCCTTTAATAATTATTGACCTAGCTTTCCCCGTGTAGTCACATGGGTTTTAATCAACCTTATCCTCTCAATCATATATCCCTTTAAATATATTATCTTGATTAATAAAATAACACGGGTTATAACTATAGTCTCATGAGTCATTGAATTAATTCATCCGACATATCCATGAATCATGGCTTTACTAATCTCATGGGTCCTGGGCTTACGGTAACATCATGGGGTTTGTCTCTCGTCAGACCAGATCCGAGAATATCGGCTTTTGACTAGCCCGATCTACTTTATCGGAACTCTAACATTTGTCTGGTATCTTCTACTTAATTAATTTTAATTATTTAACACTTAGTATATCTCCCAATTAATTAAACGAGGTTATCTTAATCATTCACCTCCAACTATTCCAAATGTAAGTGGCCTGACCCAAAAGGCCTTCCCTAGGCCCATTAATCATGAGGCTGGATTTAAATTCATTAATCCTTGATTTTCCTTTAATTGAATTTTAAAATAATTAAATTTTCTTCCGAGCTAATTAATCTCATTAATTTTTGAGAATTTTCTTCTTTATTAATTTAGAAAATTCGGTGCGTTACAGATAAGTCAAATATGATCAAATCCAAAAATCATCAATCACACAGGGGCTCCACCCCACACATCCAAAACCGAGGAGGCTACCACAATCAATAGTAACGGTACGACTCTTGTCCAAAGTCAGCCTCGGGCTCTGGAAGAGAGTTTCAAGAAAAGCTCCCCAAATTATCCCCTGGATAGCAACAACGCAGCCTCAGCCGCCAGTGATAAACTTGTCCCACCTCGGTAGCGTCACCTCTCGTACATATCGACATGATTAGTGAATCAATCCCACTGACAGGCAGGACAACCAGAGTATCGTCCGTCTGGCATGGCATGCTAAAATGCCTAACTAGAGTATCGTCGCTCTAGCATGGCAAGCTGAAACACCAGGGTGTCCCATTCCTGAACGTTTCCCAAACGGAGCCACCTTGCTCCACTGTACCAGGCGGAAGAACAACTCAGTTGGTGCATACCTCACGGCCAGCACACAAGACCATGTGCCCATGATCAAGTGTTGGCCCATGGGTGGGCATGTTGAATGAGCGTCTCAATAACCACACACATACAAAACGAAAGAACCAAAAAACAAGTATGTGCATGTATTTAATAAACATAGAATATCATAAAAGAAAGACATGCTAACAAATAGCACTCATCCAAAAACAAGAAACCCAAAGATGGGTGGAAGCTAGGCAAGAGTATCTTACCTCTATTAGCGATCCAACCGACTTATCCGAATCTGTCCCGACGAAGCTCAGTACTCCACGTCGATATCTGGTAACCACAAATTCACCTTTAATAAACACATGTTCGTCTAAAAAAATGATTACTTTGTGTGCCCGACCTATTAATAAACCTATCTCTCTTGACCAAAACCAATTTGGACTTATTGTGGCCCAACCCCACACTTAGACCTCACCAACTAGACTTGACATAACTCAAGTTGGGTCTAAGTAAACCAAATAAGTTTAGTTAAATACAACAACTTACATAATATAATTAATTCATTAATTTCAAGAAAAACCAATCATTTTCCAAAGGGGTCCTACCAGGCCCATTTACATTCTCTAATTCTTACTGCATATGTTTACCTCTCATCAATGAATAACATGGTATTTATTTCACAAATCCCTCATCCAGGTAAACATACAAACTCACCACAAGCTATTACTATCACTTGAATCATTTAAAAAAAAGGATTAATTACACTTTTCGTCCCTGAAAATGGTGTCATTGTTCACTTTTATCCTTGTATTTTAAAAATGTTCAATACAGTCCTTGTGTAATGCGCAATACAATGTTAGGGACCAAAATAGAACAGAATACGCACTACACAAGGATTTGTATTGAACATTTTAAAAATACAAGGATAAAAGTGAACAATGACATCATTATCATTCGTGGATCTAAAAGAACAATATTTACTAATACACAAGGACTGTATTGAACATTTTTAAAATACAAGGATAAAAGTAAACAATGACACCATTTTCAGGGACGAAAAGTGTAATTAATCCTAAAAAAAAAGAACCTAAAAACACTCACCTCTGAATATATACTATGCCTCAAAACTTAGCCTCATGCACAATCCATAGAAGATTAATGGAACTATGCCATTTCTGTCTCATTCCTCTCCAGACTTGACAACCAACTTCTCATATTCTCTCTCTCTCTCTCTCTCTCTCTAGATCACCTTGGAATATATACTACTCCTCAAAACTCAGCCTCATGCACAATCCATAGAAGATTAACGCAACTCTGCAATTTCTATCTCATGCCTCTCTAGACTTGAAAACCAATTTCTCATATTCTCTCTCTCGCACTCTCTCTCTAGATCCTCATACTACCTACATCCTTCTAACTTCCATAGACCTTGCCCATAACCTTTATTGGAGGATCAGATCCACATATTATCACTTCCATTCCTCCACTTGAACGCTCCAACCCATGATCATATATACCTTACCTTGTTCATGCCCACCCATCAAACAACCACATGCATTCATATAACTACTTGCTTGTAGATCAACTCTCAATCATATGCATCACTAACCCATCCATGTAGCTATTCTCAGGAAAAGAACATCTCCACAAGTTCATTCAATACTTGCTAGCATAATTACTATACATGGTATTCCTCATGGTTCTAATTTCTAGCATGTATGTCTGCTGACCTAAGATAGAAAACCCATGCCTTCATTTCATAGGGCATTCATAACTAAACCCAATCTTACCACCAGGTATCTTTATCACTATATCACGAGTAATACAAGTACTTAAAAAACTCATAGTTTTCATCTCATAAAGCATGTATACACGTATAGTTAATGCTATATTAACCATGCAACCAATGCGTTATTAATCTAACCCATGCTTGCCCATACTTCCCAGGTTTATGAATATATCTTCAAAGTTAGATGCTCACCTGAGACGGCCAACCGATCAAGGCGCTTCGGGGAGAGGCTCCGGCGCTGCAGGTCGTTAGAGCGTCCATACCTGTCGGCTTGCCAAAATGAGCTCCCTTTCTCCGGCGAACTCCCTTGCTTCTCTTCCAGTTCATAGGTTGAAGGATATTGATGGTGGCAGCTAGCGTTGAGAAGATGCTTAGCTCTTATAGAGCTCGTGGTGAAGGGTCATAGTTTCTTTGATGGGGGATCGCCCAGCGAAGCAAATCCTCTCCCTTCCTTATCCGACCGTTTCGGTGATCACGGCGAAGTTTCTGAGACGTGCGCGTTGGCAAGGGGGAAGAAGCTCATGCGTTTTGCTTTCTCACCCTTCCCTTAAACCTCAGCCATTGGATCACTAGCTTCCCTCCCTGGCCGTTTGTTCAAAACCAACAATTCCTTTTGCATGGTTCTCTTATGTGATATTATATTATATTATACAACATAATATATATATATATATATATATATATATATATATATATATATATATATATAACATCTTCTATCAAACTAACTTCTCAATCACGCGCTTTGATTCAAATAAAAGAGCTCAACTGAGCTTTAATGGCAGCCATGCAATTTTTTTTTAAACATTCCCTATATATAAATATATATATATATATATATAGCCGTGATAAGGTATGGCTGGCCTTATTACTATGCAAATAAGGTCGCTTCTGATTTCGGTCCTTGGAGCATGTTTGAAGGATTTTCAATCGTACGAATGGGAAGATCATTGAAAAATAAGCTAGCATGTCCATTTTTCATATAATTTGGTGACCGTTTGGGCATCCCACTTAAAGGTTCTTATTTTTTAGAAATTAGAACGGTTCAGAATTTCAACCATTAAGTGAGAGGACTAAATGGTCACCAAATTGTATGAAAATAGACATGCTAGCTTATTTTTCGATGATCTTCCCATCCATACGGTTGGAAATCCTTCAAACATGCTCCAAGGGCCGAAATGGGCGGCGGCCGTATATATATATATATATATATATATATATATATATATATATATATATTTACTTATCATTATTATCACTATTTCCTTTATTTACTATTATTATTGTTATATTTTTTTAAAGTCCTCATTTTTTTTAAATAAATTAACTTTTGAGGAATCCCACTAATTAACCAAAACAAATAGGAAAATTAATTAAATAAAATCCTTGGATTTTACACTACATTATTCAATATGGACTTTGCCCTTATAACAACTAAATACTAACCAACATTGGGAACATGGAACTGATTGAGGAAATGTCCATTCTTAATTTGTATCTCAATCCATTCTTAATTTGGAAATTGATTGGGAGAGAGAGACAAGGGAATGGACATAGCCAAATCACACAGGTGGCAAGTCACTAACCTCTAGTATATATGATACCTATACCACCTGTGGAAATAGCAGTAGCTGGGAAGGATGGAAAACAACATGGAAGCTGGACATAGTACCTAAAATCAGAATATTTCTATGGAAGTTCTTCCATGATTGCCTCTCAACAAGAAGAAGTTTATATATTAGAGATATTGGGCTTGATGAGCCCTGCCCTATGTGTTCCATGGAAGCTGAAACTAGCTCTCACTTGTTTCAGAAATCCAGATGGGTCAGGCTAATATAGATGGAAGTTCGTAACGAGGGCTTCCTGATAAACTGGAACATCCTAGAAGGAACCTGGATCACCTCTGGCCTTCTAGGTAACCATCAAATTAATGAAATGGAAAAACTGATTATGGCTAATGTGTTGTGGCAGGTTTGGAAGACAAGATGCAATCTAATCTTTAGAGGAGCAACAAGCAGCCCTCACATGGTGGCCCGAATCATGGCAGCTGAGAAGTTTGCACTAAGATCCCTGCCCATAGAGAAAATGAGCAAGAAAATCCATAGAACATGGAGCAAGGATCACTATGAAGCTCTCCTCTTCACTGATGCCTCATGGACAACTTAGGTAAGAGAAGCTGGAATGGGATATATAATCATGACTAATGAGGGGTATTTATGCTCCACAGATGCAGAATTGGAAGTTGCAAATACAAGCTTTGAGGCAGAGCTAAAAGCAATGGGGATTGGGCTGGCAATGCTAGGAGATAGGGGATATTCAAATGTAGTTATCCGCACTGATAATACACACTTGGCAAGATTACTACAACAAGACATAGAGGATATGCATAGGAGCCTAAGAGAAGCCATCAAAGACTGTAGAAAGATGCTAGCTATGTTAGGAAACTGGGAGATAATTCACATCCTGACATAAGAAAATCAGTTTACTGATCAATTAGCAAAAATGGGCTGAACCATTGGAAGAAGCTGGAGATTTCAGGACACAAACACTACAAGAAAACTATTAATTACCAACGGAATTTACCCTGGGAAAATTTCCCTTAGTAATTTGCTAGAGAATAGCTAGGAAATAGCAAAAATGACTAGATAAAAAAGCTAGAACAATTACTCAGGGATTACACAGGGAAATACCTTGGGAATTACAAACGGAAGAATTTTCCCAAGCTAATCCCTTGGTAAATCACGCGGAAACTGCCAGCTAATATTTAACAATGGATTAGCTTCGAAAACTATCCGTTGGTATTTATTCCCTAGCTAAACCCTGGGTAAAATTAAGCTTCTTTAAAATTTCCCAGGGATTAGCAAGGTAGAGTAGCCGTGGTTATTGTCCCGTAGCGAATCCCTAGCTATATTTAATTCATATGAGTTTTATTTAGCAAGAGTTAGCTTCCATAGGTAAATTATTGTTAAACTTAAACATTACCCAAGGATTAGCTAGGGACGATAGCCATCTTGTTTAATCCGTAGCTAATCCCTGGGTAAATTTGAGTTAACTGATTTTATTTGAGAAGAAGATTAAATTAATTTTTTTTGGATTTGTTATTGAGTCTAAAAAAATCTTATTATTGATTGTATTAATTTTATTATGATATTTATATAATTTTCCCTTAAATATAATTTTTTAAAGCCTAACTCACAAATTGCCATAAAATTTATTTTTTATACTTTAGGATTTAAATTTATTAAATATAGTTTTTAAAATTTGTGTTCTAATTGGGTTCTATAAATTGCTATTATGCTAATCAGGCTTTAATAAATTATAAATTATTATTCAGACTTTAAATAAACAATGTAGCTATTTTTCAGGGAGTTAAATGTAAAAAAACAAAAAACCTCCTAAAACCGAAGACGGGCGGGATCGTGAGAAAAAACGAAAAAACCTCCTAAACCCTAATTAACAGGACGACGGACAAAATCGTGAGAACGATTGAGCTCGGCTTCAATCGGAGAGTGAGATAGGCCAGGGCTCGCCGGGGAGAGGTTGAACGCTAGTTCTCATACGGATTTTGTGGGGTCCGGCGGTGGGGGGTAGGTGAGTTTTTTTGCTTGCTTTTTTTTTTTCGATTTTGAATTTCTTTTTTGTTTTTGGGTTTCTGATGTTTAGATCTCCTTGTTTTGGTTGCGCGGATAGGGATTTTTGTATTGGATCGAGTTGGGATCGAGTTGGGTTGTACTTCTTTTTAGTGAATTTTAGTTTGTTTTGGATGGGGATTGTTTTAATGTTGTTGAGTTTGTGGTTTAGGGTTTGCTTGCTTTGGTTGGGTTGAATATGTTGATCGTTTCTTTGTGGATTCATAGTTGTTGCTTCTCTATTTGTGTTATCATGCTAAAAAAATTTAAATGGATGAAGTCTTATTAGTTAGATCCTATCATGTGATATATGATCCTTATAACTAATCATTATTTGGCATGTACATATATACAAATTGAATTCCTTCTATAAAGCCATACTTCATAAAGAATTTTGGGGGCTGAAATTATGTTCATCCACCAACTTGGATACATGTGAGCGGCCAATACTTCCAGTGGGGATTAACTTGCTTTTCTATCACATGACATCAATTTCTTATGAAAACTTCCCCTTAATAATTTTTTTAAGAAAAAATCCCCCTCCTCGTTGTATGTTTTCTTTGCGTTGTTTGAAAAGTCATGCCTTGATTACTAGTGAGATTTTTTTTTTTTTATTCATGGCGGATGATGTTCATTTGGTTTAGGGAAACGCTGGACTGATTTTTACCAAGGGGGATATTAAAGAGGATAGTGAGAGGAGGTCGCCAAATATAAAGTATGCCTTAATCTTTGACATCTTTTGGAGCTCTACCCTTAATTTTGATTCCTGTTTTCTTTTCAATTGTTCTCCTTATATGCTTTTTTGTGTTGTTGTGGATGATAGTGCAAATGAATATCATTATCTTTAAATTGCTATAAACTTAGCTATTTCTGATCATATTTAGAAATTTTGACAATTTTAATTAAGAGATGGTCATGGCTTATGTATTGGAGATCAAAAGTAAACATTTTGAGGGTATTGTCACTCTAGTCTTGTAAATAAGTAGGGATTTGATCTACTTTTGTATGATGGTTCAATATTCATAAATTCAGGAAAAGATGTTCAGGAATATAAGCTTCATGTTGTTTAAAGTTTGGTTTATACTCATGAATATGCAATTATACTCATAATTACCAGGAAAATTTTGCAGGTTTTAAGTTTGGATTGATTTCCCTCTCTGACATGTTGTTTGAACTATTTCAATTGCAGGGTGGCAGCTCAGTGTTTGTTATTGCATCACTAGATCAGGGCTCTGACAAATTTTCCTTTCTATCAGTTTCATTTGGATTTCTATCAGTTTCATTTGGATTCATCTCTATTTTAATTGGAGAAATAGGTTTGTTGTTTGATTTTCTTACTGTTCAATTCAGAATTATTCAGTACTTCATAAATTGTTAAGATTCTTACTGTTCAATTCATCTTTATATAATTTTTTATTTTTTAATTTGTAGTAGAGTGATTGTACAAGTGGTTTAAGTTTTGGCGAGTGATTTACTTATTGAATCTTTATTAGAGTGATTGTACTTTGGTTTGAATCATTTGTCTCAGGTTCCCTCATATTCATTTACATGTCAAGACTCTCATGATTGAGCTTTTATTCATTCTCCTTATGAAGCTGCCCACTTTACACTAATTACTTCTCTTAATTCTTTCTCCCTTTTTATCCATCACGTTTTACAAAAATATGAGAGTTTTGAGTATATTATTTTATATAAACATGTGTTATAAGGGTATGTGTTTTGAGTAGTGGATTTATAATAATGTATGTATGTAAGTAAATAGGATGATATTTACTTTTATTGTTGGATTATTTTTATATTGTATACATATGTAAGTAAATATGGGGATATTAGGGTTTTAGTTTATATGTTGATACTTTTTGGATGGTTTTGGATTTTCGTAAGTGTTTGAGATGGCTTATCAAATTGGTTGCCATTGTCTTTAATTAAGTTTGATTTTAAGTCTTTTATGGTGATATGGCCCTAGATAATTGGTCCCTCCCTTGTTGGTTGAGCCTGATAAGAGTGACGGACTTTGGTATTTTTTTTTTTTTTTTATTTATTTTTTTTTTTTTTTGAGTTCCGGTTTGGAAAATTTAGAGTTGATACTCAACTTATTATCTTCAATTTTAACGATTATCTATTTTTCTTTTTTTAAAAAAATAATAGTTTCATTTTGTTTATTCCTTATTTTACCTATCTCTCAAGAATAATCAAGTCTAGTGATTGGTTTGGATTGTTTTTATCCATGTGAAAACACTTTTCTTATAAGATAAACATTTTTAACTCTTTTTTAATATATTTGTTTTATTTTATGTAAAAATAGAAATGGTAAAAATAAGAAACCTATTACGTAAATGCTGATGAAATAAACACTTTTGGAGCTTTAAACAAAAAAATACTTATATATATATATATATATATATATATATATATATATATATATATATATTCAATGAAAATGTCTCTACAAACACTTGTGCATAGAAAAGTTCAAGTGGAAAGTACTTAGCATATTTTCAAGAATATAAATGTGTTTTGAGTAAATTTATTTTATATAGTGTATGTGTTTTGAGTATATTTATTTTATATAAATATGTGTTACTTATTGAAATTATATTATTTTATGTTATCAGAATATAAATGAGAACTGATCGGGAGTGGATGTATAATAGATTTACACATGGACGTAGGTTTATTAATCCTGAATTTGTGGTTAGGGTAGAGTCATTCATTCAATATGCTTGTAGACAATCGAGATTTAAGGATGGGGATAAAATAAGATGCCCGTGCTATAAGTGTCAAAACCGAAGTTATGAATTGGTTGATAATGTGAAGGTGCACCTTTTGAGGAATGGGTTGACTCAAAATTATCATCAATGGGTTTGCCATGGGGAACCGTTAGTATACACGAACTGTAGTGAACCTCAGTGTAATACTTCAAGATCGAAAGATGTAGAAGGATCAAGTTCATACAGGGACATGATCGTTGATGCAATTGGTCCTAACTTTGACCCATGTTATGATGCAAATGAAGAAGAAATGCCAAATCCCACAACTCAAAAATTGTATGATATGCTTGATTCAGCAGATGAACCATTATGGCCTAGATGTGAAGCGCACACTCAATTATCTGCCGTTGCAAGATTGTTAAGCATAAAATCTGAGTTTCATATGTCGAAGAAGTGCTATGATGTTGTATTACAATGGGTTAAAGCCATTTTGGTCGCAAAAGGGGCCAGATGTTCAAATTTCATCCTAAAAATTTAAAATTTGTTCAATCTGATCCAGCGTCGGCATATCACTACCACTTATCACTCCACATCGTATTGAAAATAACTTGATCTAAATATAATAATAAAAGATTATATGCATTTTATTGGTATTTCACATGTGGTACGCCAAGTCGTGATAGGGACCAAAAATGCCAAAATACGGAATATATAGGGACCCAAAATGTCAAAATATGCAATACATGGGGACCACATTGAACAAATTTTGAATTTTGGGATGGAAATGAACATTGGTCCCGTTTGTAGGGACCAAAAATGGCTTTACCCCTATTACAATTTATAAAAAAGGCATTACCAGCTAATGATAAATTGGTTGATAACTTCTAGAATACAAAGAAGTTTGTTGCAGGATTGGGTCTTCCATGTGAGAAAATCGATTGTTGCATAAATGGATTCATGTTATATTGGGGTGAGGACAGTGATAGAATAAGTTGTATGGTTTGTGACCATCCTCGATACAAATGTAGAAAGAAAGCAATTGGAAGTCATAAGGATAATTCACCAAATCAAAAGATGTGTTATTTTCCTCTCACACCTAGGCTACAAAGGTCATATGCTTCCAAGGCAACAGCTGAGGATATGAGGTGGCACAAAGAGCATGATCAAAAAGATGGGGTGATGCGCCATCCTTAGAAATTTGAAGCATGGAAGCATTTTGATCACATACATCCTCTTTTGCATCGGAGGCTTGAAATGTAAGACTTGGATTGTCTCTTGTGGGTTTCAACCATTTGGGCTGATCAAGTAAGCAATATTCTTGTTGGCTTTATCATTGTGACACCATATAATTTGCCACCATGGATGTGTATGAAAGACCCATATATGTTTTTAACTGTTATTGTACCTGGCCCAAGAAACCCAAAGCAAAAGTTAGATGTGTACTTGCAACTATGGATAGCAGAGTTAAAATATCTTTGGGATGTTGGGGTACAAACATATGATGTGTCTAAAAAGCAAAATTTTCAGATGAGAGCTGCACTTATGTGGACTATTAGTGACTTCCCAGCTTATGCAATGCTATCAGGATGGAGTACAGCGGGCAAAAAGGCTTGTCCATATTGTATGGACAAATCAAAGGCTTTTAGTCTTGTGATGGAGGTAAAGTTTCATGGTTTGATTGCCATCGGCGATTCCTACCTACACATCATCCTTTCAGAAGAAACAAAAATGACTTCATAAAGAACATGATTGAAGAGTCACCACCTCCACCTATCTTGTCCGGGAAAGAAATTTTGACACAAATTCAGAACTTAAAATTGAAAGAAATAACAAAAATTGGTGCTGAAGAATGGAATGCTCCCATTTGTAAGTCAAGTGGATGGCACAAGCGTAGCATATTTTGGGATTGGCCTTATTGGAGTACAAATATCATTCGTCATAATCTAGATGTCATGCACATTGAGAAAAATGTTTTTGAAAATGTGTTTAATACTGTGATGGATGTGGAAGGCAAAACCAAAGATAATGCAAAGGCAAGAGAGGATGTGAAAATATACTGCAAGCGTAAAGAATTGGAAAAAAAATGAAGCATCTGGGAAATATCCTAAAGCTTGTTATAGCTTAGGTAAGGAGGAAAAAAAAGTTGTTTGTCAAAGGGTGAGTCAACTTTGGTTTCCAGATGGATATGTTTCAAATATGGCAAGGTGTGTGGACATGTGCAAGTATAAGCTTTATGGAATGAAGAGCCATGATTGTCATGTATTCATGCAATGGTTAATTCCAATAGCCTTTCGTGAATTATTACCATTGCCACTGTGGAAAGCTTTGATAGAGCTAAGCTTATTTTTTAGAGACCTTACTTGTTTTGTGATTAAAGTGGAAGATATGAATAGGCTCATCGAAGAAATTCCAGTAATATTATGCAAGTTGGAGCGTATATTCCCTCTGGGTTTCTTTGATTCAATGGAACATCTTCCTATTCACTTACCATATGAAGCAAGGATAGCAGGGCCAGTTCAATACCGTTGGATGTATCCATTTGAGAGGTAAGCTTTAATGTAAATTCAACCTATATGCCAATGCATATTGTCCATTATTCCCTTTGATCCGATTATTCTTATTCATAATTTAGGTTCTTGCGTCACTTAAAAAAGAAGGCGACTAACAAAGCGAAGGTTGAAGGTTCAATTTGTAATGCCTACTTAGTTGAAGAAGCGTTAACCTTTTGTTCATATTACTTTGAGCCTCATGTGCACACAAAGTTAAGAAAAGTGCCTCGTAATGATGATGGAGGAGAGGTGGAAACTTGTGAAGGGCTTTTTCAATATTTAGCTTTCACAGTGCGCACCATATGGCCGAGCAAAATCAAGACGTTTGACTGATAAAGAGTACCATCAAGCTCAAACTTACGTCTTACTAAACTGTGATGAAGTTCAACACTATATCAAGTAGGCTTACCCACTTCAATTTAATAAAAAAAATCTCTTTAGTCTCATTTTTTTATTTATTTAACCAAAGTGTTTTCTTGCATAAGGATATTTGTCACGCCCCGACCTGGATCCCGGGGCCTTGAGCACGTCAACAAACCGGCCGTACTCAAGCAGAGACTAGCTCAGCTCAAGTACAAGGCCTAAATGTGATAAGCAGATAACAATCCATAAAATAAACTCAAGTTCAAAGGAACATAGAGTCATAAGCTTCCATAGGCCCTACAAATAGTCTGGTCCCTATACGGGTCCTACATTAAGTAAACAGCTCTCAAAACAAAAGACAAGGGAGACCCCCAGACCTCGGATCTCCTAGTGACCTCTTCACAGCTCCACCCCCTCCCCAAACCTCGGAATCTGTAAAAGAAAGAAAAAGCAAAACACATGAGCTTTCGAATGGAAAGCCCAGTAAGTACCCCTGCGGGGTCACAAAGACATAAGAAAACAATATGTCAAATAATGAGATCACAATTCCAAGAAAACATAATCCTAGGAGTCTACCAGAAATAATCCAAAGGTACGACCCCAGATAACAGAAGCCCTCAAGCTATGTGATGAGTTTCAAGAAAACTCCAGGATCACTCCCGGCCAGTATGTCCAGCTACTTGCTGTAAGCACGACCTTCTGGTCGTTCGACCCTACGGTCGCCATCGGTAGAACTACCTCTCATACGTGTTAACTGCGGTTGATACCATGCCCACTGACGGGTAAGACCACTAGAGAATCACCTCTCTGGCAAAGCAGGCAAAAATGCTAGGGGGTCTTGACCCTGAACACTTCCCTATTGGAGCCCCCGGCTCCATTTGAGTCGAAGGCGGTAGTCCACAACAAAAGGGATACCAACATCCCGTAAACAATCATACATGTTCAACGGGAATCTAGAAAATAGACATGGATGCATGTATGTCATCAATGAGGTAAGAGTAAAATCAACTCCAAATAAATCCTGAAACCGGGTAGGAACGAGGCAAGTGTACTTACCTCCTGTTTGTTGTAGCTACATATCCTTCTAGCTTCCTCTTGAGTGCCTACAATTTCCCGAGAGTATCTGATATATAGAGGTCCTATTAGAATCAAGATTTCAATAATTTTTCTATGCCTTTAGTTGTACTTGCATGCCTAACGTTCTTGCTGGGCTTAGGCCCACTAACGGGTCCTAAAGACCATCTCTCCAGTCATAGGCTCTTATTCCCTGTGTCCATGTCCTTTAGTTGACCCTAGACCCATCTTTGTCAAACCCAGTCAACTCTGCTCTACTTGTTGAGTCTAAACCCTATTTGGTCATCTCTAGTCATTTTGCTCAAATTGGGCCCTTTACACAGCCCATTACACGGTTTAGCTTGTCCTTATCCCTTTTAAACTAAGGGAGGGCGTTTTAATCATTTGGGTAATTTACGTCCCTATGATATAAGGTCTTTCCCTGTTTAGGGTTTAGTTCCCACCCAGTACCCCTAATTTTTATCCTTGCTATCTTAAGAATAAAATTTGATTTATTTGGGCCCTGCCCATTGGGCCTCAAAGCCAACGGACCCAACCAGGTCAATTAGTCTAACCCATTACTTGATTAGCGGAAAACGGGTTTGAGCTTGAATAGTTAAACCCAAACTTTGAATGTTTTAATAGATGTCACCATCTAAGTTTAAAACCCTATAAAAATATTTAATTAACTTCTTCATGTCACACATAGAACAGTTAAACCATACAATCAATAATTCTAATGTTTTGTCATACCACCAAGGTTTCCAAAATCTTATCAAATTAATTATGTCACAAAGAATAATTTTGTCACACTTTATAACTAATCCCTTTTTATTAATTTGTCTAATTAAGCAATTAGCTAGTTAATTATCCAATTAACTACTAACTATAATTAACAAATTAATTAAATAATTTTTCTCAATTATCTCACTATAGTTTGACATCTAAATAAGTGTCACACTAATCTATTTAATTCAACCCCAACATAGGGATTAATATTTGTCACACTATAGTTTCAAATTATTAATAAATCTAATAATTTGTCACACCACTATAGTTTTATAGAGTTAATTAAATCATCCCTAAATTACTATTTTAATAAAACAATAACTTTTCTTTTCTTTTTTTATTTATTTATTTCTCTCTCTCACAGCCTTCTTCTTCTCCCTTAACGCGACAGTGGCCGGCCGGAGCTCCGTCAACGATACCGGAGGGATGCATTGGCCAAGCTTTCTCTGCACCGAGCTTTCCTCCGGCCAGTATCCCGTTTTCAGGCCCTGTTTCCCCACTATCCGCATCTCCTTCCTCCTGCATGCAGGCTTCTCCGGGAGGAGTTAGCGGAGATGGCAACTCTTCACCTGAGAGCTCCCCTTGCCTGCAAAGGGTACCGGAAGCTTCCTCTTAGCCTCACGGTTCCTTTGCGCACATCAACACCACCATTCTCCCCCTCCCGGCGCCGCTCCACTCGCGTCTACACTCACTCTCTCCAGCGAGCTCTAACTATAGCTCAAAGGCATCAATCATGGAATTTAAAACCGGGAAAAGGTTCCTACCTTGGTTCGGGTTCTCTTGGCAATGTTGGTGGCGACAGGAACTCTCCCACGGCCGAAATCCCCTTCTCCGACCAAGCTCGCCGGAACTTCTTTTCACAGGATTCGTTGGTGTGCGGAGACAGTGGGACAGGGCCCCCTTTTATAGGCTCCAGGCGGCCAGGTGAACGGGCAGCCGTTCGGAACCGCTTCGCCGGCCAACGGCCGGTTTCCACGCGCGTAACGGCCGGAAGAGGGCGGGGCTCGCGCTGCCGTTGGTGGCTGGGGAGAGAGATGGCGCCGCCTCGAGATCGGCGCTCAGTTGATGGAAGGCTATGATCGCTTGATCACAGCCAACGGTTGGATGCCGCCCCTAATGCCTCAGATCTGGCATTAGTTTGATCAACGGCCATGATTCCATCAATACCAATGGCCGGATCATGGGCTTAGGCCTCGAGATCGTAACTCATCCTTAGATGAGTGATTCTCTACTTGCCCTCACCATGGGATCACTCCCACTCATCCCTTTCCTCCTTGCCTCGTATCTGGTTTGCGATCAGATGGATCATGCCTGCGCTTGCCACGTGGCTCCACTGAGGCCGTAATAACGCCTCGCGATCATCCCTCATCTCAGATCTTTTAATCCTAGCCGTTGAATCCTTTGTATTAGATTCTTACTCTGGAAAATTACCCAGAGATCCCTACAACCTTTTCAGGTTACAATTTAGTCCCTTCTCTGAGAGAGAGGACAATTCTCTTTTAGTCCTTGGTATTTCCAAAATTACCAAAAGGTCCTCCGGGCCTCCCTCAACCCTAGTTAGGGTTTCCCTTCTTAAATTTTCATTTCCTCCTATTATTTAATTCCTTATGAAAATTTTCTCTAATAATCCAGTAAAAAGAATTTAAACACATTTTTTTTTATTTCCATAAAATCCCTGGTTTTTACAATATTTATGGAAGAGTTGACGGAGAACATACCAAATATAACTGATGCACAAGTTAATGAACAATTAGAGAATGAATTTGCTAACTGGTTTAGGCTTTATGTTAGTCTTAACCCTCATATAGCCTTTTCTTTTATCATCTTCATATAATAATTCCTTGTTCATTAATATTAAAATTATATCTTATTATGTAGGCATGGGATCCTAACAATAATGTTACCAATCGAATGATGAAGGATCTAGCAAGTGGGCCTTTAAAAGATATGATGACTTATCCAATGTATTTCATCAAAGGGTATAAATTCCACACAAGTGAACAAGGTTCGAGAAGGATGACAGTTAATAGTGGAGTGTGTGTAAAGGGTTCTAATTACAGTGCAACCTCGTATGATTATTATGGTCGTTTGATAGAGATTATACAATTAGAGTATACAACACTCCCAATAAAAAGGACTACATTGTTTAAGTGCAACTGATTTGATCCATCCCCTAATGTTGGAATGAAGACCCATAAGGATTACAATCTTGTGGATATCAACTACAAAAGAATGTTTCAGAAGGATGAACCTTTTATTTTAGCTGCACAAGCGACACAAGTATATTATACATCCTATCCAAGCATGAAGTGTGACAAGGTTAATTGGTGGGCTGTATGCAAAATCTAACCAAGACAAGTTATTGATGCTCCTTTAGCAAATTTGGCATTCCAAGAATATGAAATTGAGGAGCCCTCCATTGACAATGTGGTTGACGTGCAAGGACCTCTAAATGATTCAAATGGAGGTTCCATGGATGTTGATGATAGACATGAAAGTACATTAGAAGATGGCCGAATCGGATCATGGCTGAAGATAAATCGAGGAAGATGATGAAATTTGAATACATATCTGATTCATAATTATTAGTTTTCTTATTAGATTGATGAACCAACTCAAGACATTTTATATATTCTAGTAAATGATTTGTAATTCTGTTTTGATGAATCTTTTTTATTAAGAGAAGTGAGACTTCTACCCACTTTTTTTTTTTTTTTGTAGTAGATGATTTGTAATTCTTTTGTTCATGTACGTTTTCTTATTTAAAGATTTTGTTCTATTTTGTTTTATTTCCTGCAGTATTTACATATGTTGAATCTTTTTTTTTCTTATCAACGTACTATATTTCTATTGTTTTATAGATATGGCTAGAGGTAGGGAAAGGACTAGATTGAGAGGTGGAAGGAGTGGAGGCCGCACTTCTCAAGCTTATTCAAACATTGAAGGGTCAAGTAATGCTGATATTGCAGCATCTTCAAATGCTAATCCTCCAAGTCTTGAGGAAGCTGTGAGCATTATTAATTCTCAAGCTCATAATCATAATATTGTAGATGATAATGACACTCAAACAAATCATGGTAGCACACAAGATGTTTCAACCTTAGAAGGAAGGTTGCGTATCACAGTTGTGAATGGATTGTAAGTATCGAGAACTTGAAAATTATTTTATTTATTGCATACATTATTTTAGTGTTTTTTTATTTAAATTATAACAGGTTAAAGCCATCTAGCAAATGTGCACGGGTAATTACAAAAGTTTTTAAGCAGAAGGTGGACTTTGAAGGATACACATGGAAGACAGTGTCACCCAATATAAGGGATTTTTATTTTGAAGAATTTAGTGTATTGCTAATTATTATTTCTGATATATTTATAAATTTGTTTTATTTTCACTAGTTTTGAATATTGAAAGATTTTTATCTTATGTAGAAGTACTTCATTTGGGATTCCTCATTAGAGGTACAAGTGAAAGAGGCTTGGGTTTTGAAAGCCTCACAACGATATAGTGATTTTTTAAAGGATATAAGGGATGCAACAACAATGCCAAAGTATCTATCGGAGGAGGAGTACAAACATTGGAAAACTGTTTGGAGTAAACCTGAATTTAAAAAGAAGCGAGAGATAAATTCTAAAAATCGGCCTTGACATTCTTTGAGCCATCATGCCATACAGAGGATCAATATCTCATGTTGAGCATTGAAAGAAGCTTGCAAGTATAAATATAAGAGTGTCAATGTTTTGAGATGGTTTTCTTTATATTTATTTTCTTTTGCAAATTCCTCTATTAGATATTGCATAGAAGATTCATATTTGTTATTGATATAGGAATCTAAATTGGGTCGAAAAGTCACTCCACATGAGCTTTTCTTGTATACTCAGCAACATGATGGGGAAACTTTTGTGGATATGAAGTAAAAAACAATCAATGTAAGCATTTCTAATACCCATGGTATTTTAATGTAAGTTGTTTATATTCTTTTTATAAATCTACATTGTTAACATTTGTATTTTATATAGGATAAGATGTTGAGTTTGAAACAACATGCATCGTCTACAAAATCTTGAGCAGGAAACTCAGAGCTTACTTCGGTAGATGAATTGGCCCTTTATATTGAAGCTGTTGGTGGAGAGCAGAAAGGAAGAGTCTATGGTCTTGGCACTGAAGCATCTTCCTATTACGGATGTTCCAATTCAAATGCCAATATCTCAACTGCAACATCTCCAGCTGTACATGAAGATTTACAAAATGAGTTAGCATCTGTGCGTAATCAACTCCAAATTCAAGAGGAGCGACATCAGCAAGAGCTTAGAGAAACTCGACAAGAGATGGCTGAAATGAGGAGAATGTTACAATTATGTCTACCTCCAAAGAATGCACCTTTTCAATTAGTTCATAGAGGTAGCTCACAATCAGAGGATGTTGGTGGACATGATGGTGTTGATCCTACTCCACCTAGTTAGATATATGTTATTCTTATGCTGGACTTGTTTATTTGTTGCTTGTTTGTGAGAGTTTACTTATGAATTCTGTTACTTGTCACTATGTTACCTAGGTGTGCTAGCTAGCACTTATTTACGATATGAATTGTGTTATTTGTTTATGATATATTATAATTATTATTTTTAGCACATTATATTGATTTATGGATTGTTCTACAGGAATGATTTAATACAGTCTTTTGTATTATAATTTTTAATATAAATTGAATGTAAATAAATAATATTTATTTTATATTAGCAAGGTATTACCAAGGGAATAACCCTATTTTTAAATTTTATTACCCAAGGATCATCAAGGAAATAATCCCTAGGTATACTTAGCAAGGGATTTATTCATTGCTGCTATGTTCAAATACTAATGAATTACCCAGGAATAATCCCTAGGTAATATTACATAGGGATTACCCAGGGATTTTTTATTTTGAATTTTGAAACTTTAGCAACAAATTACCCAGGAACAATCGCTTGATAAATTTACCCAGAGATTGCCCAAGAACATTTTCGTAGTAAATTCCTGGTCTTCAAAGCAATGGTTAACAGAAATTACCCAGGGAATTTATTATTTACCAAGGGATTAATTTGTTGCTATTTAGCAAGGGATTATAAAATCCCTGGGAAGGTAATTACCCACGAGGCTTTTACCCAGGGATTTTAATCCCTAGGAAATCCCTTGCTACATGGTATTACCCAAGGATTTTAGCATTTTACCTAGAGAATTTTCCCTAGTTAATTACTATTTTTCTTGTAGTGAAACGCGTTACCGCAAGGTCTTAATGACCTATTTTTGAAGCCGATAGACTTTGTTAGAAGTTAGTAGTTAGCTGAATTTAGCTCTTTTCAGTACTGAAAAAAGAAAAACATGCCACTACTAAATAACAAGTTGCCCTAAAAATTGAATTGCTATAACAGACCTAGTTTTAAGGTATGCATTCACAGTGTAATTCACTATGAAACAATGAACAATTCTGCAATACTTTTAAATGTTTTTTAATTGTCTAAAATAGTGAAAAAATAATTTTAAAACTCATACATTAGGTTTTTATATATGGATTTATAAAACTTATAATATATAGAATATATAGAATAAAATTATTTTTTTAAGCCCTAAAGTTTGGCTAAAAGATTTTACAAGTTTCCAAACATTTCAACCATAAATTTTTCAATTTTAGTTGCAATGTGAACCAATCTCAATCAATACGACAAGGCATTTTTATATTCTTAAAATAAATAATAATTATTATATTCAATAATGAGAGAATTTATTTTCTAATGGGTTTTATCTTTTCTTGAGTGCAGATCATGTGTTGAGTTGGATAATTGGTAGATCATAAATCAGATGTGAGTAAAGTAAATAGTTTCTTTAGAAGTAATTTATCCTTTCCCTGTCTATATATTGGGAAAAGGACAAATCCAACCCTTTTTTCTTTTACAAAATACCAAAATCCCCCAACTTTTTTGATAATACAAAGGAAACCCTGAGTTTCAAAAAAACAAAAAAAAAAAAAAAATCCCAATTAACCAAATTTCATTTTTCACTACAAATTTCTTATTTTCAACTTTAAAATATCATACTTTATGTCCTCTCATATCCCTTATCCGTTTTCACATCTCCCACCCTTATCTTTATTTAGTTTCATTTTGGGGGTGTTTGTTTGGCCGGATTTCAAATACAGTGTATTTACAAATCCGGCCACTTTTAAATCCCATGTTTGGTTGACTGGATTTACAACTAAACTGTAGTTTAACTATGGGATTCGATTTTACGCCCAAATTGGCCGTAAAACCAAATCCCTCAAGATGAGTGATCATATGCAATATATATATATATATATATATATATATATAAAAAATATAATATAATATAATATTATATTATATTATTTATATAATATAATATTATATTATATTATGTATATATATATATATATATTACAATATATATTTTACTATTTATATATAGTTATTTAATTATGTATTAATTAAAAAAATTTAAAGGGGTTTTATCATTCATAAAAACAAACAATCACTCAGGGTAGGTTAATCTCACCATGAGTAACCATATACAAAGATTTCATAATCTAACACTCCTAATACATCAAACCAAACACATACTTTCTAAATCCAGTACTAAAAAATACATCCAACCAAACACTGGATTTAACTCTCCTATATTTTAAAATACAAGGATTTACAACTACAATGTAACTCAAAATCCGTGGATTTGAAACTACCTCTAACCAAACGCCACCTTTATCTCAAACCCTAGCTCTCTATATCTTATGGTCACCACCTGATCTATTACTCTACACTCTGACAACGTTGAGTTTTAAACTAACCATCATAAACAACCTGCAAATCATACACTATATGGTGTTGCAATCTGATCGGAAATAGTGTGTGAAGAATGTTTGCCCAATTTTTAGATGCCCTAGTTGCGATAAAACCCTAAATCAGGCAATTTGTTGAAGGGCTCCTTTTATCCTTTATGAAAGTGACATTTTAGCCATTTGAGATCCACATTGTAGTTTCTTTTATGAGGTATTTTCTCTACTATATTTCACATTTTTTAATTTCTAGCTAGCTAATGAACTTGTACTATTCCTGGAGGTGTTCAGATGTTGCGAATAAATTGTTCATTATGTTTCTTTATTAACTATAAGGGTGTTTGTATACATTATATCATTTTTGTTATATTTTTTTATTTTCTTATATTGTGTTTTTGAAAGAGTAATGATATACAAACCAAATAGGCTTATTGAATGACCGAAACCATTGAATTTTTCTCGGGATCATTAACACCACCATCTTGAGATAACTTGAATGGATATAAAAATTTGGTTTGCCTATTCGGTTTGTATATTATTACTCTTTTTGAAAACAACACAGAGAGAACCATCTTATATTTTTTTTGTAGCTTTTCACCCCTTTTAGAATTTGTTTCTAATGTTGGTTAGTTGTTCATGCATGTGTTAGCATACATTGTTAATTTATTATGTTTTTCTTTACTTTTTGGTTTGTGTTAATCGAAACATAACAAAAGGACGAACTATTGAACTTTGGTTTTGTTGTTGTTTTGATTAATTATTCATGCATCCTATACAATTATTTAGCTCACTAGTTCTTTAATTTTACATGTGTCCATAACAAATATTCATTTTAGATAAACATTTTCAATGTATTCCTTTATTGGGCTAGATGTTATATTAAATGGACGACAATACAAGAGCTATTATTTTCCTCAAACATGCCAGTATTTTGATTCTTTAACTTGATGAGAGATTAGTATATGAAGGTTGATTTTGGAAGACACTGAAGATGAAATCACTCCACAACCAACAAGCATAAAGAAGTATGACCAAGCCCATAGTTTAAGAATTGGCTCTCAAGAAGTACTAGATGAGGTTTAGAGGAGATCGATGTGCTGAAAATGCAGGAAAACCAGCTACAATAGAGCTAATATCATTGAAGTAATTTGAAACCATATTTAAACATTCCATGTTATGATACTCTTACTCTTTACCAAAATATGTGTGTGCATGCTAAAAACACAATTTTTTCACCTGAACAATATTTTAGATTTTTTCTCATTAGAAGTTTAATGAAGTTCACTATGAATAGTGTTAGGAGATAGTGAGTTCTTGCTATCATGCCATTAAGTCAACTATAAACTGTAAAATCCATGAATTTTTTGGAAATAAATGTTTTGTTATTTCCTTGAGAAAAATATTAAATTATTTCCCGCGATTAGTGTTGATGTGGGATTAAATAATTTATTAAATGGAAATTAAATTATTATGGGGTCTGTAGGGACCTAATAGTAATTTTGAAAGAATTGAGGACCTTAAAGAAGTTTTCCCCTCTCACAGTCTTGGACCTGTGTGTAAATTTAAAAGTATCAGGGACCGCTGATTAATTTCCACGAGAACAACTCTATAGAGAAGAAATGAACGGCTGAGATTAAATCATCTCATGCCGTGTTAAATTTTGAGACGTTATAACGGTCGCGGAGGAGCCACGTGGCGCGCTCAGAGTAAATCTATCTGATCGTAGCTGGATACGAGGCAAGAGAAGTGGTTAATCCGGAGGTGACCCCACGGTGCGGGTTGTTTTCAGCCACTCATCCCCTGATGGTTTTGATCCGAGGCGTTGGGCTAAAAATTTGACCGTTAAACCCCTACAGGATCTCAATCGTTGATCTAGATGCGCTTAGATCTCGAGGCGTAAAGTTGAGATCAAGCCGTTGAACGCGATGAGATCTGCGCCGTACATCTAGAGTGTGCTTGATCCGAGATTAGATGGTTTAATCGTGACCGTTGAAAGGGATCAAGCGATCCTCACCGTCAACTTCATGAGACGGATCCCAAAGCATCTGAAGCCTCACTGGCGCCGGAACGCGTATCGCCAGCTTATCGCCACTTAAGCGTCCGATTCTTATCGTAGGAGGAGGCCCGTTGCAATGCAGCGGTATCGCTCATGACGGTTCGCCTGGGAGTTGAGAGGCTATAAATAGAGCCTTCCCACGGTCTCTAGACACCATCGAGCGAGTGAGCTGTGGTGCACCGGCGAGGTCGCAACCGGAGAAGAAAAGGGAAGGGCAGCGGTGGTTCGGTTTTCTGTCAGGCTCGGGACTACTCTGGAAAAAAAAACTCCGGGGGAAGGAGAAGGCTGCTACGCTGAGGAAGAAGGGAGCATAGCACGCAGGAGCATCCGCCGAGCTCGCTGGAGAAGATCGGATTCGCCAAGCTGTAACTAGAGGAGCTGCTCGAACCCCTGGTAAGTTCCCTACTTCGCGCTGTTCAATTTACCGTCGTTGCGTGTCTATTACGTTGTGAGAACCTCGCCGGAAGTGAAGGAGAGGTCGGCCGTGAGCTTCAAGGGTCGCAGCATTGAGGGTGAGGCCGGCGACGCTCCAGAAAAGCCCGTCGTGGTCGTGAGACCCTCCGCGATGAGGATTGAGCACGGATAGGTGCTCAGAGCGTGCCGGTGTGGTGACTGTCGATGGGGGGCCGTCGGTCGCGAGAGAGAGAGAGAGAATAACGAAGAAGAAGATGAGGTTTAGAGTAGTAAATAAAAAAAAAATGGTTTTTAATTGATTAATTCAGTTGTTAATTAATTAGTTAAGATAATTAAAAAAAACTACATAGGTGTGACATGTTATTAAAGTTAATTAAAGTTTATATTTTTCTTTCTCTCATGGGCTGAAATACTAAATAATTAGTGTGACAAGCAATTGTTAGATAGTTGAAATATTTATTTGGAAACTATGGAGGAGAGATACTTAATTGATTTATATAGTTACACTAACTATATGTGACAAATCAAGTTGTATAAATCAGGGATGAATAATAACTCCATGGAAACTTAGAAAAGTGACAAATGAAATCAAATTAATTGATTCGAATGATTTGTCTCCAACTAGATGCTTGTGACAAATAATTAATTAATTAGTATAGCTAGAATAGCTACATGAAACTTAGCTAATGTGACATAGAAGGTCTAATTATCCTATGAGGAATAGTATATTCTTTTGGATAATTGAATCAAAGTAATTCGAGTGTAATTACGGAAAATTATTTAGTAAAGTGGCTAAATAAGTTCAAAGGGACTAGAAATATCCTAAATAAGATGAACCTTAGGGACATAAACTACCTAGTGACCAAAAAGCCCTTCAAGGGACTAAGGTCAAGATAGGTGGTACAGTGGTCTTGAATAGGCCCAACTCAACCTGAAATGAATTTGAATAAGGGATGTGACTTCGATAGCAGTAAACTAGAGTTGACTAGGTTTGACCAAAGTAGGTCTAAAAGTCAACTAAAGGACATAGAGACGGGAATAAGGGCTGGTAACCCGAGAGATGGTCCTTAGAACCCGTTAGTGGGCCTAAGCCCAACAGGAACGTTGGACATGCTTGTGAAACTAGGGACCTAGGAACACATTAAAAACTTGAGCTCTAATAAGGTGCAGCGTGTATGCCGAGATACTACTCGGGGGAGGCGTAAGGCATTCCAAAGAAGTCTAGGAGAGACATTTAGTCTCACCGGAGGTAAGTACACTTGCTCTAGTTTCCACCCTGGTTTCGGGTTTTCTTGGACTTACTATGTATTCTTATTACATGCCTTGTCATACATGCTATTTGCATCTGTTTTAGATTCCTGTTGAGCATGTATGGTTGTTTTGGGATGTTGGTGTCCTTGTTTGCTATGGTCTACTGCCCGGACTCAGTGGAGCTAGGGAAGCTCCAATAAAGGAATGTTCAGGGACAGGACCCCCTGGATTTCCTGTCTTCCTTACCAGAGAAGTAAATCTCTGAAGGTCTTACCTGTCAGTGGTGGTACGACCGGTGTTAACACGAGGAGAGGTAGTTCTACCGAGGCCTTTTGTGACCGAGGGTCAAACGACCATCAAGGTCGTATTGATGACAAATAATTTGGACATCTCGGCCGGGAGTGAACCTTGAGTTCTCTTAAAACTCATTACAGTGCCCAAGGGCTTCTGTATCAGGGGTCGTACCTTTGATTTGTTTGTGGTAGACTCCCAGGACTACTTTGTTGGTATTATGATCTCGTTGGTTGACATATTTTTCTATTTATGTCATTGTGACCTGCAGGGGTACTTACTGGGCTTTCCATTCGAAAGCTCATGTGTTTCACTTTTCCTCTCTTACAGATTCCGAGGTATAGGAGGGAGAGAAGCCTAAGGGAGAACATCGGAGACCAGAGGTTTTAGGAGACTCCTTTATCTTTTACTTTATGAGCATTGTTGTTTGTAGGACCCATATAGGGACCAGACTGTTTTAGGGCCTATGGACCATGTTGACTCTTTGTTCCTTGGAACTCGAGTTTATTTAATTGTTATCTGCTTATCACACTATTAGGCCTTGTATTCGAGTTGAGTCTATCTCTACTTTAATACGGCCGGTCTGTTGACGTGCTCAAAGTCCCGGAATCCGGGTCGGGGCGTTACATAAACAATAGATTTGATGATTAAATTGTTTTGTGTAGCTCTTAAAACGTTACACTCATTACTTGAATAGTTAGAAGAGTAAAATTATGTTCAGTAGTTGTGTAGATTATATGAATCATTATGATTCAGTATCAACAATTGTATGTAATACTTCTACAAATGAACTTTTACTATTTGGTTAGTTGTACGCATCAAATGAAGGGTTAAGCTTAAATTTTAATCCTTATATACATTAAGAATTTTGAGGATCATGTATTTACACAACTTTACAATATGAATTGTTACTGGCATTCTCTAAACTCTGGTTAGGCTAGCACGGGACAATGTCGCATATTTATAAGGTTACCCTCACAGGCAAGCAAGACATAATAAACCTATCTAAAGTATTGTAAAAATAATATAAAACACAAATAAACATTCTTTCATAGATTTTTCAATTAAAACTATTTTCAACATTCCTGATTCAATAGTAAATTTTCAAAGCAATTTATTAATGAGAAACATTGCTCATACTAAACAACTCCATATAAACCTAGTACAAGATAAATCTATTTGGCTACCTGAATAACCCTCCAACATATCCTTGTGCATCCTAATATGGACCTATAATTCGTGGAGTTGAGCTACACTAGCTGTCACGCCTCGAACCCGATCCCGGGCCCCTCGAGCACGTGAGAGATCGGCCATGCCCGGACCAAAGACAAGCCCTGGCTCGATTCAAAGGCCTAAAGTTATATCAACCTGATTACACTTATCACAGCATAAAAGGGTTCTACATAACTCTACAACAAACTACGATACATATCGTGTCTCAAATACAACCTCAAATACGGGACAATACTACAAGGTTTATAACGTCACACACAATTACAAATAAACATAACCCCCCTACGGCACTACCAACCTTGCCAGGGTATCAAAAAAGTCCCAAGGTCAGTATGCGACTTTTTCCTAGTTCGTGATTGGCGCTCCTCTACTCCTCGTCACCTGTATCAAGGAATCAAAAGCACAAAGGGATACTGAGCCAACTAGGCTTAGTGGGAACCACATACAAAACATGTGCATACAAGAAACATAAATGCACTAAGAAATCCGCAAATATGGACATAGGGCCCATGACCTAAAGCATCATCAATATAGATATACATTTGCGGGCCCATGGCCCAAAATATCTATAAACACCGAGCCCGTGGCCCAAATAATAAAACACTACTGATCCCGAGTGGCCACTCGGTTCACGGCCCTTTCCGGCCCCCGCGAAGCCTGCTCAAGCCCCCGTGCGGTCTCCGGTCAATCATCCCATCAGGTGGAGCATTCAGGCCCATGCCGTCACATGTCCTAACTCATATCACGTAGGGAGTTGCGAGTCTATCCGACTACCTACTCGCCATTTAATCGAGTCAACCCTCGAATCCGATCCCGGGTAGAACGAGTCTATTCAACTACATATCCACTCCCCTTATCGAGTCGAGTCTCAAACACGAATATGTACATATAAAAACCACACAATGAAAATATATTTCCATACATGCACACATGAAAATAATCATACCTTTACTATGAAAGAGTTTTCATGCAAGGTTTATAAAAAGCACATATTGTGCGTTTTTCTGTATGATTACCCACATGTTCTCGTGTCTGAAACCTACTTGGATCCGATCTATCCAGACGGGTCCTCGACCACGTT
Organism: Dioscorea zingiberensis; assembly: GCA_026586065.1. Lineage (NCBI taxonomy): Eukaryota > Viridiplantae > Streptophyta > Magnoliopsida > Dioscoreales > Dioscoreaceae > Dioscorea > Dioscorea zingiberensis. The sequence continues at coordinate 9,900,055 of CM048827.1, read as the reverse complement.
ACCACGTCCTAAGACATGAAAAATACTGATCACTAATACATTTATAATAAACTGAAATGTATTATACGCATCTAATTACCCTAATCACGAATTAAGAATATATCGGTCTATATCATTGCAAACTTGGATCATGTGCGCAATCCCAAAGAACTGCTCATAACTCTTAATCCGTCAATTGGATTTTATTGCTCATAACTCTTAATCCGTCAATTAAATTTTATTGCTCTAGGATCATGTGCGCATCACCATGTCCTCACCCTTGATCCTTACCTGATGATAGCCAGATCTCAAGTCAATCTTGGAGAACACTTGAGCACCTTGTAGCTGATCCATCAACTTGTCAATCCTCGATAGAAGATATTTGTTCGTGATCGTCACCTTATTGAGCTCCCGGTAGTCTATGTAGAGTCGGAGGGACCCGTCTTTCTTCTTGACAAACACCATAGGGGATCCCTAAGGTGACACACTGGGCCAAATGAAGCCCTTCTCTAAAAGTTCCTCAAGTTGTTGCTTCAATTACTTCAGTTCGACAGGCGCCATCCGATATGGCGCCCTAGATATTGGTGCAGTGCTTGGAGCTAACTCTATGGCAAATTCTACCTCTCTCTTAGGAGCTAGACCCGGTAGTTCCTCCGGAATACATCTGGGAACTCATCCACAATAGGAATGTCAGCAACTGTGAGTACATTCTTCTTAGCCTCCACAACTGAGGCCAGAAATCCTATGCACCCGTTGTCTATCAGTTTCCAGGCGTGCATCACCGAGATCTCCCTGGCTAGAGCATAGCCTTTACTGCCGCGGAAGACAAACTCCTCGAAGCCAAGGAATCTGAAGTGCACTTTCTTTTTTTTAAAATCCACCATGGCGTAGGCCAAAGAAAGTCAATCCATCCCCAAGATGACGTCGTAGTCTTTCATATCCATCACATGTAGGTCAGTATTCAGTTCATGTCCCTCAAAGGACACCAAACAAGCATGAGCCAACCTACTAACTAATCTCGTCACCCTAACCGAGGTGTCGACACACAAATCATATGGTAGCTCTACAGTGGGCAATGCATGTTTCCAAGCAAAAAAGGCAGATACAAAAGAGTGGGTTGCCCCCGGATCAAATAATGTGCATGCATAAAATGAGTTTATGGACAGAGTACATGCTACCATTGCATGGGAGGCCTGAGCATCCTTCTGTGTTATTAAATACACGCTCCCCGGGTCATGGGTTTACTCGGCGCTGCAGTAGATGGAGAAGGCTGCATACTTGCCTTTCCTTTCTTGCCCCTCTGTCCTTAGTGTTGTCCTCGGCCTGACCCTCCAGGATTCCCTGAGGCGCCCGGAGATGCATATGACATGGGCGGAGTACCTCCAGTTTGTCCCTGCTGATGGATAGGACACTTGGCCTTCCGATGCTCGAGACTGCCATACACAAAGCAACCACTAGTGAGTTGAGGGCAATTCTTTCATAAGTGTGCTCCTTGTCACTGATAACAACTAGCTGGATGGCCCCCACTGCCCGATGATCCCATGCTCCCAGACCCAGATAATGATGAAGGTGTACCATAGAGTTGCTTCCTGTGTTATGACTTTGACTTCCTAGAACTGGCCCCAGATGGCTGGCTCGGTCCCCCAATCTGTACCTATGCTGCCTGGTTGACTGGAACCTCTGTCTCCTACCATACGATATCAGTGTACTTGGCTCTACCCACAACCATTGCATAGCTAGTACACCTGAATGACACTATCGCCCTCCGTATGTCACTGCGTAAGCCTGCCTAGAACCTGCAACATATACTAGCATCAGTCATTACCAAATCAAGGGCATAGCGAGAAAGACGGTTAAACTCCACCTTATACTGGTCTACTATCATGCGTCCCTGCGTCAGTTGGATGAACTACCTCTCCAACTGCTCTACTCTATTGTCTGAGATGTATCTGGCGTGAAACGCCATCTTGAATTCTTCCCAACTAGCAAATGGTACACTTCCCTTGACCTATAGCTCCACAAGTAGCCGATCCTCAGCACTGCCTTGGAGCATAAATTATGTGATCGTCACCTTGTCTGCCTCTGTACACTATATTATTGCGAAAGTTCTCTCCATTTGTCTGACCCAAAGCTTTGCCACGTCAGGATCTTTCGACGTCTCTTCAAAAGGAGGGGGTCCCATCCTCTGAAAGTTACCCGAAAGAGCACTGTCTCTTGTTGGTGGAGGCCGTCTCTGCTTGTGAAAGAACCCTGTCATCTTGCGCATCATGTGCCTCATCGTAGTGGTGTGGTTATAGCCCTGCTGATCAACATCCGCCATTTGAGGTCCAGCGGCCTCAGACTGGTCATGCTCCCCCTGCTCAAACCCCTTACCAAGAGATGGGGTATGCTCCTTCTGCTCAAACTCTGTAGTAGGGGGTGGGGTTGGGTTTCGCCTCCGTGGTTGTCTAGGCCCCCTCTTCATGATAGTTGCTAGACCACAATTCAAAACGAAACAATTGAATGTTTAGTCAGATTGTGTAAAGATAACACTACCCACCCACACTCTCATGCTACTAAGTCCTCTAAGTCATAAGGCAACTAGGGTGACTCTAGCGTAATCATAGCTCTGATACCACTTTAATCTGTTACCCCCCGAACCCGATCTCGGGCCACTCGAGCACGTGACAGATCGGCCACACCTGGACCAAGTACAAGCCCTCGCTTAAATGCAAGGCCTAAAATTTATATCAACCTGATTACAATTATCACAATATAACAATAATATTGAAAACCAATCACATAATAAGCGGAAGCATAAAAGGGTTCTACATAACCCTACAACAAACCACGATACATATCGTGTCTTAAATACAACCTCAAATACAGGACAATACTACAAGGTTTATAATGCCACACACAATAGCAAATAAACATAACCCCCTACTGCGCTACCAACCTCGCCGGGGTATCAACAAAGTCCCAAGGCCTGCATGTGACTCTCTCCTAGTCCGCGCCTGGAGCTCCTCTACTCCTCGTCACCTGTATCGAGGAATCAAAAACACAAAGGGGCACTGAGCACACCAATATTTCAGTTTTTAGTATCAACATATTTGTCACAAAAGTGTTGCATAATTTTGACAATTTTTAAATGTGGCCACTAATGAAATAGTAATGGGGTTATTAATTTGTGACGGCCAGTGACGAAATGAAAAAAATTGTCACTACAAGTTGTAGTGGTTATTTATTAGACTTTTAGTCATGAATTTTGCCTCCACAAAAGATGCAATTTCTTGTAGTGGATCAATGGGCACCACATACAAAACATGTGCATATAAGAAACATAAATGTAGCAAGAAATCTGCAAATATGGACATAGGACCCACGACCCAAATCATCATCAATATAGATATACATGTGGCCGAAAATATTTATAAACACTGAGCCCACAGCCCAAATCATAAAACACTGCCGATCCCCGAGTGGCCACTCGATTCCATAAAATTTTCCCCTGGCCTCTAAGGCCAAGTACTCAAGCCCCCTGTGGGCGGGCTCCCAGATCAATCCCCTTGTCAGGTGGAGCATTTAGGCCCGTGCCGTCACACATCCTAACTTAGATCCTGTAGGAGGCAGAGTCTATCTGCCTCCCTGCTCTCACTACGATTCGAGTCAACCCTTTAATCTTGCTCCCGGGTGGAACGAGTCTGTACAACTACAGATCTACTCCCCGTATCGAGTTGACTCTTAAACACTAATATGCACATAAAACCTGTACAATGAAAATACATTTCCGTACATGCACACTTGAAAATAATCATACCTTTACGATGAAAGAGTTTTCATGCAAGGTTTATAAAAAGCACATACCGTGCGTTTTTCCGTATGATTATCCACCTGTACTGGCATCTGAAACCTACTTGGATCCAAGCTATCTAGTCGGGTCCTCGACCCCATTACCACGTCCTAAGACGTGAAAACTACTGATCACTAATACATTCATAAAAAACTGAAATGTATTATACGCATCTAATTACCCTATTCATGAATTAAGAATATATCGGTCTATATGATTGCAAACTTGGATCATGAGTGTAATCCAAAAAGATTGCTCATAACTCTTAATCCGCTAATCGGATTTTATTGATCCAGGATTCGTTAGAAAGATGACTTCATAATCTTTCTAACGATATGCTAAACATCCCGATTGGGGTAATATTACTGAATAAATTGCCCCTTAAAATGGACAACCCGAAAACCATATTTTAAAGAAAATTCAGGCAATATCTCCTCTATTTATATGAGTTAAACTTTTCTACAAACATGCTCCATATAAATACAATACATTCTCAATACATTACTACACACATTCATCAACTCATGAATTCATAGTTAACCCATTTCACAACCTTAAAAGCCTATTCAATTTTGTCGTCAAATACTTAATCCTCTCATTGATTCTCAGAACCCATTCTCCCAATTAATTCAAAACTTCGTTCCTTACTACCCTTCATGCATTGAATCTACATGCATCGACTCCGTTAGAAGTTAGCTGACTCTTTGCCTTACACCACCACTCGCCGGTGATCGGTGCAGCTCGCAAAACAGGGAGAGAGAGGCCGCAGGTGTTAGGGGGTGGTCGGATTTGAGTCACGGCAGCGATGTTCGCCGCTGCACATCCGGGAGAGAGAAGAGGAAGGTCACCAGGACTAGGTAAAGGGGAAGCTCTCCGGGGCCACTCGTTGGTTTTCTTCAAGGTTCGTCCGCTACCAAGGCTAGCGAATCTGGTCCGTAACTCAGTGGACCTCGTCCGGACGAAGAGAGACATAGCCGAGGACTTGCACTCGCGTGTAGAAGGCGGAGGCGGGCTGGCCATCACGCTTCGCCAAAGCGAGGAGGCGGGCCGAGGTGGCGTCGTAATGGTCGCTGGAAGATTGGGCGCTACGCGTGGGGGAAGGCGAAGGAAAGCAAAATATTATAAGTCACTATAGCTTCACATGTTTCCCTCTGCCTGATCCGACAAGATCTATTTTATCTAGTCTCAGGTTTAACTCCCCGCGACTAGTTGAATGGATAATAGTGTTTAGGCTTAGGTTGATTTAATTTAGTTAAACCTTACACATCTCAATCAAACCCCATCAAGTATATTATTTAAGTGTTAATAGCTACTACGTTGTTTTGCGTTTTTGTCCTCATAAACACCTTTACAACTTGGCCACTTGAATATTTCTAATTTCCTGAAATATCAAGGCTTCATAATTCAACTTCTCCCTTAGTCACTGAAGAAGATGGTAAAATTTTATTTAAACCTTAAAATTCAAACAGGAACAGTATCCGGAAGGGGTGACTTTTACACTAGCCCAGCAAGTGACCAACCTACCTAGTTGAATCATACAAGTGTTTAAACTATAAAATAGAATAGAAGTCATGTTCTTAAAATTCAGTTGATTTCAATGCAATTTAATGACACGGTTCAAAGGATGCTCACAATAATACATAATATCTTTCAAAATATAATAATTTTACAAAACATGCTAAAATATATCGAATGGCAGTCAATTTATAATTATGGACACCCATAATACAATACTAAAATAACAATCAAGCTAAATACACACTATTCCTTGTGCCCAAGGATCCAATGTATCAATTATAACCCACATTGACTAGGTGTCAATTCCAATGTTTAGCCCTATTGGCAACTTGTAGATTGATACCAATATATGTCCCTATTGGCAGCGTATTGTTTCAAATATTTATCCCCATTAGCATAGCATCGCTTATAGTTTGAAAGTTTTTTTAGTCCAAAACACTAAAATCCAATAAAATTAATTGATTTTAGTGTCCAAATAATAGCATGCAATGTCCAATGTTTATAAATCAAGTATTTTGACGGAATTCAATCTAGTAAAACATTTTTGTCTAATCAATTCATTTGTTAAATATATGCGAATTTGATCCATTATTTGTATACAAAATATAAACATCATCATATACATACAAATCAATATATTTTTTGAAAACACTAAAAGGGAGAGAGAAGTTTACCATAAGTTCTGATAACAAACAGTTCATTTCCTACTTTGCCTACTTATGTTTTATCAAACGTAACCAACGATCTAAACTATTCCAAACACTTTTGTTTCAGTAATTCATAAATGCATTAGACAATCTATGAGATCCAACCAATCAATTTATACCTTTGCACTATTTATAATAAAATTAATAATAAAATCTAAGTAGGTTTTAAATCCTAATAATCACAATATAGTCAATATTGGTTCAGTTTATTGTTTCTTATTTTTATTCTAGCCTATTTGATACCTTTCCACTATCTACAATAAACTCTATAGATTGATTCAGATAGAGTATAGTATTTTAATATTTGTTCGATTTATTGTTTCTTATTTTAAAGTGGATTCCAAATAAAAGTTACTAGAATAAAAATATTCTACATTTCATATCAATCAAAAGATTTCAGATTTTCCTATGAATTTAGAATTTTCAAATTTTTATCATGCGGATTGTAGAAATTCGTAGATTTTCCTACTCTCAAATATTTAGTCATATCTTTTATTCTAAATTATTTCTAATTTATAACCTAAATCAGGAATAAAATAAGATTTTTTGAACAAGAAAAACCCATATCATTTTATTTGAATCTGGTCAGACAAATAATGTTGACTATTATTCTTTGTTTGGATCTCAAGAAATAATATATGAAACCTTTAAAATTATAGCTCCCTAACCTATAAATCCATATAAAAATAAAAGAAAATCCTAACCAATAATCTTTTAAGGGGGAGATTCATATGGAGATCCAAAAGATGAGTCCTTCTCTCTCTCTCTCTCTCTCTCTCTCTCTCTCTCTCTCTCTCTCTCTCTCTCTCTCTTGTTTTAAATTCCTTTACATTAAGGAAAGAACCAAGTGTAACAACCACTTGGATCTCTATTGGGGCTATGCACCTAGTTGGTGTTGCACATCAGCAGAGTTGTTGGTAAAATCTCTAATTAATCAACCCAAAACCTCCTCTTAATCCACTCAATCAGAGGTAATTAAAACACACTCAAAATAACAATTTAAATCAAACACTATGACCACAAAACCAGCCCCAAAACTGAAGAAAAAGATTAGAAAGATCAAGCCTGGGTAGGGCGTGCGATAGCACTACCCTAAAAGCAAATTATCGCCTTCGTGAAGGAATCCGACGATCTCCAGCTAATAGGGTATCCTATCCCACGCGTCGATCGGCACCTTCCCGTGGCACGTCACCGGGTCGGCGTAGCTCAAGTATCCCCATAAGAAGAAGGTTGAGAAGATGAAGAGAACTCTCAAGCTCCAAAAATGGAATGAAGATGGCAGCTAAAGAGGAGAGGTGCTGAAGGGTATAAAGATGAGAACACTATTTGGCTAGGGTTAGCAATGGGGATTTTATAGAGATGAAAACATTTCAATGGTTATAATTCTATCCGTTGGGAAACCAACGGCTCAAACTTGATTTGGTCAAAGTGTAAATACTGGCTGAATGTGAGGGTATTTCTAACAGTCCCCCACTACACTCACAATAAGTTATGACATAGATCAAAATGAGGTGTAATCTGTGACACACTCAAAATGAAGAGGATTAAAGATTTATATCTCAAAGTAGATCAAAATCAGGGTGTTGATTTCCCATCTAAGAAGAAAGAGAAGGTATTTGTTGAATAGAGTTTCTGGGATTACACAAGACCATAGACTGAGATGTCCTTAGGGACTTGAACCTTAGCCATCTAGTAGAATCTCCAACTGATGAAAGTGTAGTGAGCTAGGTCTTGAACTACATTCCTTGAATCAGCATTCAACTCAACTAGGGATCTTATGTGATACTTGAGCAAGGCGGATTTGGCGCATTATTGGCCATGTGCACGTACTATTTTATGGAGATTTTTGAGAGTTAACCCACACTCTCACAACTGCGGCCTGACAGTGGTCTCCACATAGGTGAGATCTCCAGAGATTATTTTGTAGTGTGATATCTCGCTTAGGTACAGCCTTTGATCTCATTAAGAGCTAAGCTCAACCTTAAACCACTACATGAGAGCACACGTCATAGGAATGGGGTAATAATGATAAATGTATCCCAAATACATATAGGGTGCTCTCCCAGTCAACCAATCAGATAACTTCCCTTTGAACTTCTATCCTGGGATCTCCATTCAAAGAAGTAGGGTTGTTACTGTTATTGACCTTCATGGGTTTAGCCCCATTCCCCTCGACGCATCAGCTATCAATGATCTCGATAGCCCTTTAGTCAGGCAATCCCCTAGTTTTAGCTCTGACTTTACATAATCAATGCTCACAACGTTGTGCTTGGTGTCAGCGCCAACCGGATCCCGAAGCCTCAAGCGCCTTGCATAACGGCGTGCTTATAGGGATCGCCCTAGAAACGCGCAGGCTAAATAACATGGCGGATAATCAATACGAGTTTAAATTATTGTCAGTAGGAAGAAAATATATAAGGTTAATACAAAACCCTAACAGGTCCTAAATGACACAAGATCCTCACTCAGAAGGAGATTTGAGGTCCGCAAACCTCAGCTCAAAATATCCCCAACGTTGCTAGGCTGTCCCGCGGAAGCTCCCTCCAGAGTCCCGCTCCTAGCTACTCGTCGTCACCTGGGAACACATCAAGCAACCAAGTGTATGAGCCAAAGAAAGGCCCAGTAGGATCGCACATAAATCAATAAAGGTGGCAAAAGCCATAAGCAAAGAACAGAATAAAGTAAGTTCAAATATGCAAGTGAAATAACATCACGAGCCAATAAAAAGTCTCTGGAATGCGGATAAATCCACAGATGTACTCAATCTCTGGCATATGTGATACTAAGATGTCTACGACATCAGCGCCATCATCGGCATCGCCGGCCTAAGTCGGATAGCTGCTATAATAATCATGTACATGGCAAGAAAATGCCGCTCATTTCGAGCCATTGGCCGATATTATCGCCCTCTGCTTAGGGGCATCCGTCCGATGTATCATGCACGAAAGTAAGAGAGATTGCTAGTATAAATACCTAACAACAAGTATACATATATATCCAAGTGACAACATCTTGAATATATAATAATCCATTGACCTCATTGAGATCGAATGTACGCATTATCTAAGGAACGTCTCAACTCAAATCGTATATAAAAGCATGAAGCAACAATCTCCTCGAGATATAAAGCCGATACATATGGGGAAACCCATCTCGAATATGTATTGGGAACCTCTCGAGGAAATAAAACTGAAATCAAAGCAAGATAGAAGGAAGGAATAATCACCGAGAGAGAATAGAATATCGACCGCTATGGGTACCACCCCCTGACCATCCAGGTGCAAGTAGGATGCAGAGGGTACTCACGGCCATCACAGCCATGGAGTATCACTTCTCTTCATATGCCATGGAGTATCACCTCACAGCCATCCCAAACAATAACACAAGAAGAATGTCAGGGGTACTCCTCAAAGCAGATCATATCAAAACATACAAGCTCAAACAAATGCAAGCATAACATGTCAGCAGAGCGAGGCGGGTATCAAAAGATGGACTCCAACATCCATCTAGCGCACAATATCAGCAAATCAATAGAATACTATGAGTTAGAACTACTCGGCGCAGATGCGACATCCTACCTTATTCACCTCCAGCGGGACCTGCCGAGTCCGGAAAGCCTTCCATTGAGGGTCCTCCCGATCACCTCACCACGTCCCTAAACATGGTAAATGTTCGTCACATAACATTTCATATCAAAAGGAATGCATTACATGCATTAAATCACCCTACTTGTGAATTTACTGAAATGTCGTCTTTTAAATTCGTAACCGATGGATCCGGGCTCTTAGATACCTGCCCGCACCATTTTTACTAGTTTAGATATACACCAAAACTATCGGGACGATCGGAATCAAATTCCGAGTCTTTTTGAAATCATTTGAAGTTCTTATTCCACAATTTCATTACAGCTACAGTAACTAACTAAATCATGAAATTGAACTCTCAAATCGATGCCCAAAATCTTTATTATTCCTTCCCAAACTTTCAATACATTATCTTCCCAATATACACTTTCATTTTGATTAAAAATTGGGGTTCGTTACCATCACCCCATAGCTCGTTTAAAAGAACCAAGTCCATGTCATCTTTAGTGATTACTGGTAATTCCATTTTACAAATCGAGAAATGCATGTATTTACAGTTCCTAAGTGAGTTCAACAATTAACTCACAACACCAATATTGAAATAAAGAAGTCTACACTCATCAAAGGCTGGATTCTTTAATCATAATAACACACAACATAACCCATCTATCGTTTGTCCAAGCTAGATCCAAGATATAGTTCATCTCGGCGGATGGATTGTAAGTTGTAACCTTACAACAATTCCTTAAATTCCTTTTTGAAGAAAACATACCAAACATTTAATTGCAAATAAATGCGAACCATAGCGCAAAGCGCATTCCTTTTTACTACTTAAACCCATTGACAATTATGTAGGTAAGGCTACTTTTGCTATATTATAGCACATATGGAACAACATGTTGTAGGTGGCCAAAACAATGATAGATCATGAAGAATTCTATTCACTACCAATATGTGACTATAATTAACTATTGATGAGGAACCACGAGACTTGAACATTTCCAAGCCTTAACCTAAAGATGTTTCTTGAAAATGTAATGGAGATTAAAGAAAGCACTTTTTCAATACAAATCAAGCGATGAAATAATCAAGTTACCAACAACCTTCATAGACAAGAAATGGTTTAAGAACATATCCTCTCAAAGGGAAATTATCCATTGCTAATAGTAAACTTTATGTTTGTTCCCTTGATACCAAGGTTTATACATAATTTCCATAACCTATATGTTCATCAATTCATACACAAGCATGGCCATCAATTAATCCTCAATCTTAATCTCATCAATGACATACCATCTCTATTAATCATGTATTGCAAAAGACACTGCTACTGTTAAAACCTAGAAGCATGAAAACATGATATCCCAGGATTCAATTAGGTATTAACTCCTATAATTTTCATGAAAATTCGACGGCACCTCCCCTAATTATAGGGCCCCGAAATTAATACAATCATGCAACCAATCTATCCATTACACATGGATTTTATAATCAATACAACACTTATACATGACATTCAATTTACATGTCTCTTTACAACACATGCATACGATCATTCCACCAAATCAACTTTAGAAGTTAAATCCTTCATCAACATACATTCCATTGGCATCAAGCTTAACACATTAAAATTCTAAGAATCCCAAATCATGTCAAGTTAATTTCATCCAATCAATCCACTAATTAATGTGTAAATTCCCCAAAGTTAGGGGCTTAGGTGATGGCCCAGTACGGCGTCGGTGATGGCGGGGTTGCATGCGTCTTGAGGAGAAAGGCTACAAGTGGTCGAATGGCGCTTGCTGCTTGCTGCCGCCTGGGCGGCTTACTTGCGTACTTGACGCGGGCTCAGCAATGGTGTAGCCTTGGCAGCCTGCGATATCCTTTGCCCACGCGGACAGCTGTCTTTGCTGCAATGTGGAGCCTTGTTGTCGCGGCCTTGAAGACGTCTTGATCTGTGTGATCTTTGTCTTGTGGCCCAGGCGTCTGTGAGAGCTTGTGCCAGGTCTACAGTTGGGGAAATTAATGAGTGTGTATTTGGGCGCAGCATTGAGGGTTTCAGTCTTGGCTTGTGAGGGTTGTCGATGGGGTGGTGTATGCGTCGTCGAGAGGAGAGGAGTGAGTAGCTGAGCAAATTCTCAGATCTGAGAATGGAGAGAGAGAGAGATATTTAGAGAGATGAAATATCTCTCTCTTCTTTGTCATACTATAAATAATAAAATTCTTTTATTATTTTCTTAATAAATAAAGAATCCTTACAATGTCACATGTTTACTATTCCTTCACATGTGCACTATTCATTCACGGGTAAGTGATCTATTTCTTGTCGGGGCCCACTGTGATAATTCTCTCGTCCTCATGCGCCGGATCCTGTGAATCTTGGGTCATGGTCCCAATGGCAAGTGCCTTTGTTGTAATATCAGCGAGAATCGGTCTACCGTCGGACCAAATCCAAGAATATAGGCTTTCGGTCCAAATCCTCGTCCCGCGGCATCTTGTGGCATCAGGGACAAATCTCGGTCTCGACCCGGATCCACTTTCGGGATTTGAATATTTGTCTTTTCCTCCATTTTAAATTGTCTATTTCCTTGCACCGATAATTACTGATTTAATTAGTACTTAATTAAATCGGATTAATCAACCCTTTAAAATTTTCTCAAATTTCGCCGTTTACCATATTAAATTACAATTTAATAAAGTGCGGAAATAAATAAATAAAATCCTTATTTATTTGGGCCAGTCTATTACATCGGTGCCTCGGCTGACTTGTCAGGACCATAAGTGCACATTCATCTTGTCATTTGTACATTCACGTTTACACAGTTTAATAGCTGATTTAGAATCACAATGTATAGCAATAGTATTCATATTTGAAGACATAACAAGAATTTCAAAAAGTAAATTCCTAATCCACTCAGCTTTAGTGCAAGTGGAATCTAGTGCAATGAGTTCAGCTTCCATGGTGCTCCTAGCATTGAGCTTCGCTTTGCAGATTTCCATTGGATGGCTCCTTTACCGAGTAAGAACACTTGACCAGAGGTGGACTTTAAGTCCAGGGAATCAGATATCCAATTGGCATCTGTATATCCCTCTACAACAACGAGGAATCCCGTGTATTTCAATCCTCGGGACACTGTTCCCTTGAGATATTTAAGAACTCTTTCAAGAGCAGTCCAGTGCTCAGAGTTTGGGTTGCTTGTGTACCTACTAAGTTTGGTCACTGCATAAGCAATGTCGGGTCTAGTCCTGTTAGACAAATACATTATAGATCCTATGATTTGTGCATATCGATCTTGCCTTACAGGTTCACCCTTATTTTTCTTATGGTGCACACTAGGATCATAAGGTGTGGCAGAAGGTCTGCAATCAAGATAACCAAATTTCTCTAATACTTTCTCAGTGTAGTGTGATTGTGACAAGGTTATTTCAGATTCGGTCCTAATGAGTTTGATTCCTAAAATCACATTTGCCTCTCCTACATCCTTCATGTCAAATTTGGTAGACAAGAATTTCTTAGTGTCATTGATCAAATTCATGTTTGAGGCAAATATGAGTAAATCATCAACATAGAGACATATTACGACACATTGATCATTCACTTGCTTGTAATATACACATCTATCATAATTATTGACTTTAAATCCATAGGAAATAATTTTGGAATCAAATTTAGAATGCCACGGTTTAGGGGCTTGCTTTAGTCCATAAAGAGATTTTATGAGCCTACAAACCTTATGCTCTTGTCCTGGGACAATGAAGCCTTCAGGTTGCTCCATATAAATCTCTTCCTCTAAATCTCCATTTAGGAAGGCTGTTTTGACATCCATTTGATAGATTTCTAATTTATGCACAGTAGCTAGGGCGATTAGAACTCTAATAGTTGCAATTCGGGCAACAGGTGAATAGGTGTCAAAGTAATCTAAACCTTCCTTTTGTTTAAACCCCTTAGCCACTAATCTGGCCTTATATTTTTCTATGGATCCATCGGGCCTTAGTTTCTTTCTAAATACCCACTTGCACCCTAGTGGCTTATTTCCTGGGGGCAAAGTAGTAAGGATTCAAGTATCGTTACTCAAGATTGAATTTATTTCATCGTCAATTGCTTCTTTCAAGAAAGGAGATCTCATGGCCTCTTGATATGTACTAGGAGTGTCCTCAATCAAAAAGGTAACAAATTCATCTCCTAGGTTCTTTTCTATCCTTCCTCTCTTGCTTCTTCTAGGTTCTTCTATAGATTTAGGAATAGGTCTACTAGAAGAATCATGGGTTATAGGAACAAGAGTAGGATACGGAGGTATTGAAGTCCTTAAGGGAAATATTTTCTCAAAATAGGTAGCGTCTCTAGCCTCAATAATTGTGTTGTTGGCTATTTCATTCACCTCAGAATTGATCACCAAGAATCTGCCAACATTACTATCTAAGGTATATCCCAGAAATACAACATTAAATGTTTTGGGTCGAATTTTCCTAACCTTTGGTTCAGGTATCTTGACCTTAGCTAGACACCCCCACACTTTGAAGTAATTCAGCTGTGGCGCTCTTTTCTTCCAAAGCTCATATGGTGTTGTGTTACGGTTCTTAAATGGTACCCTATTCAGTATGAAGCATGCTGAGAGAAGGGCCTCCCCCCACAAGTTCTCGGGTACTCTAGAACTTAATAACATGGCATTTACCATATCCATTAATTTCCTGTTTTTCCTTTCTGCTACCCCATTGGACTCTGGAGTATAGGGAGCAATGAACTCATGGATGATCCCATTCTCTTCACAAAATTGAGTCATAGTATGAGAGGTGTATTCACCACCTTGATCAGACCTAAGAGTCTTAATAGATTTCCCTAATTGGTTTTCAGCTTCAGCTTTGTAAATCATAAATTTGCTGAGAGCTTGATATTTGGTTTTAATCAAATAGACATAACAGTATCTAGAGTGATTATCTATGAATGTTATGAAGTATCTATTACAAGTTCTAGTGGGAGTTCTATTTGAATCACAAATGTCACTATGAATCAATTCAAGTAAATCTGAATTCCTATTAATGTGTTGGAAAGGCTTTTTAGGAAGTTTGCCTTGGACACAACTTTGGCAGTTTGAGTTAGAGTCAATTTTTGATTTAGGAATCAAGTTTAGGTTTATTAATCTTCTTATTGTTCCAAGATTCACATGTCCTAATCGTCCATGCCAAGTCTCACGAGATTCAATATTCATGATCATAGATGAAGAAGAAGAAATAGAAGCAAATTCATTAAAAGATAAAGTGGAAGGTTCACAGACATTTAATCTAAATAAGCCTTCAGATACAAAGCCTTTTCCCACAAAATGATTTCCCTTAGGCTTTGCTTGTTTGGAGGTATTTGGAGGTTTCATAAAGTAAGGCTTTTGGAGGGTTAACATGAACCCTTGTTTGGATCTAGGAGGGGTTAAGGAGGGTAAGGTTTTTGGAGGTAGTTGGAGGTAAAATGGAGGGTTAAAACCCCCCACTTTACTCCACTTTTCAACCCTCCAAATCGAAGGGTTTCCAAGGTTATATTTTAAAAGATTACCAAATTGCCCTTTTCATTAAAAACCTATCTCTTCTTTTCCAGTCTTGCATCTGGTGGCCGACAACCTCCATACTCAACAAGGATCCCACCCTCACCAGTCCTCGTCGGTGCTGCGATCCCCAGTGATCCGTCAAGAGATTGTCCGGCAACCTAATTTTTGAAGCTTGTCGTCCCTCCGTGCAAGGTGAGCCCTTTTTGTTTTGATCTTTTTCATGTTATGGAGTTTTGATCTTTTTCATGTTCTGGAGTTGTGTTTTCGATGAAGGATTTGTAATGGCTTGTATTGTATCGGATGGAGTTGTTGATATGAACACACTGCATTTCCTATCTTGATTCTCCAGAAAAAGGAACTGACAGATGTGGTGAATGAACACACTGCATTTCCTGTTCTTTTGTTTAGGATGCTTTCAAATTTTGAACTTGTTTGCTGTTTTTGGAATTTTTTGATTGAATCTTGAATGCCTCTCTGGATTTCTGCTGCATTTCTGTGGCTCTGCAATTTGGATTTCTGGATTTTTTTTTTCCTGAATGAATCGCTAGCTACATTTGCTTGTTGTTGATCATTTTCTTGATCTGCATTGCGTGAGGAACTTGGAATGATGGCTTGAGCTGACATTATATGTTAGAGAGAGAAGGGTTTTATGGATAATGGAGCAGGAAAGCATGATTGTGGTAGAACGCTTGAAATTTATTCATGTAGAACTGGTTGGGAGAAAATAGACATGAAAATTGCTACAATTCATGAAGCCATTCTCTTTTGATGACTAGGATCATGTTCTTAGATATGGGGTTTTGTGGAGTAAAGAATAGAATCATCAACTTCTGGTTTTTACTAGCTCAAAATTTTCTATAATTTGTTGTTTTTGTAATTCTGAATGATTATGTACCAAGATTTCTTCTTGAAACAATATTCTTCTTCTGTGATTCCAAACTTAATGCTTGTTCAGTACTTAATATTTTTTTTCTCTCTCTCTCCAAATGGTTTTCATGACAAGATTCTCCCTGGAAATATCTTGTGTTGTGGTATCTCCAATTGGTTTGATTGATTCAAATTCAATATGTGGCAACTATAATATATTTTAAAAAAATGAGGAAAAGAAAATCTGGTATGAAGGTAGCATCCATGAGGACTGGAAGTTAAGATGCTGGAGTTGAAAGGTTAGATATGTTTGAGGTTTATCCACATACAAATGGTCCATTGTAGGACTCAAATACAAGATGTCAAGATATGTTCTATTTATTTCACTATAAGTAGTATATTATGATGTATGTTTAGCATACTGTCATAATGTATCGTGAAATATGGTGACCAGATTTTTGTTTCTATTATCTTAATAGAAACAACATTCTTGTTGTTAACTATATCCATTTTTGATCTTGCTTGATTATGTATTATTGGCCATAGTTAAATATGTTGACCAGATTTCAATATCAACAATATTGAGACAAGGATAATCAAAATGTCCTGCCTAAAGTCTTCATTGGTAAGCCACAAACTAGCCGTTCATTTTCTCATTTCTCCCCTGCTTTTGCCATCTGGTATATAGGATATAGGTATCCATCTGGTATGTTCCTTGTAATATAATGTGCTAAATATATTAAGGTATTCAATTGATATATATGTTGTTTATCTTCCTTATTTGATTATCCCATTGTTTTTTAGACTTGTTTGTGGGACATTTTATTTGATTCTAGTATTAATGTCAATGCTCAACATCTTTTTCCTTTTATCTTTAACTTATATTATAATCGATAACTTTTTATGTTTAGATGGCCGGTGAAAATAATATGTCGGCTAAAATTGTTTTGATTCGGGAAATATTGGAGGCTCCTTTCATGAGATTGCAACGATTGCACCATTTAGCAATGGCTCAAGTTATTATTACTATGATTTGTTGGATTGCAACACGCGCGAATGAACGGGGACATATGAGAGGTCAAATCACCCGTGAAATACGACTTGAAGGAGAAAAGGCAAGAAATCAACTAATGTCACATTTGCTATCAAGTGGTCTATGCCATAACATGATAAGAATGAGTCCTACAGCTTTCCTAGGATTGTGTAATATATTGGTCAGAGAGGGTGGTCTCAGACCAACTTTACAAGTATCTGTCTAGGAACAAGTTGCCAAAACACTTATTTATTAGGTCATAATGTCACCCATCGTGAACTATCTTTCTTCTTTCGTCGTTCACGTGAGACCATTTGTCGTCATTTTCATAAGGTATTACAAGCTATAGTGGAGCTAGAGGACAAATACCTAATACAACCCGATGGCTCACAAATGCCTCCAGAAGTATCCAACAGCAGCAGATTCTTTCCATACATCAAGGTATTCAAATGTTTAATTATTGAATTGAATTGAATTACATCTTTACTAGGATTGTGTGTATGGTAACAATAAAATATTAAATTTTCCTTCAGGACTGTGTTGGGGCTATTGATGGAACATATATCCGAGTAAAAGTTCTAGCGTAGAAGCCCCCAAGTATCGTGGAAGGAAGGAATAGCCAACACAGAACGTGCTGGCTGCATGCACATTTGATATGAAATTCACATATGTGTTACCCGGATGGGAAGGCACAAAGATCCATCTTCGAGAGTTATGAAAAATGCGTTAACGAGATCTTGTCCTCTCAAAATTCCACAAGGTACTAGTTGATATAATATAATATTATATAAAACACTATATATTTTTAAACACACCGTGATAACAAAGTGCGTTTTATATTTAGGAAAATATTATCTTGTTGACGCTGGATTCATGTTGACAAGTGGGCTCATTACACCATACAGAGGGGAACGATATCACTTGAAGGAGTACTCTAGAAACCCACCACGGAATCGGCGTGAATTATTTAATCTTCGCCATGCATCTTTACGGAATGCCATTGAACGCGCATTTGGTGTCCTCAAGAAGCGTTTCCCTATAATAGGGAGATCGATGGAGCCACATTATTGTTTGGAAACACAAAAGGAAATTATTTTTGCTTGTTGTATCTTGTATAACTATTTAATAGGTGTAGACCCTGAAGATACAATACTTGCACAAGCTGAGGACGAAGTTGGGGATGAAGCACAAGAGGAATATCATGGTAACAGGGAAAATAATGAAGAAAGCATTCGAGGAGGGATTATTAGAGATGCCATATCGGATGAGTCGTGGATTAATTATTATGAAGAATCTGTTTAAGTTTCAATTGCAAATGTAGCATCTGTTTGAAATAGGCTTTTTGTATGACAGTTTAAGGCTGACTTTATGTTAAAACATTGCTTCTTTATGACATTATTATTATTTTTAGAAATGATAATTTCATTAAGTGCTTTTTAATTTCATTATTTTTACACAGTTGGAATATATTTATGTGCTTTTTAATAGAAAATGAAACTATATATTTTTAGACAGTTGGAATATATCACTAGTTGTAATTTTGTGAATTATCTTTCTTATTTGAAGATTTATTATCATTGCAATTAGTAACTTTTTATTTTCTTCTTGATGTAGCTTAAAAAATGCCAAAAGGAAAAGCCCTGTTAATGATCAAGATGGAAATGCCACTTGCACATGGACATCGAGTATGGATGATGCTTTACTTGATGCATATTTGCATCAACAAACAATTGGCGATAGAGTTGGTGGAACTTTTACTACACATGCATTAGAGAACATTGTCACTGAATTAAAGAGTAAATTTCTAGATAAGCCTATAGACAAAGAAAAGGCTCAAAACCGCATGAAAAATCTAAAAACAGAAATTTACTCGATGTTATGATTTTTTCAAGAATGGAATGAGTGGATTCGCATGGAATCCCACTACAGAAATGTGGAGCGCTGAACTTGAAGTATGGAAACATCTAATTGAGGTTAGTCTTTTTTTTTTACATACTAGAACAATGTATTTTACATATTGATAACAATATTGTTTTTTATATAGGCAAAACTGGAAGCTGCTAAATGGATGAACAAAAGTGTTAAAAACTATGACAAATTGGTTCAGCTCTATGGACAAGATAGGGCAACTAGGCAACATGCTGAAACTGCATCAGAGATGAGACGAAGAAGAGTGCAAAATACTGGTAATGACCTTTCTCCTGGGAATACAATTGATGAAATTGATTTGTCTCATACCCAGAACATCGCAAACTTAGAGAACTTGGGTGAGAATGAGGTTGAAGAAGAAACATTACCTACAAATCAACAATATCAATCTGAAACTCCAAGTTCTTCCAAGTACAATAAAGGTAAAAAAAGATACGATAGTCATGACGACATGAGCATGTTTTCTACATCGGTTGATACTTTAGCTAGTGCTATGATTCAATCAACCAATGCCATGATTGAAACATCCCATACCAACACAAATATTTTGATGACATGTTTGGGTAACCAAGATCCAACTAGAGGTGTTGATGTGTGGGCCATGCTTATGGATCTAGGAATCTCACAACCATTTCTTCGAGAGGCTTACATGTTCCCTATTGAGCAACCCAAGAAGTTGGAAGGTTTGATTAAATGTCCAAATGAACCTCGTAAATCTTTATTGTTGTCCATGATGGGGCGTGATCATGATGGGGCAAATTAAATTTTGAGGTTAGCATCCTCTTTTTAGAAAACCTTGAATAATGATTGTAGATGCGTTTATGTAAGACATATGTGTAACTTTGAGAATTATTCTTGCAGGTTCTTGGGAGGAATTGGAAGGCAGATGTTGACTGAATTTGTTTTTTTGGAGTTCTCCATGCTTTGAGTTGTGTTTGTTTTGTTTTGGACTTGTAATGTTGACTAGTAATGTGGACTAGTAATGTGAAACATTTTATGGTTGCAACATGTAATTTTGGTTATTTTGGACTAGTAATGTTGACTTGATTTTTTATGACTAGTAATGTGTAACACTTTATTCTTGAAGTATTAATTTGTGTGTTGTATTATTATGATAGTCAATGCAAAATGCTCACAAGTATGCAAAATGCTCACAAGTTTAAAATTTTAGAAAAAAAAGGAATTATTAAAATTATAAATCAAATTACAAGGTGCATAAATAAATTTAAAAAATTAATAAATTTTTTAGTATATAATATTAAATATTAATTGAATATTTGGTATATAACATCCTACAAATCTTTTAGTTCTATAAAGGGTATTTTGGTAATGTTGGTGTATAACCTTACCTTCCATTACCTTCAAACCAAACACAATAAGGTTTAAAAACCTCATATTACTTTACTTTGGCCCCAAACAAGGTTTACTTGAAAACCTTACTTTCCTTTCCCTTCCCTTCCCTTCCCTTCCTTTCCCTTACTTTATGAAACCTCCAAATACCTCCAAACAAGCAAAGCCTTAGTGATTACAATTCTATTTGACTCTAATACGATTTTATAACCAGACTCGATCAAAAGTGATTCACTGATCAGGTTCCTAATAATATCTGGCACGTGCTGAACATCAAGTAGAGTAAGGACTTTGCCTGATGTCATCTTGAGATCTACTAGTCCTTTCCCTAGCACATGTGCTACTGATCCGTTTCCTAGAGTCATACATCCTCCACTTGAGACATGATAAGTGGAGAACCAGAAACGTTCAGTACAAACATGGACGTTAGCACCAGGATCTAAAAATCACTCTAAGTTTTGATAAGTCAAATTCACCATAGGGATAAAGCTTACTGACCTAAACTGAGTCTCAGTGGAAGGCACACCCATTTCAAGTACATTAGCTTGTGGTTTGGGTGGACCTGAGTTCTGCTTCACTGGTGTAGTCTTCCTAAAGAAGCAGTCCTTCGCCACATGGTTGGTCCTACCACAAACAAAGCAATGTTTAGTGTTCTTCTCAGAATTTTTGGGAATAGGTGATCTAGTCTGAGAAGTGGGGTGTGTGTGTGGTTTGCCCCTATATTTAAAGTTCTTGCCCCTAGGAGAGTGAATTTTGTTCTTAAGTGATTGTTTGGGGCCTTTGGGGCTGTTACTGGACTCAGCCATGCAAACTTTTCCCTTAGAGGTATTCGTGGCTCTAGAGTGGAGACGGTTTGCTTCTTCGGTCCTAAGCATGTTATAGACTTCTAGTAAGTTCAGTGTGTTAATCTTGTGTCTGAGTGAATCAGCAAAATTGGACCAAGATGGTGGAAGTTTGCTAAGTAAAATAGACACTATGTGAACTTCTGAGAAATTTGTCCTATGTTTGCTAAATGTAGCAATGTACTCCTGAAAAGTAAGGATTTGTTCTTCTATGGGTGTGTTGTCAACCATCTTAAAGTTGTCAAAGTCTACTGTGAGATGACTAACTCTAGTGGCATTGTTGGGACCATATTCAGTTTCTAAAGAGTCCCAGATTTCCTTGGCAGTTTTACATTTATAGTATTTGTTGCGTAATCTCTTAGAAAGACAACTAAGCAAACGGTACTTGCAGTGGTAATTGATTTCTTCTGCAGTTATATCAGTCATGTTCGAGAATTGAAATTGATTGGAGTTGGAGATCAAAAGTCTACGAAGGCTATCAGAACCAAAGTCATTTGAATCAGATTTAGGGTTCCTAAGAGCTGAGGCTAAGCCTTGAGTGGAAAGCCAATACTCAACTTGTTCTTGCCACCTCGTAAATATAGTCTTCTCGTCAAACTTCTCAGGTTTGTATGCCATGTTGGTATTGTTAAAAGACATTGTTGCTAGCATAGTGTCAATCTAATTTCAGTGCTACAGTGAAGAGCTACTTAAGCAAAGGATTACAAGACACCAATGCAAAAGAAATACAACAAATAAGTACAGGAATTTAAAGCAAGTGTTTCAGCAAGACGACAACAGGTTATAAGGTAAAGAAATATGTTGATTCTCAGTGGATAAACATGTAAGCAATTAAAATGTAATTATAGATTTTTCTTCAGTTGCTTTGAAATCTATGAATCAAATTTGTAAGAAGCTAAGGCAGATTCAAAACAATTCAAGTGGAATGTAATGAATGCTTCAACAGTGCATTGAAATTAATCAAGACATTGATAAATAATAAAATGATGCTTTTGAAAGTCAAAGTTTAGAGTTGAATTTGGCTATGAATATACTAGATCTGATTTTCAGAAAATGACCAACGAAATCAGATCAGATCAGTGATAGTATTTCCAAGAAATTAATTGAGATTTAGCAAGAATAATCGGCTTTTAGATTGTTGGCAAAATCTCTAATTAATCAACCCAAAACCTCCTCTTAATCCAGTAAATCAGAGGTAATTAAAACACACTCAAAATAACAATTTAAATCAAACACTATGACCACAAAACCAGCCACAAAACTGAAGAAAAAGATTAGAAAGATCAAGCCTGGGTAGGGCGTGCGATAGCACTGCCCTAAAAACCGATTATCGCCTCTTTCGTGCAGGAATCCTGCGATCTCTCTAGCTAATAGGGTATCCTATCCCACCCGTCGATCGGTACCTTCCCGTGGCACGTCATCGGGTAGGCGTAGCTCAAGTATCCCCAGAAGAAGAAGGTTGAGAAGATGAAGAGAACTCTCAAGCTCCAAAAATGAGAATGAAGATGGCAACCAAAGAGGAGAGGTGCTGAAGGGTATGAAGATGAGAACACTATTTGGCTAGGGTTAGCAATGGGGATTTTATAGAGATGGAAACATTTCAATGGTTATAATTCTATCCATTGGGAAACCAACGGCTCAAACTTGATTTGGTCAAAGTGTAAATAGTGGCTGAATATGAGGGTATTTCTAACAAGAGTGTCCCAAAATTGTACAGATCCAAACCAAAGGATCACACCTAACGAAACTACGGACCACATCAACCCTGGTTAGCCCATACTTATACAACTCACTCCCACTCCCTCTTTCTCTCCCCCTATCTTCTTTTAAATCTTAAACCCTACTTGTTTGATTGTTATTTCCTTTTCCTGCCCCACCATCTCTTGCTCGCCCGCCTTTGGCCTTTTATCCCTCAACCACCTTGTTCCATGTTCCCATTTCAGCTCATTCTCCCTCTCATCGTCTGCTTGATGCTCTCCTCCAATTTTCAAAAGGAGAAGCTTGGCTATGCTACCTACTTCTTCCTTCAAATACCTTGTTATTTCTTTCCTCCCAAATTGCCCACCATACCACCATTACCACAATGCTCCATGCGCATCTATCTCCTTCCCTTATCCTTTCTTTACCCCAAGATTCTCAGGCTTCCTCTACTGATGGTGGACGTAGTTTTAAGTCCCACACCACTTCCAAGTATCCCAGATCGGAGCCACAAACCTGCAAGTTATAAACAAGTGATTTACCTCTTCATATTTAACCCCGCATAAAGGACACCTGACATCTAGGTCCCCCCAGCCACGTTTACACATGTTACTTCTCGTGAGGATCTTATTGTATACTACTAGCCATGAT
The DNA here is from genome assembly GCA_026586065.1 of Dioscorea zingiberensis. Taxonomy (NCBI): domain Eukaryota; kingdom Viridiplantae; phylum Streptophyta; class Magnoliopsida; order Dioscoreales; family Dioscoreaceae; genus Dioscorea; species Dioscorea zingiberensis. The sequence goes on along the minus strand of CM048827.1, from coordinate 9,876,534 downwards.
AACATTTTCATATTTATCGGAGCCTTTACTTCCCAAAAGACCTGGTGTAGCCTCGATCTGACTCCTCCATCGATCAGTAATGTATACATACTCTTCCCTGAGAATTTTTTCGACTCCGTGAATTGCTATATCCTGCAGTCGTCCCTGTGCACCTACCGACAACTTCCAATGATTTCCATAATCTCCCATCTTCCTCTCTTGCTTGCCCCCCTTGCTTCAAGCTTCATTTGCGACACCCATCGGGGTTCTCCTCGCTCTAGATACACGCAGTCAGGGACCATCCTATGCTTGTTTATACATACTTTAAACACTTCTAGAAAAGCCAGTCTGAGCTTGGTATCAAAATTGACTAGGGTTTTAAAGTCTATTTATAACATTACAATTATGACCAATTTGCATGAAATAGGCTATAAAATATAAATTATATAAATACTCTAATTGGAAAGATTTTTTTTAAAAAAATTGAGGATCTTATAGTTAATTGTAGAACATACATAATTAAGTTTCAATTATGAATAGTTGAATATACCCTTAACTCTAAACAAAAACTTGAACAATGGAGTGTAAAAGTTCAAGGTGTAACTTTGAATAATTCAGGGAGAACAATGATAAATTATTCATGCTTGTCTAAATATTTGACCATGAAATAGTTTACAAACTTCAATAATTTAATGTAAACTTTGAATATGAATAGGACATTAGAATATAGATAGTTACGCTTGCCATTAAACATTTTTTTTTCAAGTATGAATAATTGAGTATACTACATGAACACTTTGACCAAGAAATATACAAATTTAGGTGGAATCTTTGAACCTTGATAGGTTATAGAGGTTTATCTTAGTTTTGAACAAGAAATAGTTTAAAACAAGAACCAATTTAAGTATAAACCTTGACCATTAACAAGAACTTAAAATATGAATAGTTACACTAAGAATATGAACAGTAAGTTTCAAGTACGAATAGTTAAGTATACTAGACAAACACTTGGATAATAAAGTGTTCAAATACATAACTCAATAAATACTGAACATGCTTTCATAATCCTCTGTTGGATTCCCTTAAAAATGTTCCATCATAACTACAAATCCCACAAGTTAAGCATGTTCACATTTATCATTGAATTAATCAAAGGTAGCTAACAACTTTGTAATATCTATGGCATTATTGAAATTTCTAAAGACAGTTGTGAGGATATAGATGTTGTAGCAATGAAGGTCAATACGATGACTCTTATTTCTGAATAATCTAGTTCATGGAGGGCTAATGAACTTCATAGGGTGATAGCGAGACCAATTGGTGTTTATTAGTGTTGGGCGGCCATAGCGGCAACAAGGAGGTAGTCGAGGTGGCTTAGCTTGATGGTGACAAAGAGTTTATGTCAACTGGGAGGGGTGCAGACTGACTTTTTATGTTATCAACCAAAGTGGTGGTGAAATTGGTACCATTGAAGGTTAGGATAGTTGGAAGGATGGGTTGTAATCGTGGTTGGTCAAAGCATCACTTGATTGTGGTAGTTGTCATGTTGACGAAGAGGATGCTTTGAGTGCAAATAATGGATGGCGTGTATTGCAAATTAGTGAAACTTATTGGTCTGACATTATGTGCTAGTTTCTACAATTTCCTGAATAAGTCAGTAGTTTGTTCTATTTGTTTACGAATTTTATTAAGTTACAATTAGTTAGCATAGCTGTATAGTCCATTGTATGGTTACTCTTAGTTGTCAGCTTTGTAAATAACTTTGACCAGATTAACTTATTGTTGTATGGTTAGCTTAGTTGGCACCTTTGTAACTAAGTTGACCAGATTTACTTCTTTTACTAAAATAGCTTTATACAGCACACTTCTATTTAGTTTGATTATGAATAAATGAGAATTATTCTTTTCTACATTTTCTTCTCTAGAATTAACATGGTATTAGTGTGTTTCCCTGCTAATCTCTTGCTCTGATTCAATCGGGTGGTGCTACTTGCATTGTATCTGATTCTTCTTTGATCATCTTCTCCTCGATCGTTATGAATTCGCCAGGATCTGGATTCTCCGATTCCTCCTCTAATGATGACCAATAAATCCTTATTTCCTCCATCACTTTGATTATCAGCCTAGTATTGGTATCGCAACAGTTAACAAGAGATAAATACGCCTCTTGGAGCCGCGTAATGTTAAATGCACTATCCGTGAAGAACAAGCTTTGGTTTATCAATGGATCTATCTCCCAAGAGACACCAATCTCAAACTTCTTAGTTCTTGGAACTGGAATAGCAATATCATTATGTCCTGGATTTTAAATTTTGTTTCCAAGGATATATCTGCCAGACTAATTTTCATTAACTCTACTTATGAGATCTGGAATGATCTCAAGGATCGCCTCCAACATAGCAATGGTCCTTGTATTCTCCAGCTTTATCGTGGGCTGATGAATCTTGCACAAGATTAATGCTATGTAAGTGTTCATTTTACCCAATAGAAGACAATTTGGGAAGAATTAACCAATTACAAACCTAATTGCTCATGTGGTAAATGTACATATGGAGAGTAGAGAACTTAATTCTCATTATTGCCAAATGGACTACATTATTCCATTCCTTATGGGATTTTGATGGAGGAGGCTCGGGTCAGTTAGTGCCGAGTTGGCGAATCAACATAAAGACTGGAAGTGATCAAGCCAATTCCATAATTGGAGCAGTTTTGGGGGTGGTTCTGTATTTTGGCCATAACATTGGTTACAAATGTCGGAATCACGCGTTTGAACCCAAATTGACTTGGTGAGTGTCATCTTCAAATTCAAATTTTGATGTTCCCCCCATATCATTGTTAAGATATTTCTGTTATTTTAAAATTATTTATCAAATTAGGATAGGATTTGAATCTGATTTGATCCCGGATTTTTAGGACTTATTTGATTTATATAGAGTTTTAAATTTAGATAAGTTTTAGTTTTGAATAATAATTTGCCAATTTTGACAGTTTAGATAAGATGATAGAGTTTCTAGGTTAGTCTTTGAAAGCTATTTAACCCGGCTTGTGGGTTGATTTTTCATTATTGAGTTTTGAATAAAAGTATTTTCCTAAATTTCAGAGTATTTTCTTTTGTTCTTTTGGTTCTTCATTTGTTCTTCCTTGCTGTCCTTGGATCCGGTTAGCCCGCGGGATAATCGCTATCCTCCTCGGCGTTAGTTGGTATAAGAGAGCTCATCTTCTTCCTATGGTATCAGCATCAATTGCTGGAGGTCGTGGTGGTCGTGGTCGACATGGTGGACAGGTCCTGACTGAGGAAGTCCAGTACCATGATCAAAGCGCCCTAGAGGCGATGAACGAGGATCTAAAGAGGCAAGTCGCAGAGTTAACCTAACCCTTGATGATTAAGGATTTTCAAAGGCAAGTCATAAAGTTATTAAGGTGACTGACAACGATCGATTTTGATCATGGTTGTCGTAGGCAGATTCCGGCTAAGGAAGTCCACTATCATGATCATATCGATTAGAGGTTTGGCCAACCTATCTACAACGATGATGAGGAGGAGATCTAGCCCATCTACGACGATGATGATAAGGAGGAGATCTCACCCAGCTTCGACGATGATGACAAAGAGGAGATCTCGCCCATCTACGACGATTACGATGAGGAGATCTCTCCCATCTATGACGACTACGAGGAGGAAATTGGCGAATCCATTTATAATGATTATGAGCAGAAGATTAGACTAAGCTTGAAGACTTCAGATGATTCTAAAGATATTGTTTTGAACTCAAGGACGAGTTCTTTCCAACCCGTGGTAACTGATGCAGGAGGCTCGAGTCAGTTGGGGCCGAGTTGGCGGATCAACGTAAAGATTGGAAGTGATCGAGCCAATTCCATGATAGGAGCAGTTTTGGGGGTGGTTATGTATTTTGGCCATAACTTTGGCAACAGATGTCAGAATCACGTGTTTAAACCCAATCCGGAAAGCTCGTTTTGGCACGCACCATGTAGTCCTCCAAATCGACTGGTTGGCATCATCTTCAAATTCAAATTCTGTTGTTATCCCGCCATATAACTGTTTAGATATTTTTACTATTTTTAAAATTATTTATAAAATTAGGATAGGATTTTAATCAAAATTGATCTCCGATTTTTAGGACTTATCTGATTTGTTTAGAGTTTTAAATTTAGATATGTTTTAGTTTTGAATAACAATTTGTCAGTTTTGGCAATTTAGATAAGATGATAGGGTTTCTAGGTTATTCTTTCAAAGCTATTTAACCCGGCTTGTGGGTTGATTTTTTATTATTGAGTTTTGAATAAAAGTATTTTATTTTATTTTAGAGTATTCTCTGGTTCTTTTGGTTCTTCGATTGGTCTTCCTTGCGGTCCTTGGATCCTGCTAGCCCACAAGATAATCACTATCCTGCGCGGAGTCAGATTTGCATGACTCCTTTGCTCAAGTGTGTAGCCAGCTTCTATTAATACCCTCGCCATCCGATAAACAAGGTTTTTGCCTTGATATCTCAAGAAGAACATTAGAGGAAAGTCGGTGTTGAGACTCATACTAGTAATAAATCCTCTAGTACTATGGTCTTTGTGATTAAGAATAATAGTTACAAGAATAATGGTTACCATGGGCAAGAAAAGAATGGATATGGTAATCAAGGTTCTTGTGGTTATAAAGGTTAAAGGAAAAAAAGAGAGAGACCTTTCTGTGTACATTGTAATTACCATGGGCACATAATAGAAAAGTGTTATAAGTTACATGGTTATCCTCCTAGGTACAAACCATGGCAGAGAAATAATCCTTCTCACTGGCAGAGAGACAATCATTCTCGCTCCAATAACTAGGTTGCTGTGAACTAGGTTACTAATCGGTTATGTGAATCTAATGTTAAGGTTAAGCAACAAAGTACTGTGGGAGATTTCTTCCATAACCTAAACCCATCTCAGTGCCAACAGCTGGCGTCCCTACTTTCTAATCAATTAGCAACCTCTATTATGGTGTCTACTAATCAAAAAAGATATTTCTTCTACATCTTATGCTACAAGCATTTTTCTTTCTGTCTCTTTAGTATTAGCTCTCTCTTCTAGTCAAGTTTGGATTGTTGATTCGGGTGCTACAGCTTAAGGCACATATGTTCAAATGTTGTTGCATTTATGTTATTGAAGCCCATACAAAACTTTTCTATTATGTTACCTATTCAGGATATAACTCTCATTTTAGTGGTGATGTAAAGCTAAGTTCTTCTATTGTTCTTAAGAATATGTTGTTTGTCCCTGATTTCAAATTAAACTTTGATTTTAGTGAGTGCTCTCACATGTGAGTTTATGCTAACTATTGATTTTTTTTCTTGATAGGTTTATGGTTTAGGAAATCAACGGCAAGAAGATGATTGGCAAGGATAAGAGAGTTGTTGTATTATATCTTCTAAATACCACACTTTTGGCATCTATTTGTCAAGCCTGCATAAATAGTATTTCTATTTCTACGTGGCACAACCATCTTAGCCACTTATCATCAAGAAGAATGGGTAAGTTAAAGAATCAGTTGCATTGTGACATTAAGCAGCTTTAGGACTCACCTTGTTATTTTTGCCCATTAGTAAATAAAAAATGATGTTTATCTTTTGTTTCTAATAACCAATTAATTACCATATGATTTAGTTCATTGTGATACATAGGGGCCATATCATATTACTTCTCGTTCGGGGTATAGGTACTTTGTAACTCTTGTGGATGATTATACTTGATTCAAATTTATTTTTCTGTTGCAAAAGAAGTCTGATAATGGTGCTATTATACCTAAATTCTTTAATATAGTTTCAACTCTATTCAAGACCAATATAAAGATGTTTAGGTCTGACGATGCAAGGTAATTGACATTCATTGATTTCTTTAATGCCAAAGGGGTTTTCCTTCAAAATTCCTATTTAGATACTCCGCAACATAACTTAGTCATTGAACGAAAGCATCAACACTTACTCAATATAGCTAGAGCAAACTATTTTTAGTCATGGGTCCCTATCTAAATTTGGTCCAAATATGACGCTAAGCATAATAGTGATTAACCTGCGGGCTGTGGCAACCAGGGGATTGTCAAGAAAGTAAGCAAAAGGGAAGGCCAAACAGATAAGAAAGTCTCTGAAACTTCAAAATTAAACTATTATTCAATATTTAATGACTAAAATTCAACCTACAAGCCGGGTTTAAATAGCTTCAAAAAACTAACCTAGAAACCTATCATCTTATCCAAATTTGCCAAAATTTGCAAATTTTGACTCAAAACTAAAACTTATCTAATAAAAAACCCCTAATCAAATCAGATTACTCCTAAAAATCCTAGATCAAATCGGATTCAAATCCTATCCGGAATTGGCATACGAATTATTACCAAAAATAGAAAAAAACACCGAAAAATGAAGAAACGACGGGGAAAACAGCAGAATTTAAGGATGAAGGAAAGTTCCAACTAGCAAAGCTAGTGGACCCCATATGTACGTTGATATGAGCTTTTTAAATTGGGGTTGAACGCACGAATCCGATGCCTGTAGCCAAAGTTATGGCCAAAACACTGAACTGTGGCCAAAACTGTTCCCCAATCACGGAATTGGCTTAATCACCTTCCGCCTTTACGTCATTCCGCCAATTCATGAAATGCCAAAGCCTGCATGGTGCAATCAGATAGTTCAGTATCATCAGACTTTGGCTCTCTTGATCAGTCACCCTTGACTTCACGGTTGGGCCAGGCGACTCTATATAACAAAGACTCAAATGCTTCACATTGAAGACGTTTGAAGTCTTCAAGTGACTAGGGAAGCGTAACCTGTATACATTATCATTAATTTTCCGTAGCACCTCTAAGGTTTCAATCTTCCGCTCCTTGAGTTTGTTATATTCACCAGCAGGAAAGTGATTATGAGTCAGTACCGCCCAAACAAAGTTACCCTCGTCAAAAAGTGTCTGGCAGTGATAGTTGTCTACCCTAGTCTTATATTTGGTATTGCTCTCATGAATGACGTGCTTCACTTTCTCATAGACACTCTGGAGATGTCCTGCCATCTCATCAGCTCGGGGATGAACATTCCCCACCCGTAGAACAGGGGCTAAATCAAGTACCCTGGATAGGTTCCGACCGTAGACAACCTCGAACGGGCTCAAATAGGTAGTCCAACTCTTTGATCTATTGTAGGCGAATTCAGTTTGACATAATACCAAATCCCACTGCTTCGGTTTAGTTCTATCCAGATACCTCAGAAGGTTTCCCAAACTCCGGTTCACCACTTCGGTCTGTCCATCCGTCTGGGGCACAAGCTTTTCAAGAAGAGGTTGACAAACTTGGTATCATGATCAGATGTGATAGAGCGAGGGACACCATACAAGTGGACAACCTCTAGAAAGTAAAGATGGGCGATGTTGGTAGCATCCATAGTCTTTTGACAGGCTACAAAGTGGGCCATCTTGGAAAACCTGTTGACTACCAGCAGAATAGAATCCACGGCTCGCTTGGTACGAGGAAGGCCCAGAACAAAATCCATGCTGACATCAAGCCAAGGAGCTTCAGGGACTGGTAAGGGAGTGTACAGGCCTACGTTGGTGCAAACTCCTTTGTCCTACTGGCACACAAAGCAGCGCCCAACAAAGTACGGCACGTCGCTGGACAACTTTAGACAATAAAAGTCAGCAGCTATAAGGGCATAAGTCTTATCACGACCAAAGTGCCCCTCATTATTGAGTTTGCTCATGATCTGCTATAGCAATGAACATTTGGGAATGCACAGCTGCAGACCCCGAAACAGGTAACCATTATGCAAAATAAGATCATAACGATGCCCATCAGTTACCTCCTGAAGTATCCGCCCGAAGGAAGGATCAGCTGTATACATATCCGTGAAGGCTTCAAACCCTGCAACTTTGGCACTCATTGTGGTGAGAAGAGAAGAGTGGAATTTGTAACACGATTTTTACATAAATATTATATCGATAATAACATAATCTTTGAAGTTAATACAATAATAGATGGTGGTATGTGTATATTATTAAGAGAGAGAGGGTTAATGAAACTTATTAAGAGCTAGGTTTTTAAATTAATGGCGATTACTATTTTTGGATATCAGCAAAGGTGTGACATGGTGATTTATTAAAAGTTAATGGGCCAAAGGTTTTGTGGTGGATGATGCAGGGCTCAAGTGAGAAGCGGGGGAATGAAAAGTAGAAGAAGTCTTGGTTTGAAATGGGGGTTGGGGCTGTCAGCTCGCCAAGCGGAAGGTGGCGATGGAAGGCACTTTCGGTGGCGTTACGTATGGCTTCACCGTTGGAGGCGCCACGAGTCTCTCGATCTTCTTTGCCTTGTCACGATGGTCCTCTGCTGACTTGAAGAATGGCTGGATCTTCTCCAGAGGATGAGGGAGGTAGCAAAGGGAGGAGTGGATCAGTAGGAACCACGAGCGGCGTCGAGCTTGAGCCTATACTCACCATCCGCGGTAACTCGGCCCGGATGAAGCCTTGTCCTTGTTTCTCGGTTCCGGCCAGCCTTTAAGAACAATAGAACCACCTCCTGTATTCAGTCCGGCGTGCAAGGGTTCCGACAAGAGAGCAGGTTGGTCGGGGGAGAGATATGCATTGTATCTTTGTGCTTAATGTTGGAGTGTATGAGCTTTGAATTCTTGCTGTAGAAATTCAGAATTCTGATTTAATAAATCAAGGAGGTGTGTGGATGATGAACCTCTTTCATGTCCATAAGTTGTTTGAAGAAATGACTAAGTGAGTTTTGATCAACAAACTAGCATGCTCAATGTTATAGAGTTCTTGCCAAATTGAGACATGATTCCTTTGGTAATTTGCTAATAGTTATTCATGAGGAAGTCCAAGGTTGGTTGTTGTTGTTCTAGTTTGTTGCAGCTGCTGTTGATGTTGTTGTTGTAGTGTATTGCTTAGATTCAAAGGTTTAAAGTGGAGGGAAATTCAGTTCTAATATAATTCAGCTTCCAGGTTTCATAAAGGAGTATAGTTAGTATTTGATGAATGACATTATAGGATGCTAAAGTTGATGTTGCTGCTGCTGTTCATGGTTGTAAAATTGCTTTGTACCTATTATAGACAGTTAAATAGAGATTGGTTTTGTTGCTTAGTTGTGTCATCTCCTGTATTAGCCAATTCTAATATCAGATTTATGATAAGGTTGGTGAACCAGGTGAATTTTAGAAGCTTAGTGTTGAGGATTTAGGCAATGATTTATAGACAGTCCTGCAGAATTCTGTCTTGCAGAATTCTGTCCACTTCGTGGGGCTGCTGCTCCCTGCTCACTACTCCAGTTGGGTCGTGTAATACGCCGTTGGAAAGATCTCGAGGTCTTCTTTCTAGTGAGCTTTAAATGAGGGAATTTGGACTTACGCTCCAAAAGTTACGACTTATTCTTTCCAATCGCGCAGGGCAGCCAAAATTCTGCATATCCGTATTTTGGCTTGTAGATTATCGTATTATGCTTGCCAAATAGTTGAGTAATTTTTATGTCTGTGATGCCTGCAGTGCTTTAGATACTGTTTACTTTGCTAATGCTTGTTTAGTCCCATGTTGGCATCTTAATATTAAGTTGTAGCAAAAGAGGTATTGACCAATTTGAAACTGTTTGCCAACTGTTGACTCTGGAACAGAAAGCTTAGAATTAGAGGAAGACATTTTGCATTAAATCTGATCTTTGTTAGCGAAGGAAGAAAAGTGTTGTGTTGCTTTCCTCTTAGACTTTGTAGGTGTTCGATGACATACCAAAGAAAGGAAATGTGATAGAAACTTGAGAATCTCTGTTTTTATTAACAAATGTTTGGTACATGTTTTGTGTGAGATCGTTTCAAAGGTTTGAGAACATGCTAAGAAAGAAAGAGGATAATTATACATTTCATGGTTGCCTTCTAGTTCGATAAAAGAGATGAAAGACTTAAACTTTAGAAAGCTATGAAAGCTCTTATGATATTTGTTTGAATTCAAATAAGTTATAATATAGGATGGCAAATAATCAATATGAGACTTGTTTATTTATAGGCTTCATGCTTGGTTGTTGAATGATATGCTAGGATATTGGGCCTTGTTCTTTAGGAAAGTGGGCCCGAGAATCATTAGAATAGAATTGTTAATTAAGTGTGGTGGAAATTAATATAGCTATGTTTAATAGGGAAAGGGAAAGACAAGTTGGGAACCTCGGGAGTTCCGAACCAGACTTGATTTGCTTAGGACTACAGGTGAGTGGACTTACTGTATATTCTTGTGGTTTAGCGAGATTTATCGGGTTTTCGGTTTATATCCCTCGGCTATGATTTATTCCTGGTTTTGAGAATGCTTTCGATTATTTCTGACTATTGTGGATTGATGTTTTACGCATATGACTGGTTGTAGATCATCGATCTTTGCGTCGTATAGATGATCCTTGCTATGTAGATCTTTCCGTTGACTAGAATAGCGTGATCTAGAGTAGGGAAAGGTTTCCTTGTTCTCAAATGAATTTCTAGCATCAAAACCTTGTTTTAAAATGAATTTATTTTAAAACCCCTTTTCAGGCGACTCTTTGGAGTGCTTTCGGTACCACGGTGAAAGACAGTCGAGGAAAACTACGGCTTCACATACCCCGGATCGAGGAATACCTCGCGGCTATTTATCGAGATCTTAGCAAGTGATCCCTCTGAGTTGCAATCTTATCGATAGGCGCTCACATATCTAGACATCTCGGCATTGAGACATGAGCGGGCATGATAGTGGCATGACTTTTCGGTTTTTTCTCGGACATTTGCATTAGGCGATCTTCGGCCGAGAAGATAATGCAAAGACTTTCATGATTCTTTGTATTTTTACGCATGTATATGAGTAGAGATTACTTTCCATATACAAGATTATATTTTTCGGATGCGGGTCTTAGATTGACGGCGGTAGAAGTCACAAATCAGGCTACGTAGCTTTCGATCCATTTTTCTCACCCACCTTATGCGGGTATGACGAGTCGGGTAGAAGCTAGATCCGGTGAGATCTGATGGCGTAGTTAGCTCAGCGTGTCCCATAGATGTTAATTTTGTTGGAGCACTCTGTAGATTTATGTATTTTACTTTTGGAGACAAGACCGGGCGTATGATGCATGAAATCTTGTACCAAATATGACTCTTCTCTTTGATGAGTTCCAGACTTACTATGTTTTATTATCATTGTCTCCAGTTTATTCCGCAGGTTTTGATTTTAGTTTTGGACAGCCTTGGGCTCGGGACACACCCTCCACGAAATCAGTGTGACCTGCGATGTCCCTATTGGGATTAGGGTATTCTGACATTTCGGGAGCATATGCTACAACATTGAGGCTTCCTTCTTAATGCTTCAAGGTAAAGGTGAACTCTAGCAAGTACGACACCCACTTAGCGTGCTTCCTGCTCAGTTTGTGTTGGTTATTGATAAACTTTAGGGCTTCATGATCGGTGAACAAGATGAACTCCTTCTGTATGAGGTAGTGGCACCAACGCTTCAGCGACTGAATTATGGCATAAAAATCCCGGTTATAAGTAGAGTAGTTCTTCCTCGACCTTAACAGCTTCTTGCTGAAGAAAGCTACCGGTAGCCCTTACTGGCTCAGAACACCTCCATGCCAACTCCAGATGCATCACAGTTGACCTCGAACACCTTGTCGAAGTCGGGAAGTGCTAGAACTAGTGCTTCAGTCATCTTTTGTTTGACCAGGTGGAAGCTAGCTTCGGCCTTATCTGTCCATTGGAAATCACACCCCTTGAGACACTCTATGATGAGGGCAATCAGCATGCTAAAGTTCCAGATGATTCTTCTGTAGAACAAGGCCAGCCCATGAAAGCTCCTAACATCATGCGAGGTCCTCGGTTTGGGCCACTCTAAGATCACATCTATCTTTGATTGATCTGCATGAACACCATCAGTAGACACAACAAAGCCAAGGAAGATCACAGAAGTGGTGAAGAAGGAACACTTCTTTCGGCTGGCAAACCGGCGCTCCGATCGTAGCATCTTAAAGATAGCGTGAATGTGGTCAAAGTGTGAGGACCAACTCAGACTATAGATGAGAATGTCATTGAAATAGACAACCACAAATTTCCGCATAAACGGTCGCAGAACCTGGTGCATGAATCCCATGAACATTTTGGGTTCGTTGGACAACCCAAAGGGCATCACCATCTACTCGTACAATCCATGTTGTGTCTTGATCACCGTCTTCCACTTATGTCTAGGCCGTATTCTGATCTGGTGCTATCCGCTCTTCAAGTTGATTTTTGAGAAGACCTTTGAGCGAGATAGTTGGTCCAACTTGTCGTCTAGACGGGGGATGGGATAGCGGTACTTGATGGTGATTTTGTTGATTACTCGGCTGTTGATACACATGCGCCACGAGCCATCCTTCTTTAGCACCAACAGGGCTGGAATTGCACAAGGACTCATGCTCTCTTTGATGTAGTCGTTCCATAATAATTCCTCCACTTGTTGTTGCAATTCCTCAGCCTTCTTGGGACTGAGGCGGTATGTTGGTCGGTTCGACAAGCTTGATCCTGGGACAAGATCTATTTGGTGTTGGATATCCCTAATAAGTGGGAGTCCCGGAGGAAGTTCCTCTGGCATCATGTCCGCGAATTCTATGAGCAATTGTTGCACCTCTATTGGCAGATCTGGATCCATATCCATGTCAATAGGCATGCAAGGTAGAAGTGCATAGACTACATCTCCTTGTATGATTCCGCTTAAAAACCTGGATATAGAAGTAGGTTAATACTGGTTACCCGGGTAGGAAGCTTTTCTTCCTAGTGGGGTACCAACACGACCCTTTTTTCCTTGATGCTAAGGGAATAAGTATTCTTTCTTCCATCATGAACTACACTCTGATCATATATAATGCCAAGGTCGCCTCAATAGTAGGTAGTAGGCATCCATTGACACGACGTTGCACCATACATTGTCAAAGTACCTCTTATACATGGAGAAAGATACGAGATATCACCGATCTACTTTTACCTCCATGTCTTTGATCAACCATAATAGATTGTAGGGCTTCGGATAATGCTCTGTCTTCAATTGCAACTTCTAGACAGTGTTTTCAGACACCACGTTCTCAGAACTATCGCTGTGGATGATCACCTTGCAAACCTTGTCGGCCACTATGCAGGTGGTGTGAAATATGTTATTTCTCAGCCAGTCATCCCTTGAATCATTCTTGTGTGCCAGCAGGCTCTTGCGAACAATGAGAGTCTCATGGACATCCTTAATAAGCATGTCACCAACCCCATCATTATAACCTCCATAATCATTATAAACTGGTCCCTCAGCCTCCTCAACCTCGCATACCTCGTTCACTTCAATCATCAAGTTATTGCCTTTCTAACTAGTGGGTTCCTGATACTCGGGTGCATTATGCCCTTGCTCACCACATCAAAAACACCAAACAACAGAGTTAGAACCACCCAATAGTGGTTGTTGGACCGAGCAGGGTGCCTGAGGGCACGCTGGTCATCTACTCTGATCACTCCTGATTAGTGGTCTTCTATTTTGCTGTTTTTCAACAGTGAGGGCGCGCTGGTATGCCTCCAAAATAGTCCACAACGTGTGAAGACTGAGAACGTCCTACAATGGTTGGCATAAACCTCCCAAATATCAAACCACCAGTGGTTTCTCAGTCTCGGATAAGTGTACTCATATACCGATCTTGTTCCCTGTCTCAACGTATGAAGCCGTTGAAACAAGGTTTAGGTGTAGCTGAAGGGGAGGAAGTGCCCCTTAATCTTCTTCTTCATCTTGTCCCAATCTGCGATCTTTGGTTTACTTTGCCGATCTCCTGAACGCCATAGCTGCTCCCACTATGCGGATGCTTGGCCCTTCAATTTGATGGCAACTAGTTTCACCTTCAGACGATCGGGGACTTGCTTGTACTCAAATATCCTCTCTACTTTATTCAGCTAGTCGATGAAGATTTCAGCAAGTCCATAATTGTTCCCCAATCAAGTAATTGGCTCGATCACCTTCCGCCTTTACGCTGGTCCGCCAATTCATGATATGCAAAGCCTGCATTATGCAATCAGATAGTTCAGCATCATCTGACTCGGGCTCTCCTGCATCAAAATGTGTGCTTATTGTAACTTTTCTCGTCAAGAGGACTCCTCCTTTGCTAAGTCACAAGTTTTGTTTTGAACTTCTTTATCAAACTGAAGTTGATTACTCTATATTGCGGGTATTTGGATGCTTGGCATTTGCCCCTATCCTTTCAACACATCAAACCAAGTTTTAGCCTAGATCACATGTTTGTGTTTTCTTTGGTTATCCACTAGGTGTTATGGGATATAGGCTCTATGACGTTGCATCTAATTAGCAGGTTTTTATTTCTAGAAATGCTTTCTATGAGCATGTTTTCCTTTTCATACTATGACTGCTTATAAGAGTCTTATTGATCCTTTTTTCTAGTCTTAATGTTCTGCCTATTCCGTGCATAGAAGCTCATCACAATAACCCATCTCCTTGTATTATTTCATAATATGTTTCACATTATCATATTTGCTCTAACTCCTTGCCAACCACTGATGTTGTTCTTAATCTTCTCATTCCCATAAAAAGCTATCTTACCTTCAAGATTTCACTGCAATTTATTGGCTAATCATCCAGTTCTATTGTGCCACAATAACCCTTTTCCAATTTCTCTTCCTATAGGCTTCTGAAAAAAGAGTTTTTTTTCAAAATCCTAGAAGGACTTCTGAAAAAAGTACTTCTTAGAGTAAGTTAGGTGCTTCTATATATTTTTTGTTTAGATTGGCTAATTCAGAAATACTTTTTTATTTGAGAAGTTGTTTGGATGTGCTTTCCCAAAAGGACTTCTTTAGTGGACAATTACTAAAGTGGACATTCATTGAGTAATAATAATAATAATAATAATAATAATAATAATAATAATAATAATAATAATATTAATAATAATATCCATGATATTATAATCTTTACATTAATCTCCAAATGATTTCATGATTACTGAAGAAAAGACTTAGAAGGCCATACATGTCGCTCATCATAAGAAAAATAGAGCAAAAACAGTAAAGTTTCAACACTAATCTCCAATATGGAACTATTATCTGTACATTGATCTCCAAATGACTTGAAGATTACTATAAAATAGATTGAGAATTCACTTCCAGTTATGCTTTACAAAATCACAAACCAAAGAAACTCATTCAACTTTCAATAGTGTTAAGAGTATCATTAGGGGAAACATAGATGAAAGAGTAAAGCTACAACATTGATCTCCATGATTATTATCTGTAGATTGATCTCCAAATGAGCTGAATATTAAAGAAGAATAGGATAAGAATTAGCTCAAAATTTTGCTGTAAAACTTCACAAACTAAAGAAACTCATACATGTTTCAATAATCTCATATTATGAATAGAGGATAACATCCAAGTCTCAGCTTTAATTTCCCTGATATTATTATCTGCACATTGATCTCCGAATGAGCTGAATATTAATGAAGAACAGACTGAGAATCCACTCAATGTTTTGCTTTACAAAATCACAAACTAAAGAAACACATACATGTTTCATTGATCTCAGAGTATCATGAAAGGAAATGTAGAGGGAGGACAACAACAAAGTCTCAACATTGTGCTGTAGGATATTATTATCTCCCAAAAATTAGTAGAAGATTATTAAACAACAGACTGAGAATCATGCAAACTTTTTCTGTAAAAATTCACAAACTAAAGAAACAATAAGACAAGAAACTTATACATGTTTGAACAATATCAGAGCATCATCAGCATTGGAAAGTTTGAACAATAACAAATCCATCTAAAACTTTGAAGAATGAAATTCATGATCTTTCAAGTTTTGAAGCAGTTACTGTGAATCTGTGTAACTAGAATCACCAATCTCCTGCATAGTGCAAGGAAAAGAGTAAGAGGAATGAACCAGATGCCCAATTCTTATAACATCTCAAGAATAAAAACTCTCCCACCTTTTGAGGTACGCCGCCGCTACCATGGGGTTGAAGATCAAGAAACCGCCGACACGATCAACACCGCACATGGAAAACCTCTCCCACGTAGGAACGGCGCTTGCCGGGGTTGAAGAAGCGGTGGACAGGCAAAGAATGGACGGATGGAGATGCATAGGCTGGAGAAGAACCCTAAAACCCTTGTCATTTTTTTATTTCATAAGGGTAGTTTGGTAATTACATAACCCCAAAACTGCTTCTCCAAAACTTATTTTTTCAGAAGCACTTCATGACCAACTTATGAAAAAAGTTGTTTTTGGGATTTTTTTACTGCTGCTGCTTCTCGACAGAAGCCAATCCAAACAAATTTTTTTGAGCCTTGAAGCGCTTAACTTATAAAAAAACTGCTTCAGGGCTTCCCAAAAGCCAATCCAAACAAGGCATTTATCTTCTTCCTTTAAACACTTTGTTATGAGTGTTTCCTCTATTTTTGAGCCATAATTCAATCATCAAGCAATCAAATATCCTCAATTTAGAGATGCTATGAAGGCTGAGTTAGATGTTATAGAAATGAAGAATACTTGGTATGTTGTGCCTTTGCTCCATGGAAAGCATTCTATAAGTTGCAAATGGATTTTCAAGAACAAATACAAGTATGATGGTATGCTTGAGAGATACAAAGCTCTGTTAGTTGCCCAGGGATATACTCAACAAGATGTTGTACATTTGATTGACACCTTCTCTCTCATAGCCAAATTGGTTATTGTTACGGTTCTTTAAGCTTTTGCTTCATGCCATAGTTGGCATCTAGTTCAACTAGACGTCAATAATTCTTTTCTCAATGGAGACCTATTAGAGGAACTTTATATGGATTTTCCTCTTGGTTATGGTGGTAAGGGGGAGATTCGTAGGAACGACAAGCAGATAGGGTTTAAACTTCCTAAGTCAATCTATGGACTAAAATAGGCATCAAGACAATTGTATTCTAAGTTCTCACATGTTTTTATTCAGTTTGGCATGTTACAACCTAAATCTAACATTATTCACTAAAGGTTTAGGTCCACCTTTATTTCTTTGCTTGTCTATATCGATAATAATATCATAGGTGATCCTGATCTTCATGTTATAGACTCATTAAAGGTTTTTCTGCATACCAAATTTAAACTCAAGGATTTGGGATCTATGAAATGTTCTCTTAGCCTTGAAATTGCTAAGTCCAGCAAAGGAATAGTCTTTTCTCAACACCTTATGTTCTTCAATTACCTGAAGACACTTGATACCTTGCTTGCAAACTTTACTAGTCCCAACAAGGTTCAGGTAAATGCATCTGATAGGGATATTGTAGATGCTTCTCAATATAGGAGACTTATTGGTCATTTGTTGTAACTCACGTTGTCCTGACTAGTTATTATAGGATAACATATTGATGGTTCATCTCCTGCCCTTCTCTTCTGTGATAATCATGTTGCAATCCATATAGCTTCTAATCCAATTTTCATGAGAGGACCAAACATATCGAGATAAACTGCCACTTTGTTCATGATAAAGTTACTACAAGAGACATTAGGCTTCTTCCTATTCATTCCAAGCATCATCTTGTAGATCTCTTCACCAAAGCTTTGTTGAAGTGATGAAGTAACTCAGCAGCTACTGAGTTGGACCAATTACTGAGTTGGACCAATGAAGGATGGAATAAAACTCACATGCTCACGTGAAAAAGAAAAGATTAGGAAACTTATTTCTACTGTTGTTGGATAGTTGCTTAAGTTGAGGAGCATTAATAGTTAGTGGTGTTAGTGTTAACATTATACGTGGTCTTTAAATTCAGTCAGTCTTATGTCTTTCATGTATGTCTTTTATAAATTCAATACAAGGTTGTCTTCTTCCAGATAATTTCTGAATCTCTTCTCCACTAAATTGCCTCTATTCTTCTTCATTACAATCCCTTATTCAGGCTATATTCCAACATAAACTGGTATCAGAGCTTGTCTCAGTCTGATAACCATGGGAGCAAATAGTTCTTCAGCAAGTCTCTCCCAACCTTCCCTACCGATGTTCAAGGGAGACTATTATTATTACTGGGCAATCAAGATGCGGAACCTGTTTAGATCTCAGGATCTTTGGGATCTCGTAGAAATTAGCTACTTTATGCATAGGAAGAAATAAGGGTAAAGGAGAATAAGAGACGTGATTCCAAAGCTCTTTTTCTAATTCAATCCCATATGTGTCACTCCCTGACCCGGATTCAAGGCCTCGAGCGCGTGCACAGATCGGCCGTACTCAAGCGGAGATGAGCTTTACTCGAATACAAGGCCTAAGTAAGTAACAACATAAACATAATAAGTCTCAGAGAAATGAAAATCATAAGGGTCTATAAGCCCTACATAAAACCAGGCCCTACAAGGGTTCTTCAATAAGTGTCTCTCACACACATGGAAAATAAAAGAGATTCTCGGACCTCTGCAAAATAAAATGACCCCCGATCGACTCTTCAGCTTAATCTCCTACTCCTTAGGATCTGAAAATAAAAGAGCAAGTGCGTGAGCTTTCGTATGGAAAGCCCAGTAAGTATCCCTGCCGGGATCACAAAGTCATCGTAGAAACAAGTCAAAATCATGGGAACATGCCCCTCAAAAAGCTATTTCTAGGAGTCTACCACAAACAAAAATGACGGTACGACCCCTAACTACAGTAGCTCTCAAGCTCTACAACGAGTTTCAAAGAAAGCTCAGTAAACGTCACCCCCAGCCAGCGTCATCAGCAACTTGCTGGAACTCGACCCTCCGGTCGTGTAACCCTCTGATCGTATGTTGGTAGCGCCACCTCTTGTACGTGTCAACACGGACAGCGTATCATCCCCATTGACGGGTAGGACAACCAGAGTATTGTCCCTCTTGCATGGCAAGCCGAAACGCCAGGTTGTCCCGTCCCTAATCATCTCGCAAACAGAGCCCTCACGCTCCACTGTGTCCGGGTGGAAGACCAACCCAAATCAGGGATACCAACATCCCGAAATAGTCAAACATGCTCAATAAGAATTTAAACGACAAAGATAACATATATGAACTCAATAAAAACAATATGGCAATATCATCAACCATGATAGCAGCAAAACCAAGAAAACTCTGAAGAGTGGGTACAAGGCAAGTATACTTACCTTTATCAAAAGCTGGAGACTTCTCTAGTTTTCCCTCCTGACGAGTCACTAGGCCTCCACGTCGGTATCTGGCAATAAAGTTTCTATTAGTGTCAGAGATACTAACAAACTCTATACTTCTAGATGCACATGCACTACCCTCTCTCTTGGTGAGTCACATTTCAGTTAACGAGTCCCGAGGTATCCTATTTGGTTACCGACTCACTTTCTTCAATATACTTTCTTTTATTTGGCCCTTAACTTTAACTCGGTTAACTCAAGTTCATTGTCCACTTTGACAACCTATTTACCGTGGGTTTGAATTCTACCTGACCAAGTTTAATCAATTAGATAAATTAAGCCCATTTAGATAGGTCCACCAAGCCCATTGGTCCTATCTGGCCCAGTTCTATTTATTCTAAAAATACCAACCTTTATCACGTGGCTTGCCATGTCCTAGCGGTTAAGGCCCAATAACTTGGTTGGGGGGTCATGGGTTTGAACCCCACCTCTTGCACTTTTTTTCCTTTTCTTTTTCTTTTATTTTTCTTTTATTTTATTTTATTCACATTAAGTAACCTGGTTGGCCTAACCTGCTTTCTTTGATTCGATTCCTTGAGCCCAACCCAATTGGACCCAAACCATGGACACACTAACCTACTCCATTAATTCAATTTAACATGATAAGTGTTCAAATGAGCATCAATTATACATGAAATTCATGCATATTATCTTATGTTTTGGAGGAATATTGGCCCGCCGGTGCTCAAAAAGGCTTTGTTTTTGTAAGCGAGGCGTAAACGGTAATCCCAAGAGAAAGGAAGGCGTTTTGAGAAACGCGGCCAAAGTAAGCTAAAGCGGAGCTAGAAGAAAGTCTATACGAGTCTCATACGGACCCGTATGGACCCGGAGATTCATACGGACTCATGAACGGATCGACCGACCCCGCATTAACGAGGACCCGAGATATACTAATACTGCACAATACTCGTATATGGTGGTCCATTATAAGGGATACTCTGGGATCGTATGAAATACATCTTGGGTCGTGATATCGTAAAGAAAGCTACAGCGATTTCGGCCGAACCGAGGGCAAAGTCGGGAAATACACCCAAAACCCTAGAGGGGGGGGGGGGGTATAAATAGAGATGTAAAAGAGGGTTTTGGGGCATCTTGGAGGGAGATTAGAGCCAAAGCTTCAAGGAGGGAGAAGCCATCATCATCTTCTCCATCATCTTGGAGGAGATTGAAGAAGAGAAGAGAAGGCTCAAGAGGGCTAGAGAGAAGAAGTAAGGGCTAAAGAGAAAAGGGAAATCTCCAAATGGTCATCATCAAGGGTTTGCTTCATGACTCTTGTGTTTGATTTCTTCTTTGACATTGATTGTAACTCTCCATTGATGGAGAGCTAAACTTTTGATACTTGGGTGTTGATGAACCTTTGGATTATGGTTAATTGATATTGTCTCTTCTATGTTGATTGATTGGTTGAATGCATCATGGTCTATTGAATGTATTGTATAGTGAAAGCATTAACCTCTCTAATGCTATGCAGAGCCGGAGAGGTTTCTCTAGTCCATGTGGGGGAAGAAGCGAAGCACTCCCAGCGTGTAGACAAACTTCAATAGAGAGGACTAGGAGTACACCGGGAGCCCGGGTACTAAGGCGAGCTACTCCTTTAAATGTCTTATTCCCTTAGTCCTTCCAAGAGATAGGTTCCCTAGAACTTAACTAGTGAGAGTACTAGGTTAAGTAATCACCCTCGAGCGAGGGAATGAAATCTTATTAGGAACCCTTGGCCAATGATTCACCAAGATTCAACATAGAGAGCATTATCCACATCTAAGGAAATCCAAAGGGGATTCAATCACCCAAGTATCCCCCTTCATCGATTGACATCTTCAAGATCAATTGTATTTGTTAATTTGCTTTATTAGCCTTAGAATTAGATTTAGTATCATCAACCCGAATTGATTGACTAGATAATAGACAATTAATTAGTACTAGTATTTTCTTTCTCCCTGAGGATTCGATACCCGAATTTTCAATAGTCCACTTTACTACTTGATTCGACCCGTACACTTGCGGTTAGAACGCATCATAACACAACTAAATCAAATCCACTTGGCTAATTAACCGAATAGCCCAACAAAGGATTAGACCCAACCCAATTAAATCACTTGATCCAATCCATGAACCGAACCACACTTGCTAACCGACTAGACCTAGTCCAACTTAATTATTCACTTGGTTAAGTCTAACATATTCATTTAATATAGACTAAACAATTACCTTTAAATCAATTTACTTAATCGATTTAATTCACTAAGTAAATTGATTAACTTAACCAACTCACTAATCATTTTAATTAATTAACTTAATTAACTTTCTTCTTCTTCTCTCTTTCTCGGCCGAGCCTCGACGGTGATGGGCGGCGGTCGCCGGTAAGGCTTCAATAGTCGGGCTCTACCTGCGCCAGACTCCTCTCGACCGGGAAACTCCCTGCAGGTCACATCCACCTGTACCGGTCTCCTTTATCCTTCTCACCGGAGCTTCTCCTATCTCAGCCGCACTATCTTCTCCGGCGAGGTTCGCAACCAACACCAGACCACATGCATCTTCTAATGAAAACTCAAGTGGGGAAAGGGAGACTCACCGGAGAATTGTAGACGTCTTTGAGCTCCACCAGAAGGCTCTCCGACGACTGGCGGAGGTTCTCTCTTCTCCGACAAGCTTGGTTAAACCAACGCTGAACAGCCACCCAGTTTCCTCCCCTCCTCGACCTCCTCTTCCGCCAATGGATGAAACAGGGAATGCGAACCTGACAACCACCGGCAACAAGTCCCTTTCTCCTTTTGATCACCAGCGCCGGAGACGTTCTTCTCCTCAGTGCCTCCTTCTCCTCTCTGTCTTCTGTAGGTTATGGAGGCACTAGTTTATAGGGGAGGGGAGACGAGGCGTTCGAGAGCTCCACGGAACGGTTGGCTGGTGACGGCCGGCCTTCGCACGCGTAATGGCCGGAGAAGGTGGCTTGGCACGCGGTGGCAGTTTCGCGTGGCTGATGGAGAAGGTGGCTGTGCCTCGAGATCGTCATTCCTCGGATGAACGGTAGTGATCGCTGAGACTAAATCCAACCATAAATCTGAATGCCTCGTATCTGACAACACTGAGATCAACAACCGCAATCACCTGGAAATCACCGGCTGGATCTCCTTCATCCGTCTCGCATCCAACATCTAAGCAGATGGACATCTCGCAGCGCGCCACGTGGCTTCACAGATACATTAATAACTCCATGCGATCTGCACTCATCAGAGATCTTTTAACCTCAGCCGTTGTTCATTTGTATAAGGGTTTTCATTGGATTTTTATCTATAGGTCCCTGAACTTACTTAGGTTATGTCCAGGTCCTTTCTCTGTGAGAGGGTACAATTTCCCTTGGGTCCTCCATTCTTTTGAAAATTACCAAAAGGTCCTTACGACCCCTAACTAACACTAATTAGGATCGTAACCAAATTAATTCCATGTTTTTACATTAAATCATCCCACTTTCAAACTTTAGGGACTTATTTATCTAATAATTTTTTATGAGAATATTTGAACAATTTATTCCAAATTTTCTTGGATCTTACACTATGTATCAGACCATCTTTTTACGGATTGCAGCTGCTACAACAGCAAAACAAGTCGAGACAACTCTCCAAACTGAATTCCAGGGCTCCTCAAAAGTGATGGCAGTCAAGCTTTAAACTTTGAAGCAAGAGTTTGAAACCCTACAGATGAAGAGCAGTGAGGATGTGCAGGCCTACATCTCACGTACCTCAGGGATTATCAACCAGATGAGGATGAATGGTGATTCTATCTCAGACTAGACAGTAGTGGCAAAGATTCTGAGAAGCTTGTTACCTAAGTTCAATCATATTGTAGCTGCTATTGAAGAATCTAAGGATCTATCTTGTCTCTCACTAGATGAACTCAGTAGGTCATTGTAGGCTCATGAGTTCATGCTGAATAAATCAAGTGAGAAACTTGAGAAGAAAGCCTTCCAAGTAGAAGGAGAGGCATCAGACACAAGAAGACACGACAAAGCAAATTACAGAGGGAGAGGTAGGAATACCTTCAGAGGAAGAGGAAGAGGCAAAGGTCAAGGAAGAAGCTCTGACAGACAATGGCCGCAATCCACTGATTCAAGGGCATCACATAAAAGCAACATCCAGTGCCACATCTGCAAGAAGTATGGACATGTTAAAGCTGAATGTTGGTTCAAAGACAAGGTAGTAAATATAGCAGAAGAACAAGCATAGGTTAGTAATTTATTCCTGACTCGTACTAACCTTGATCACTCTCCCAACAATGTTTGGGTGGTGGACAGTGGCTACACCAACCACATGACCAAGGTAAAGGAATACTTTAGAAGTCTGGATGAAACACAGAAGCAAGTTGTAGTAAAGCTTGGTGACAATAAAGAGGTTGAAGTTAAAGGCAAAGGGACAATTGGAATCAAGATTGATAATGGCAAGGTAAAGCTCTTACAAAATGTGCAATATGTCCCAAAGCTAGCTCATAATCTCATGAGTGTAGGACAGCTGATATCAGGTGGATATTCAGGCATATTTGATAAGGAGTCATGCCAGATTAAAAACCAAAATACTGGTTATACTCTTGCCAATATTCAGGTGACCATGAATAGAATATCCCACTTGAAATTGCAAGTATGGATCATCTTGGATTGATGGTGAATAATTGCAGTGATGCTACACTAAGGCATCAAAGGTATGGACATCTTCATACTCAAGGCATGAAGACCTTAAATCAAAGGAAGATGGTGGAAGGTCTTCCACAAATTACTAAAGTAGAGTTTTGTGAAAGTTGTGTTCTTGGAAAGTAGTTTAGAAAATCATTTCACCATAGGAGAGCCTGGCGAGCGTCATCTCCACTCGAACTTAAACATGCTGATCTCTATGGCCCAATGCAAACTGAATCACTAGAGGTAATAGATTCTTTCTCTTGTTTATAGATGATTACACCACAATGAGTTGGTTATACTTCATCAAGAACAAGTCCCAGTCATTTGAGCAATTCAAGATCTTCAAAGCCTTTGGTGGAGAATCAAAGTGGGCATTCCATCAAATATCTGCGCACTAACAGAGGTGGTGAATTTCTCTTCAAGGAGTTCACTGCATTCTATAAAGAAATAGGGATTCAAAGACAACTCTCTGCCTCCTATACTCCTCAGTAGAATGGTGTCGTGGAGAGGAAGAACAGGATTGTTGTTGAAATGGCAAGGAGTTTGCTTAAAGAAGGTAGCCTTCCAAACAAGTTATTGGGAGAAGCTATGGCCACTACAGTGTACCTGCTGAATCTAACTCCCACCAAAAGTTGTGTTTAATAGAACACCCTATGAAGCATGGATCAGCAGAAAACCCTCTGTAAGTCACTTGTGAGTATTTGGATGCATAGCCTATTCATTGACTCCTTCTCAACATCATCATAAACTATATAGTAAATCACATAAATGCATCCTT
Organism: Dioscorea zingiberensis; assembly: GCA_026586065.1. Lineage (NCBI taxonomy): Eukaryota > Viridiplantae > Streptophyta > Magnoliopsida > Dioscoreales > Dioscoreaceae > Dioscorea > Dioscorea zingiberensis. Next base: position 9,851,951 of record CM048827.1, on the reverse strand, counting down.
ATAGGGTATAGCCTTGAGTACAAAGCTTACAAATTGTTTAACCCTAACACTTGTAAAGTCACTATGAGTAGAGATGTAGTATTTAATGAGCATGATAGGTGGAGCTGGAGTGATCTCAAAGAACCTTAATTGAAGATCCCTCTAACATCTGATGAAGATGACGTTGTATCAATAACAACTATCTCTATAACCTCCAGTAATTGTAATATAAGCCATTTATCCAATGATGGAAGCAATGCAATAGAAGTATCCAATTCAACACACACCAAGCTCAGAAGGAAGCTCAAAAGCAATTGGTCTGAATTCACCAACAGGTCCAACATCTTCAGATGAAAGATCTCATAGAATGATCAGATCTTTGAGAGAGATCTATGAACATTGCACATTTGCACTGAATGCCACTGAACCAAATACCTATGAAGAAGTAGAAGAAAAGCATGAGTGGAGACAAGCTATGCAAGAGGAGATTGAAACTATACAAAGAAACAACACATGGTACCTCACTGATCTACCATAAGATAAGCAGGCAGTGACCCTAAAATGGATGTTCAAGACCAAAATTGGATCAGATGGCAATGTGCAGAGACTCAAAGCAAGACTGGTTGCAAGAGGCTTCACTCAAGAACAAGAAGTGGATCATGACGGGACCTTCTCACCAGTGGCCAGGTTCGAGACTGTGAGACTCTTATTAGCTATGGCACCTCAAAAGCAATGGCCTATTTACAATTAGATGTAAAGTCAGCTTTCCTCAATGGGGATTTATAAGAAGAAGTATATGTCTATCAACCAGAAGGATTTATTGTTGCACGGATGGAAAACAAGGTGTTAAGACTGAGGAAGGCTCTATCCGGCTTGAAACAAGCTACCATGGCTTGGTACAGCAAGATAGACCAGCATTTTATCAATCAAGTTTGACAGATGTGAGAATGAACCTACATTATATAAGAAAAGGCAAGAAGACTGTGATGTGCTGTTAGTATGTCTCTATGTGGATGACATAATATACATGGGATCTTCAAGGCATATGGTTGAAGAATTTAGGATGAAGATGATAAACTCATTTGAGATGTCTGATCTTGGTCTTCTCCATTATTTTCTTGGATTGGAGATTAAACAAGATGAATAAGGGATCTTTGTTTCACTAAGGAATTATGCTCATAACCTTCTCAAAAGGTTCAATATGCTTCAATGCAAGATGACTACTACTCCAATGGTTACACGTGAAAAACACTACCTTAATAATGGATCAAGTATTGCAGATGCACTATTTTACAAAAGACTTGTTAGAAGCTTAATATACCTGACACATACGCATCCAGACATTTCATATTCAGTTGGGGTTGTATCTAGATTCATGCAATGTCCAACAAAGAAGTATCTTGGAGTAGCAAAGAGGATACTCAGATACCTTGTTGGAACCTTAAACTATGGGCTCTACTACACACAGGTATCTGAATTTCAGTTATGTTGTTTCACTGACAGTGATTGGGCACGATACATAAGGATAAAAATAGCACCTCAGGCTCTGTGTTCACTATGGATTCAACTGCAATAACTTGGAGTTTCAAGAAACAAGAAATCACAACTCTCTCATCAGCAGAGGCTGAATATATAGCAGCTACATCCTCAGCTTGTCAAGCAATATGGATAAGAAGATTGTTAGTCAATGTTGGTAAAGAGCAGAAGAATGCAACTGAATTATTCTGTGATAACAGGTCCACAATTATATTCGATATTAGCTGTTTCTTCTTTTGGTAGAACTCCCTCAGCGTCATCTTCTCTATCTGCAGCTTTTTTGACGCCGTGTAAGTCTTGTAGAGGTTTTTGTTAAAGGAATCCTTATGGTGAGACTTTAGGAGCCTACCGCCTTTATTTTCATTCTGCTGAGGCCGCAGCTCTGCAGTAGTTGAGTTCTTCTTCACTAGCTTGAGTGGTTCAAATGAGTTATTGAAGGAACCCATTTGGTTATGTTTGTGCTCTTGGAAAGACACAAAATCCAGCTTCTGCTTTGGAATTTTGACTTTCCTTGGTGTGAGTCTTGAGAACACACTCTTCTTCATGGGTGCATCCTCATCAGACTGGAATATCCCACTCTCCCACCCCTTTGTGGTAACGGTGAAGGTGGGTTCACCATCACCATCATTCAGAGAGACTACCCTTTTAGGGTAGGATAGCCTCTTGAAAGCAGACATTCTTGGTGGTTCTTCATCAGCAACGTCTTCGCCGGTCTTTGGGACGATCACATTCGGACGACGACCCCTGGATGGGAGATGTGGAACAGTCAGGTTCTCCTCCGTTGGTGAAGTCTTCCTCACGAACTCTATAGATTCATAAATTGTGCCGAATCTTAATTTGGCTCCGGCGACCCCAATGCTAAAGGTGCAGTTGGGTAGTCAGACTTCAGCTCCTTCTCCGAGGAAAATAGTGAGCTTTGGGCTTCCAGGTGCAGTTGAGCTCTTGAATGCCATTTTGTTCTGCAATAAGAAAATCAACAATTGTTAGTTTTCTTTCACAGCATATATGAGTGATGCCTCTACTTGTACTTTTGCCTCAAAGATGGGAGGAGGAATAGGTTCCCACCAGGCGTGCCAGAATTTGTGGGATCGAAAATACCCCCCTGGCATCGTGTCTGTGAAGAGACACCAGGTGACATATCGAAGCACAAATATCATATTTGTTTGTTTGTGGGTTCTTTTATTCCTAATAGAGGCAAGCCTCTATTATTAATTACCTCAGACAAAGTCTTAGGAACCTCCGATTAAGGGCAAAAGTACAAGTAAAGAGGCAATGAAAAATAATAAATTTATTGCAGAACATGAATATCGCCATATATGTACGTATGTATATATATTTTATTTATTTTTTTTATTATATCTTTTTTATGACGCCGCCGTTCGCCCTAGAAGATGCTTTGCCATCCTGGGATTTTTGTTGCTTTGATTGCCTCAAGATGCCTATCCTGCCGCCGTCTTAAGATCTGCATCAACTGTCCAGAGATGAATTGTCACGCCCCGAACCCGGATCCCGCCTCTACAAGACGCTGACAAAACGCCAAGCAAGTGCTTATAGGGTCACCCTAGAAGCACGCAAGGCTAAGTAACATAAGCGTATAATTAAATCGAGTTTTAAATTATAAATCGGTAGGAAGAAGTATATATAAGGTTTTTATAAAACCCTAGCAGATCCCGAATGACAACTCTCACTCAGAAAGGAATAGAGGCCTGCAAACCTCAGCTCAACATATCCCCATCGCTGCTAGGTTGTCCTGCGGAAGCTCTCTCCTGAATTCTGCTCCTAGCTACTCGCAAGGTCCTCATCTAGTCTTGACCCTACTCCTCATTGTCACCTGAGAAAAAACATCCATCAAGTGCATGAGCCAAAGAAAGGCCCAGTAGGATTGCAAAGAAATCAATAAAGGTGGCGAAAGCCACTAGGAAAGAACAGAAATAATAGAAGTACAAATATGCAATAATAACATCACAAGCAAATAACAAATCTCAGGAAAGTGGATAAATCCACAGATGTATTCAACCTCTGGCATATGTGATACTAAGATGTCTACGACATCTACGACACCATCGGTATCGTCTTCGGCCTAAGCAGACTACGCTTATAGCATACATGTGCACATGGCGAGAAAATACCGCTCGACGGAGGCGGTGGCGGATATTATACACCCTCTGGGGTCTCCGTCGATGGAGCACCAAGTGCTCGTGGCGGATATTATCGCCCTCCGCGAGGCACGGTGGCGGATATTATACACCCTCGGCGGGGTCTCCGTCCAGATGTATCATGCACGAAAGTAAGAGATTGATAGTACTAATACCTAACAAGCGGTATACATATATATCCAAGGTAGCAACATCTTGAATATACAATGATCCGAGATCTCATCGAGATTGGAAGCCAATACATTATCTAAGGAGTAAACTCTACTTAAATACGCATTTGAAAAACATAAAGCAACAATCTCCTCGAGATATAAAACCGATACATATGAGAAACCCATCTCGAATATGTATTGGGAACCTCTCGAGGAAATAAGAGTACAAAATCAAAGGAGGGTAGAAGGAGAGAATATTTAATGCAAAGAATAGAATATCGACAGCTATGGAGGTACCACCCCTCGACCATCCCGGGTGCAGAGTGGGACGCCTTGGAGGTACTCACTGGCCGCCATATACCATGGAGTATCACTCCCAGGCCATATGCCATGGAGTACCACCTCACAGCCATCCCACAACAACACAAGAAAAATGTCAAGGGGTACTCCCTCAAAGCGGATCATATCGGAACATACAAGCTCAAACAAATGCGGCAAGCATAACATGTCAGCAGAGCATGTATGAAAAGATGGACTCAACATCCATCTAGCACAACATCAGCAATCAATAGAATAGTATGAGTTAGAACTACTCCACGGCTGCGACATCCTACCTTTTGGCTCTTGGGCCTACTCGGGCCCGATCTTTGATATGGTCCTAGACCACCTCACCATGTCCTAAACATGGTAAATGTTAAATCATATAACATTTCATAGCAATATGAATGCATTACATGCATTTAATTACCCAAATCGTGAGTTTACGAAATGTCGCTTTTAAATTTATAACAGATGGATCTGAGCTCCTAGACACTGCCTGCACCATTTTTATTAGTTTAAATATGTCCCGAACTATCGGGATGATGGAATTGAATTCGAGTCTTTTTGAAAACATTGGAGTTTATAGTTCACTCTTTGTCGGTAGCTACAGTAACTATCAAAAACTTGAAATCAAAAACCTCAATTTGAAGCCTGAAATCTTTATCATTTCATCCCAAACTTCTAGTGTATTATATGTACAATATTAACTTTCATTTCCATCGGAATTTGACTCATTATCGTCTCTTATATGTTTCTTAAAAATGAAACAAAACCCATGTTCTGCAGGTGCTACAGTAATTCCTGCACTTTTACTTAAGCTTCTAATCAAGCTCTATTCCTCATTATTCTCTAACATATGCGTTGCTAATACACTCATTCATTGAAGTATAAATCTGCAGTTCTATTGCAAATCAGCCCAACAAGTATTAAGTCAAGCATCAAATCCTTATATGATTACTTCAACTATCCATTTGAATAAACACTTCATCTTGTACATGTAACTACGCTACTTAAATGGGCAGCTTCCTTACTAAGAACACATCTCCCTATCTGATTATGCACAAACTGTTTGTTCAACCATTCAGCCAACTCCATCACCGACTAAATCACTCAACAAGTGTTCACCTTTGTTTCACAAGTGCAGTTGGGCAGAGATGGGGCAGATTCTAACAGCTTTTAAAAGATTAAAACTATAACAATCAAAAAGGTATTCTCTTGAACTACACCTAGATTACCGTCCAGGCCCTCTCTTCTTCCCATTAGCTCATTAAGGCCTCCTAATTGCATGACTAGTTCTTAGAGGCAATTCATGAGCAGGTTAGCGTGTATAGTCACCAACAACCACACATAATCGAATTATTCTAATTCCCTCCATCATACAAATCATGCATTCTCATGAGTAATTCAAGGGATCTTAATGTCTATCTCTGTATTTCATGAGCCCAAGTTTTAGAGGTTTGGAGCGACTCTCTCTCAAGTTTAAATCATACAAGAATACTAAAATTGGCTTCTACCTCATGAAATAGAATCAAGAATACCAAGTAATGATCTAAATCTCATATATATAAATCAGGAGAGCTCACCTGTAAACAGAAGCCTTTATTTGTTGTTCAAGCTGAAGCTTTCTCGTGTTAGCACATGGATGAAACATAACTATGCTCTCTACTTTCCTCAATAGCATGAAGTACAGCATCAAGACCACCACCACCAGCCCCAAATCTCCATCCAAGCATAGAAGAAGGTTCTAACATGCTCTTCTTAAAGAATTTAATAACTAATCATGGTGTGATTAAGCTACTAAATAAATCCGATGAAATTTCGGCGGAGTCTCCTTTGTTTATAGGGCTTTAGGTTTTATACAAACATTCCCCATTCAATTGTCCATGAATAAAAATAAAAATCCATGGGAGTCGGTCTCTTTTGGGCATTTCCTCAAACATCTTATGTGCATATTTTTAATCATCACTACTACATAGCAAGCAATAAGGGCTTAAAAAGTTCATCACATTTGCAATCATCAAAACCAATAGAATCCCATCAAATGTGATGTTCACCACTGAATGTCCATCACATTTGCAATCTTCAAGTTCAATCTTTCTGCTAGAATTTTCCATAACCATCCTTCTTCAGTTCTATGAGATGTTCAACATTGAATGTCCACCAAGAAATTCACTTGGTAAGGAAAATAGATACTATAGTTTTCTTTAACACTATTCCAAATGTCTACAAGAACAATGAAAAATTCCATCTTATCCATCAAATTCATTCTCTTCAACAGCCAGCAACTAACATTACCCACCCCATGTAGTTCATTCTTCTTCACTACAATCTTCAAAATCTTGCAACATATATACGCCCTTCATACAAACTCATCAATCAAACAATCAAAAAAAAGGAGCAACCTTTGTATGAATTCAGAGAAATCAGAATGAAGTAAGCTTACTTCCTATGCAGCTCTAGCATTAAATCAACAATTTTACATGCATGTCAAATGTTCACGTAGGGTATTCCTCCAATTAGAGCTCACCGAAAGGGAAGTAGAAAAGGTGGCCAGGACGACTCTGGTGAGGCAGTCTTCTTGCGGGCGGCGGGCAGTCGTCAGGCACAAAACAAAGGGTGGAGGAGAAGGGGCGGAGCGGGCCTGAGAATCTTGGTGCGTGGCTTCGGGCTGGCCTAGAGGACTACTGGCGAGGATCTTGGGCTAGGCCAGGGGACTCGGCTGGCTCCATGAGCGAGTTGCTTTCAAGGCGCGCTTGGCGGCGGGCAGTGGTGAGGCGGCACGGGCGAGGTTGGAGATGGCTGATCAGCCGAGATAGGTCTGCCGGGCGTGGGTAGGGCAGCGAGGTCTGATCGCGAGCATGAGGGAATTAGGGATTGTGAGAGAGGGGAATGAGAGTAATTGATTTATTCTCTCTCTCTCTCTCCTCTCATACATTATTAAAGTAACACTATTACTTTATTACTATTATTATTTAAATCCTAAAGTTGTTACGTGGCTACTATTTATGTCACATGGTCCCTTGATTTAGATTATCTTTATATTAATGTCCCGACCCAGATCCGGGAATCCTGGGATTCAAATCTTTGTCCGTTTTTATCAATAATTAGCCTGAATTAATTAACAATTAATTAATCTAGCTTGATTAATACCTTGAAATTTTTCCTAAATTTCATCGTTTACTATATTAAATTTCCATTTAATAAATTCTGAGAATAAATAAATAAAAATCCTTATTTATTTCGGGGCGGGTGTTACATGAATATTTCATCTCCGCCTCAAGATCCGTGCCGCTCCATTATTTATATTTCATCAACGGCCCTCAGGAGTCCTGTCATTTCATCTGCCGCCTTCAAATAAGTGCCGCCTTAAGATTCACCAGCTTCAGGATGTGTGTGCCATCATCCTTGCATCGAGATGCGTGTTGGTTTAGGATTAAATTTTTTATCAGCCGCCTTGAAGTGAATGAGATTTATGCCCCTTTGAGATTTGTAATTTTGAACCATCTGGATATGCATCTCTCGCCACTGTCTCGAGATATGTGCATATGAGCTTCTTTGATTGCACTTTAATCATAAAATATCAACCAATCTTTTTAAAATGGGCCCAATTCCGCCACTCCTTTTTTTATTGGCAATTTTAACCATGAAATGCCAATTAATTAAAAAAAAATTCTTTTTATAAAGCGGGACCCGACTCTCCTCATTTCATATGACTTCATTATTTATTATTATTATTTGTTTAATCACCAACTTTCTCCTTTCAAAATAGGCCCACTTCTCCTTTATTATATATTCTTTTGAAGCTTTTCCCTCTAAATGGGCCGTTTCTCCCTCTCTTTTAAATTTTAATGACACCATAACACCATGAATATGGAATGGAGTGTGTGGTTTTTTTGTCATTCTAAATTCTCCAATAAGAATATTTCACATCCACATAAGAAAATAACATTGAACCATGTGTGGCCATTTGAAATACATGGCTTTGGAAGCATCATCCACAGCATCCATATGGACCATGGGCTCCTCCATGCCATCATTTATTATGTCATGCCATTATGTATGGAGAAGAGTCATGTCATCATGTCAAATCTAAGTTTGACTTCCTTTCTTTATACATACATTTCTCTTTGAAGCATTCCGTTGAACATTTAAAAGGGGGAAATGATTACAATTGCTTTTCATAACATGAATATCAACTGAATGATTTGGAGGAGGGCTACAAGCATCATTCATTTGAGCATCAATGCAAGTTAAGAATGAATCTCAAAAATTTTACATAAGAAAGCCTAATCATTAGTCTCCTTCCCTATTTGTAATCTTCCCATATATAGATATTTTTTAAAACTGTAGCCTGAGCAATTCTCTTCTTATATCTTCTCCATGAAACTGCAGCCCCTCTTTTTTTTTTGTTTGCATGCAATGGTTCTTTTATTTTTTGTATCTCCTCCTCCTCTTTCCTTTTCTTTCTATAATTTCTTCATGGAGCTGCAGTCCTTTAGCATCAATCTCAAGTATGAGATATTGATGGTATGGCCTTAGTTGCTGCTCAAAGGTAGTAGTAGCTTTAACATCTTCAAAGATTTGAACATGATCTTTAGTATCTTCAGAAAATTGAACTTGAACTAAAGTTATAGTGCACCAGAAGACCCAAGAGTAGGAGCTGAACTGTTTATCACTTTCGACACCAGTTTGGGCAATGAGAACAATAAACAGCAGTGATATCTTAAGACTAGATCCTTCCTATGCATCTCCGCGAGCAGCTTTAGGTCAAACTCTTCAGTTGCAGATTCTTTTGTGGCTCCAATAGCTTACCTTCTTCAATTTCATTGATTCTTTCTGAGTCATGTTGTATCCACATAAATCTCCTCAAGATTTCATTGAGGCATTTCTTCGAACACATGAAGGACATCTCAAACAACTAGGCATTTGGCATCCCTTTGGATTGCATTCTCATCATAAATTTACAATCATATATCTTAACTCTTATTATTTTTTTATGGTGCAGCTATACTTCTCTTCATGGCGACAATTGCAGGCCTGCAATTCCCTCTTCTTCATGAAGCTGCAGCAGCTCATCCTCCTGTGCGCTAATGCAATATGCTCATCAGAGAGCTATTTGATTTCACAAGATTGCCAATAATATAGGAAGCTGTCAACCATTGTTCTTTCTTCGGATTTGGGATTCACTTGTTTCTCGATCTTCTTCATCTCTTGTTTGTGTTGCTTGATGCCTTTCAAGTCTTGAGCTATTACATCTCCTTCAGTTCCATCCACAGAAGCCTCTTCACTTGCAATTCCTGGTCAGAGATTGGGTTTGACGAGAAGCCTCAGAACTCTTCTTTTGATCATGCGACTCCAAGTCCTCATCCTCTATAAACTTGGTGAAGAAACACTCGGCCTAAACTGTGTTGATATCGCAGCGGTAGCCCTGCCATACAAGACCCAACTCTTGACATGGAGAAAGAACAGTGCATAAATAACTCTCGCCGTAGCTAGAGATCAGATTTGGATGAGAGACTTGGAATTCAAGGAGGTTTTGATTCGCCGTTTCTTGGATCTCCTGGGCTCTATAAAGAGTTTCATTCTTTAGATCACGAGAGAGAGAGGGATGGCACTTCATATAACCAAGTGATTGAAATAACTTCGAAAATTTTCCTCCTCGGGTTTACAATTGGTGCTTCCTTGATCATCATATGGCTTCTACAACAGAAGATCATCTAACATTCAGCTTCGGATTGCTTGGGCAGCATTCACATCTTCTCCAGTCGCACAATCATGAATCAATGACCAATGTTACACACTGCGCCATTATTCATCTTCATCACATCCATCGGTATGTTCTTTGCTTCATTCTCAAAAGCATCAGCTTCAAAGGGGACATTCTCCAAGAAAATCAATACTAGGACCTCCTCCATCAAGGCTTGAAGAGCACAAACCTGTGCGTCGGCTTGCTTCAAAGGCTACTATGCAGCTCTCACCAACCAGAAGAATAGGGAGCTGTAAGTACTTGAGAATTTCCTTTGCAGTCAGACAATGACAGAGGCGACGGGCTGTCTCTTACGTTCTTGGTCTCATCTCCATATACATATAGATAAATAGGTGAGGATTTGTATTTTAAGCATTGAGTTCATCAAGGCGACGATCTATGATTTTCAGACTGGTGTCTGAAAGAACAGTATCCTTTGCTTCGAGGACGATTTCCACATTCTAGGATTCCTTCTTGAGGGTTTCTCGGCACATGATACTCCCAAAGTCATATGGAGTCCAGCCTCTTTCTGCGCCCTTCCTGAGAAGCATGGTTGAGATCTGAAGAAGCGCGCACAGTCGATTGATAATTCCCAGCAATAGAACTTCAAAAGAGCACTATCTTGATCAGCATTGAGAGACTTTATGTATTCAATGGTTTCAGAATTGAACTTTTGGCGGGCTTGAAGCCAGTAGAACAACTCAAATGTGCAGTCCTCAAAATTCTCTAGCAAGCAATATCCAACAATTTCATTTCTTCTGCTCTATGGTTGCAGCACCCTGCTTTCCTTCTTGAAAATTAAGGGGAACAGAAGCATCCATAGGCAAATCATTAGGTACAGCTTGCTCTGGGATGTCATCAAATGGGTTGATATTTGCTTGTTGAACTTCTAGATAAGTTCACGTTTAGTTTCCTCATTGACTCCCCATTAGATCCCAAGAAGTTTTGACTTTGATCAGCATGGTCTCTGACTTGTATTAGAATTTCTCTATGGAGGATAACAAGCAGCGACAATGGTGCAATAAGGCATGGCGCCACCAAAGATAGTAGCGGTCCCAATTGCACAAAGACGGTTCTGGTCTCATTTTTGCAAAGCAAGAGGCTATACCGGTGGTTACAGGACAATTCCAACAACGATCAAAGAATTACAAAGATCTGCGGCAAAGATCCTTTTTTTTTGGGTGGACAATGGCAACCCTTTTGTGACATTCCTCTTCTTCTTTTGCAGCAACAGCAACGGCAACAGCACAGTGAAGACAGCTCAGCAACAGCGCCATCCTCATTGGCATTACCTCAGCAATATGCAACAGCAACACAGCTTCCCCATCATCAGCCACAACACGACAGCAGCATCGACGCAGCAAAGGCAGCTCTGCAGCAACAGATCAGCGGCAATCCGTAGCTTTGGCAGCATCTTTATCATCAGCAGCAGCAGTTTGGCAATTTCAGAAGGGGGAAGCGATGGCGGCCTTGGGCTTCAGCGGCAGAACGGAGGCACTGGATTCTCCCTGACAGCGGCTGGAGATTTCAGAGGCAGATCTGTATTGATTGAGGCTTCACTTGGGCAGATCAGCAAGACTTGCAATGGCCGCAATTTGGGAGGAGGGCAGCACCGGATCGCCGGGTGGCTATTGGCGCACCGGCAGTGATGGACGGAGCGAGGTCGGGGGCATGTCGCATAGCCGCAGCGTAGAGGAGCGGAGGCTGAGCGTGGAGGTGGGCTGCTGGGTTTAGGGCAGAGGAAATCGGCGAGCTTCAGATCCGCGGTGGTGGAACCTTCCACGGCGGCTGAGAGGGCGATCCATCTTCCAATTTGAATGGAGGCGGGCAGCAATAGAAGAGACAGATGGTTTTTTTTTTATATTAATAGATGTATAATATAATATTATAGGATACCTTGATTTAATTTTTTTTTCTTTTCTCTGTCTCTTTCTTTCTTCTCCAATCGTCTATTCGATCTCTTCCTTACTTTTTCTCTGCTTCCCCCCCTCTTGTCCCTAATTTTCCTCTCTTTTAATAACCCTCACATCTCCCTCCGTGAAATCACAGCTGACCTCACAAAATCACTTAGGGAGTTTGACTTAGAATTTGACTATGATATGATCAACGTCGTTTGAATTTTTGATCTAATCTGGTCATTATTATTATTTTTTATTTTTTATTTTTTTATTTTTTTATTTTTTTTTATTTTTTTATTTTTTTTTTTATCATTTTTTGCCTTGGGATGTGTGTTCTTCCAACAATTTCGAGAGTTGCATTCTTTAAGTTGCCTCAAGATCTGCTCTCGGGTGGGATTGCCTCGAGATCCGTTCTCAGACTATCTTAAGATTGCTTCGAGATATGTATTCCTAGGCTATCTTGACTTTGAAATTGCCTCGAGATATGTGTTCTCAGGCTATTTTGAGATTTGAGATTGTCTCGAGATATGTATTCTCGGGGGCAATTTTTGGATTTAAGATTGCCTCGAGATATGTGTTCTTGGGCTATTTTGAGATTTGAAATTGCCTCGAGATATGTCTTCTCGGGCCATCTTGGAGTTTGAGTTTGCCTCGAGATATGTTCTCAGGGGCAATTTTGAAATTTTGAGTCCTAAGTTAATTAAGATAAGGACGTATTTAAATTTTAATTCTAAATATATCAACTCTATTATTTGAATTAGGATTTGAGTTCTTTTGGAACATGTATTATATATTTTGTATATAAACATACTAAAATTCCGTTTCAGCAAATTTCCCATTTTTTACCTGTTTCTTTGCCTTTATATTTCTTATATAGAGGAAGGGGGATGTAAGGGTTTAAGTTGTAGTCATAGGTGGGGTGGTTGTTGTGAGAAAAGAGAGCTAGAGTTTGAGAGTAAATAAAAATGAATGAAAATAATGGTGGCTGAGATGAGAGAGAACTAGGGATTTAAATGGGGGATACTTTTGATATTATGAAATTAAAACATCATATATACCAGAAAAAAAGAATTAATAAGAATTGCTTTTTTTTAAAGTTTTTTATATTATTAAAAATTGTTTTTACATATCTATGGTCACCACAAGCAGGGATGATAATTTTCATAATTTAATAAATACTCCATTCAACTAAACTAGGGGTGGCAAAAATCCGGGTCCGAACAACTACCCCTATAAGTAGCTTCATTAGATGCCTAGACCCGGCCCGGTTTTAAATCCGGACAAGTGTAACTTATCCAGACCTGGTTTATTTCAAAATTGGGTTGTCCGAATGTCTGGATTTTATTTGAGTTATGTAATATGCATTTAAAGTTCATTCAAATATTAAACTATACAAGAATAATTTAATTCATTTCAAATGCAAAAAACAATGTTCAATAATCAAAAATCCAAATTAAATCATACAATAGTCCAAGTTTTAATAAGTATTAACAATGTTCAATAATCCAAAATCCACATACAATAGTCCAATTTTAATAAGTATTAAATAAAAATCCGGGTCCGGACAAAACCGGGTCTGAATTTCCTTGCGGACCTTGGGATTTAAATTCGGACAACCAGACCATGTCCAGACCCGGTCCGTATTAGTATAACTTCTGTCCAAACCTTTTTTACTCCGGGCCGGACAAAACCGGGCAAGCGGGCCCGGACAGAGTATTGCCACTCCTAAACTAAACGCATTAATAGGAATGGTTTACTAAATTCTATTTAAGGTTTGGGCGGGATTTGGAATATAAAATTAAAAGTAGGACTGGTTTGAGACATGTTGAAATTTTAACACTTGAAGACCTGGAAACCTAAACCCAAATATTCTATATATAAATATCAATATATTTGTTCATATATGTATATATATGCTAGTATAAATATACTAATTTTAGAAAGTTCGGTTTGGTTTGGTTTTAAATTGATTCATCATTAATAGTTTATATCTCAGTATACATTAAAGTGTATATTCATTATTTTAAATTTTTTATGTAAATAAATGTTGAGTATTTGATATTTTTAAATTAGATTATTTAAATAAGCTTTTAATCATATAAAATTTTAAAATATATAAATAAATATTTTTATTTGAAATACAAAATACATACGGTTTGAGACAGGTGGTTTCTTTAGAAAATTGATTGTCACGTATACCCCTTGATACTGACCGCGCGCCGATAAATGAATCCGAAGCCGCACATGCGAGTGCCGCCAAAGCGATAAACAATGAGCGGCGAAGCCGAGATGGCCTCCCAAATCCTCGATCAGATCCATGTTCGTCCCCTCCAGCTCTAATCCGGCCATCGACGTCCTCATCTTCGAGATCTCCCGCACTACCGCCACCAGCCGTATCTTTGTCCACGGCGTCGGCCGCGAGGGCCTGATGCTCCGCGCTCTCTGCATGCGCCTCTACCACCTCGGCCTCTCCGCGCACCCCGTAGGCGACGTCACCACCCCTCCCGCCTCCTCAGGCGACCTCCTCATAGCCTCGCTGGCCCTAGAGGCTTCTCCACCGTTGACGCCATCTGCCGAGTGGCCAAATCGGTCGGGGCCCACGTGGTTCTGATTACCGCTCAGCTAGAATCAGGGAGCGAAGCTCGCCGATGTGCTGACGCTGTGGCTTATCTCCCGGCGAGGACGATGGCAAATGAAGAGGAGGATGAGCGTGGATCAGGTGCTCCGCAGGGGGTAAAATTACCGATGGGAAGCTTGTACGAGGGGGCGATGTTCGTTTTGTTCAAGATGTTGGTGTTGAAGCTCTCTGATATTTTGGGCCAGAGTCCGGCCCAACTACTCGCTCGTCACACCAATCTTAAATAGTCTAATGGTAACTCTAAGGTGGATGTATTGTTTGATAAAGGTGTCCTTGTGTAATTTTATATCTATATATGTTACTCTAGAAGGGGGTTAATTGCATAATAATCTCAAGCATTTTCTGTTAATAACTCCTGCTTATCATTTATATTTATATAAAATATAGATAGTTTTCTATTCTAAATCTTAATTTATTTATTTCCTTTATGTTAGTCAATTTTGATTATGGTGACTGTTAATTTCTTAATTCTTCATTTCTTAAATTTTGCCTTTTCATTTATCTTGAAGATTTTTATTCTCTTTGTAATTTGTATATATATGTGGATGTATTTAAAGAATTAAACTGAACAAGAAGAAGAAATTCTTCTAATTTTTTTCTGTCTTCCTTTATCTTTACTATTTCTTATAGCTTTTTTTTTTCATCACAAAGCTTTATTTTGTAGCTCTTGATATTTCAGGAAAGAATTATTTGTTATGGGTGAATGTTAATGGACTTGGAGGAACCATCAAGGATGGTAATCACGAAATCTTGCAAAACCGTGTAAAAACAATGATTTTCCTCCGCCGTCATCTACACGAGGATTTTGAAAACAAAATATTTAATGGTAAAAGATCCATTTGAATTGTGGAAAAATTTGGCAAAAATGTCACGCCTGACCGGATCAGGACCTCGAAATACAGATACCTGAGGCGTACCCAAGTAGAGTGACAACCCCACTCGGATACCAGGCCTAAGGAAATCATAGCAGACAACAAATATCTCAAAATTTAATAATCAGATAATATCAGAGTCACAACAAAAACCTAAATCAATAAGGGTTTACATACCCTACACATGGTCAAGGCCCTATAAGGGTCCTACAATAACACCACCTCAAGAACAAGTGTGACACGAGGTTCTCGAACCTCTACAAAATCAGCCCAACCTCTCGCCAACTCAGGAGTCAAGTCGCTACTCCTCGAGACGAAAAAGAAAGAAAGAAGGAAGCAAGCATGAGCTTTGAAAGGAAAGCCCGAGTAAGCTGAGTCACAAGACATAAATGAGCAATATGTCAAATAATAAGGTCATAACACCAAGAAACACAACTCTAGGAGTCTACCGTAAACAATCCAAAGGTCTGACCCACAGTATGAAGCCCTCGAGCCCCTGTGATGAGTTTCAAGAAAACTCAAGAATCACCCGGTAGGTATGTCATTTCTTTGTAAAGCGCCACCTTTTGGTCGTTCGACCCTCCGGTCGTAAATTGTTAGAACTACCTCTACTACGTGTTAACGCCGATTACCACGCCCTGGCAGGTAAGACCTCCAGAGATTTGCCTCTCGGCAAGGCGAGGAACGCTAGGGGTGCCCCGTCAACATCCCTTTATTGGAGCTTCCCAGCTCCTCCGAGTCCGAGCAGAGAACATAGCAAGCGGGGACACCAACGCGTCCGAAACAAACATACATGCTCAACAGAATCTAAAGCAGGATATAAATAGTAGCATGTATGACAACAACAAGGTATGTAATAAGAAAACATAGCAAGTCCAAGAAAAACCCAAAACCGGGTGGGAACTAGGCAAAAGTACTTACCTCTCATTGGAACTCGAAGCCCTCCTAGTCACCTTTTGAAATGCCTCTTGGACTCCCCGAGAGTATCTAACAGATAGAGTTTCTATTAGAGGTAAAATTCTAATAAAAACCCTATGTTACTTAGTCACATGCATGACTCTCGTTCTTGTTGGGCCTAAGCCCACTAACGGGTCCTTAAGACCATCTCTCGAGTTACTAATCCTTATCCCACGTTCTTTAGTTGACTAAGTCCCTATCTTGGTCAAACCTAGTCAACCTTACTCTACTTGCTGAATCTAGACCCTACTTGGTCACCTCTTGTCATTTTAGTTGAATTCGGCCCATTTCAAGCCTATTACACAATCTAGCTTGACCTTAGCCCTTTGTAACTAAGAAAGGGCATTTCTGTCATTTGAGTGGCTATGATCCAAGGGTTTAAGGTCCTGCCCTACTACTTGAGTGACTTAGGGCTTAGTTCCCCCCTACCAACATCCCTTTATCCTACCTTTTATTTCTTTGTTATTGTCTAATAACAAAACTGGTTTGATTAAACCAGTTGAGCCCAGCCCATTGGGCCTTTACAATATTGGACCCAATTCCTACTTTGATTGGTCCATAATTTGACTTAGGGATCTTGACTAATTAATCTAATTAATCTTCTTAGTTTGGTTAGTCCCTTGACCTAACCATATTTTTTTTATAACCCCTTTCAGTTGGTTCAATTATCGGATTGAACCTAACCCATTTGATCCACTTGACCCAAACCAACTTGTTTCACTTAGTCTCATTCAATATGCTTATTCGATTAATCGAATATAATCGACATTTGAGCTAGATCATGTTAGTCATTTTGATTAGACTAATTGGGTTCACCTTATCTTGACCCATTTTTGTCGACTAACAAACTAACCTACTCATTTAAGTTAATAATTTATATTAAGGCCTATTTGGTTAGACCAACCCAAGTTCAATTTCCAAACGATTAAATCCAATTGAACATAATCTTTTAACTTTCGACCAAATCATTTTAGTTTAATTAACTTCATAGATTGGATTTACACTTCTCATGATCATATATATAAATTCAATTCATGAAACCACCCATGGAGATCAAACTCCAACCCTTGGACCAATTCTTTACTCATTCTTTCCCCCATCTATCCTTATAACCAATGCATGCATGCATATATGAATCCTCATATTTATCACCACTCACAGCTAAGATGCAGGAATTTAGAGAAACTCACCGAGTATAAATGTCGACAGACACTGAAAACAAACCGACCGTCCAAACCAGATCTCCACTGTTCAGATTGGGTCAGGACAAGTCTTCACTATGCTCACTAAAAATCAGCTCGATCAGACTAGAAATGATCATCCGATTGAAGCAGATGATGAAACTAGTCGGTGCAGGAAATCAGCAGCGATAGGCTCTGTTTCACACCACAGAAACCTACTCTCCCGGCCACTAAAAACAATCTTAACCGTTCAAATTGAAGAATAATGAGTCAAGAACAATCTCACCAAAAATCAGTACGATCCAACGGTGAAAATGGTCGGAATGGCAATGAAAATAGAGCATGCTCAACACTCCTTTGAACAGAAGATCCTAGTCTCTCAAGCTTTCTTCTCTTTTCTTCCTTCCTCTCACCTCTCTTCTTGATTCCCAATGGCCCATAAACTTTCTCAAACCTGGTATTGCTCTATGCCAAGCTTCAAGATTACATGCTTTATATAGGCCTCACAAGTGTAACCTCTACAACTCTTCACATTCTTAACCTCCCCCATAAATCCCAAGATAACACCCAAATAATTTCAACCTTTCAAATTCATAACCCCATGGCACCCTTCCCATTCCAAACCTCCCTCATAAACCCCAAAGACAACACCCAAATATTTCCAACCTTTCAACTTCATAACTAAGTTAACTTGACCAAGTTTCATTTAACTAATTCACAAATTAATCCAATTAATGGGTTAACCTAACCCATTTATTCAAATCCAATGTCAATCTTAATCAAGTCATTGATTAACTTAAATTTGGATTAAACCACTTTGCTACTGGACCAACCCAAGTAATTCGATTCAATCAAATTAATTTAACTAGCTTGGATTCAACCCGATCCCTCTTTGTTACTTGACTAACCTTAGCCAATTAACTTGATTAGTTCAATTTTGTCACACCACCAAAGTTTTTTTAAAAAAAAAATCTCATTAAAATATTTAGTAGCCTTACTAAATAATTTTAATCATGCAAGATAACTAATCAACTTAATCCTGTCACATAGAATAATCATACCATATATTGAATTATTCTAATATTTTGTCACACTACCAAGATTTAAAATCTTATCAAGATCCTTAAATCTTCTTTATTAATCAAATTATGTCACATTACCAAAGTCCCATATAGTTATTTAACTATGCAATACCATTAATTAATTATCTGTCACACTTATAAAGTCACATTACTTTAACTATACAAAATAATTAATCAAATAATTGTCACACTATAGTTCCAATTATTATTTTAATCATACTAGATAATTAATCAATCTAATAAGTTGTCACACTACCAAAGTTAAAATCAATTATTTTGCTTGATTAATTAACCATTAACCAAAAGATTAAACAACAAACTAATTAATTAATTTAATTAATTAATCATCTTCCCCTTCTCTCACGGTAGAGCCCAGGAGAAGCTTCGTAGGAAGGACCGACTTCTCATCGTCGAGGACTCTCACCGCTTGGTCTAAATGCGTCGAGCTACGTCTCGGCCGGTGCTACCTCTTGCACATGGCTGACCTCCACACCCTCTCCGGAGCCTCCCACTTTCGTGTCAACATTCATCCTCTCCGTGAAGAGTTCAAGACCCTAGCTAGGATGCAAAAATTACAAAATTGAAAGTGGGAATGGTTCATACCTTACTCCGGTTCTCACAGTGCTGAAAATGGCATGAGACCCCTGTGGCGAATCTCCCTTCTCAGGCCAACCTCCCGGCTGACCTCCTTGGTTTCCTTCTTCTCATTTGCCGGGGCCGAGCTAGGGTGGGGTTTTTATAGGGGAAAGGAAGGCGAACCGATCGCTAACGCCCGCCTTCATTCTCCGTCGGCGGTAGTTCTTCCGCTGTAGCGTCAGGGAAAGGCGGCTCGCCCGGTGGAGAAGCGGCGACCCGCCGGGATGGGTATTCAGTGATTAGCGGCAAGGATCGGCTTGATTAACATTAACGGTATTTAAAGCGCACCGGTTTTGACACTGGTGGATCAGCGTCCTAGATTGAATCCGACCAACGATCGGATTCTAATCATTTGCCTAGGATCGAACAATCTTAAGATCAAGCGCTGAGATTTGAAACAAATCAACGGCTGGATCTTCATCTCCCCCTCGCATCCAACACTCCAAAAGCCGGACGTCTCACAATGGGCCACGTGGCATCACGGATGCCCCCATAAGTCCACTTGATCAGCACCAATCCCAGATCCTCCAATCTCAGCCACTCATTTGCTCGTATAAGGGTTTTTATCTGGCAAATTAACCAGAAGCCCCTGGAATTATTTAGGTTGCATCCAGGTCCCTCTGCTGTGAGAGAGGAAAATTTCCATCCAGTCCTCGAAACTTTTAATAATTACCAAAAAGGCCCTTCTGACCCCCAACTAACCCTAATTAGGGTTTTAAACCTTTTAATCCTTTATTTTTTTCCTTTAATTAAATAAACCACCAATCCTTCCTTTATTTAATGAATTCATCCCAAGTATTCATTCATTCCTCTTAATTACCAAAATACCCTTTGTAGCCCCAATTATACCCAACTAGGGTTTTCTCTTATTTCTTGGTTTAATTACCAAACTAATTAAAGGGAGTAAATACAAATCCATGTATTCAAAGTTTGGGGAATTTTCTTTAATAAACAAATTTAGAAATTTGTTTCTCCACCAAAATTTCATTTTGATCAAACCTCGGGGGTTTTCCTTATTTTCCAATTAAATAAAACCCAAAAAGAAATTTTAATCCCTAAAATTCTTGGGTTTTACAAAAAAGGTATAACACGAAAAGACGGTAATTTACCTAACGCTTGTTATGATTGGATACATTTATGATTATAAGATTTTAAAACAGTAAGTGAATATAATTCAACCATATTTCGAATCAATTCTCAATTGAAATTATGCTAAGAAAATATAACTGATTTTGATATGTTGGAGAAAACATTCTCTACTTTTCATACCTCGAATGTGCTTTTGCAACAACAATATCGAGAGAAAGGTTTCATAAAATATTTTGAATTGATTTCGTGTTTGCTTGTGGTTGAATAAAATAACGAGCTACTAATGAAAATCATGAATCCCGTCTATTGGTTGCACTGCATTCCCTGAAGTGAATGCGGAAAATGTTGGACGAGAACGTGGTCACAATCGTGCACGCATCAGTGGTCGTGGATGGAATAATTATCAGAAAAACTGTAATGTGTCATACCGATGTACCTTACCACCAAAACTGGAGAAATTATGAGGAAAAACATTTCAATGACAAAAATGGATCAAATCAACATTCAGAAAATATATGTTATCGATGTGGAGTAAAAGGACACTAGTCGCATACATAAACATTGAAACACCTTGTCAATTTTTATCAAGAGTCAATAAAAGAGAAGAATGTTGATGTAAATTTTATGTACCAAAATGATGTCTTCGACAATAACCCTTTTATGAGTATGGATACTTTAACGCATTTAAATGTTGTTGTTGTTGTTTTTTTTTTTTAAAAAAAAAAAAAATTTCAGCATGATGGTGGCAACTTAATTGACAATATGACTTGTTAGCTTTGCTTGATTAATATGATGGTTTATGCATTTTTATTACTACATTGCAATAACTTTATTTACATACTTATCAACTTTATATTTATTTTTTGAAGAATATAGGGATACTGCCAAGTCCATGGTTGGATTGAACATCAAAGATAATGATGTATGCTTTGCTGATAGTGCAATAACTCACTCGATATTTAAGAGCAAGAAATATTTTCCCTATTTAATAATGGGTAAAACCAGTGTTAATATGATATCGGGCAGCATCAACTTCATTGAAGGCTTTGGAAGCGCAAATATAGTTAACTGGAGAGACAAATTTTTTTTTTTATAAATGATGGATTATATTCTTCAAAGTCCCATAGAAATTTATTAAGTTTTAAATATATATGTATCAATGGGTATCATATAGAGACGTCAAATGTGGAAAATAATGAATATTTATACATTACTACTATTACTTTGGGTAATAAGCATGTATTGGAGAAACTGTCTGCATTCTCATCCAGCCTTGATTATACGTATATTTAGACGGTTAAAGCAAATGATATAGTAAACCTGAAGTTTACTGACTCAAATGCATTTATTCTGTGGAATGATCGTTTAGGCCATCTTGGATCAATAATGATGCGCAAAATAATTGAAAACTCATTGGGGCATCCATTGAAGGACCTGAAGATTCTTCAATCAAGTGCATTTACTGTTCGTAAGGAAAATCAATTATCATACCATTACCAAGTAAAATTTGAATTTAATCCCTTATGTTTTCAGAAAGAATTCATGGTGATATATGTTTACAAATTCATCCACAATGTGGACCATTTAAGAATTTTATGGTTTTAATTGACACATCAACAAGATGGTCATATGTTTGCTTATTGTTAACTCGAAGCCTGTCGTTTTATAGGTTGTTGGCTCAAATTATTTGATTATAAGCACAATTTCCATATCATACCATTAAAACAATTGGACTTGATAATGTCGATGAATTTACATCTCAAGCATTTGATGATTATTGCCTATCCATTGGAATAAAGGTTGAACATACTATTGCTGATTTTTATACACAAAATGACTTCAAAAAATCATTTCTTAAGGGTCTCCAATTGATTGTTAGACCATTAATGATGAAAACAAAGCTTTCGGTCTATGCTTGGGAAGCTTTCGGTCTATTCTTGGGGACATGCAATTTTACATGCCGTAACAACCTTAAAGATCTAAATACATAAAGCCAAGATTATGAAGCTAAAAATGATGAAGACCTAAAGACATGAATCAAAGTCAAGGAGCTTCATTAAAATGTAAGTACAAGATAAATGAGAAATCATAAATGGTCATTCCTGGAATTACCCATTCACCGGGAGAGTTTATAAACAAATAAAGATCCTTAGTAGCATCTTCTATACTGAGATATACCATGAGACCAACAAATTTATTTGAGATCTCCATCTTTTGTCTTACTGCGGTTGTTCGCACAAAGTTAGCCGATGCATAAGGCATGCATCATCAAATGATACAAATCTTGAATAATAATCTAGAAGACATAAACACACAATGTCAAAGTTAAAAAGGAGGACGATATGAAGATACAAAATCAAACTTAAGAAGACAAAGACCAAACATAAAATCAAAGTCAAGAAGTTGAAGACTAGATGACATAAAGCCAAAGTCAAAGCCTTAGGCCTAGCATAATCTATCTAGATTTTCTTGGCATGATGAAATCAAAGACAATATACCATATTAAATTAATAAAGTTTATTATTCACTCTTAGTATGTATGGGCTTCTTAATCGGAAGTTCTCATGATATTCATCTGAGCTAAGTAACAATAGGGGCTTTCCTATATTAGAAGTCCTGAAACTCCATTTACCGAAATTATGGAAGAGAAAAAATAAATTTTGATTCATGTTTATTTAAGCTACCCATTTATCCCACAAGATTGGGTAAACATAAAAGATCCCAAATTACCATAAGTAATAATCAAGGAAAAAAGGAACACAATCCCAAATGATCCATCCAAGTTATATTGTTATATTGACTCCTTAACACTTAGATCTGTTAATCAAAATCAATATCAATAATGTGATATAGTACAAAAAAATAATTTTAGATGTATTGTTCCATGTCATGGATATTTGTTGGTATGAACATAATGATATGTTACGGGCTGCTCGATCAAAGGTAGTCACAAGTTTTGGCAAATGTTAATATCAAATTAATTAAAAGAACAAGAAAGGAACCAATGTATTGACTCACAAGAAAGTAAGGTTATTAAGTGTTTTGAGAATGTTATTATGTTGGTTATGAGTGATAGTGTAAAATCCGAGGATTTTATGGAGTAAATTTTTTTTCCTTGATTTAGCCAACTAAAAGGAAGGTTCCCTACGTATTTAGTGATTGAATTAAGAAGGGAAAATAAGGGTTAAAAAGATTAAAACCCTTATTAGGGTCAATGGAGGGTCAAAAGGACCTTAATGTAATTTCAAAAATATTGAGGACCTAAGATTAATTGACCCAGAGAAAGGACTTATTTGTAAATTAATAAGGATTAAGGGCTCTAGGAAATTGTCCCAGCGAAAACCCTTATTGAGGTAATGGATGGTTGTGATTAGAGGATTGATGGAGTGGAGCTGGTCTTGAAGCAAAAGAAAAGCATCACTGAAGCCATGTGGCGCGTTGAGATACGCTCACCCAGATCGCGACTGATCGCGAGAGATTCATAGATGATCCAGGGGGGCCACGTGGCGGATTACGGTGTGCCCATCTGAGAGAGTCCTAGATGCGAGGCATATACGGTGGATCGGACCGTTGAGATAGAGTCGATCTCGACCGTTAATCTGGGGTGTATGCATTCTACCTCGCTTCGAGTTCACCGGAGAAGAAGGAGGAACCGGTCTGGACGATGGGACTCCAGAGAAAGGTGGTGAGCATGCCACCTTCCCGAGTGGAGTTCGACGTGAGCCGGTGGACCCGGTAAGGCCCTTCCGTGAGGAGTCTGGAGGTTGCGGCTCTCGTGGGTGAAGGTCCCGGTGGTGATCGGCCGAGAGAGAGAGAGAGAGAGGGGGGAGCGAAAGAAGAAGAAAGGGAAATAAATAATAATAATAATAATAATAAATAATAATACTGATATCATTATTAACGTGAATAAATAATTAAGCTAATTATTTAACTAAATCAATTAATCACAGGTTAGTGGTTAATGAATTAGTGTGACAAAATGCAAAACTTAATTAGTTAATATTAAGTATAGGTAAATTAATCATTTAATTAATTAGTTGGTTTGATTGAAAATTCATTGGGTTTAATCAAGTAAGATGTTGGGTCAGGTGTTTGGGTTTGACCAGGTACTAGGTGAATAGATTGAGCCCAAGTGTTGGGTTTAATCAGAAATCCTAGGAGTTGGGCTAGGATCCAAAAATTTATTTGGTTAGGCCTGATTATTCGGTCAAGTCTAATTGATTTAAACATAATTCATAAATTGATTAGACTATGTGACTAAGATTAGTCCAATTGACTAGATCCAAATTTGATTGATTTGAGTAATTTGGACCAAGGATTTGGATAAAGACCCAAGTAAGGTAACTTGGGTTTGGTCCATTATTTGGGCTAAGTTATTGGGGCCTAAATTGGAATTTAAGTAAAGATGGGTCCAATAGGGTTTGGGCTCAATGGGTTAGACAAAGGGAATGGGTTAGGTAGATTTGGATCCAATCTAAAATAATCAATTAAGCAATTTGATTAAGATGTGATTAGATTGATTAAGTAAGAAGACTAAGATTAGTCAAATAATCAATTGATCAAACCCAAATCTAGGAATGTAGGTTTGATTAACTTTATTAAATTGGACCAAGGGCTTGGACCAATTTAAGATAGTCAAATTTGATTAAGTTAATTTAACTAGATGACTAGGATTAGTCTATTGGATAATTGATTTAATCAACTTGATTAAGTTGAACCTTGGAGTCGGATCAAATAATATAAATGGGTTAGGTTAACCCATTAATCGGATTAATTAGTTAAAATTAATCAAATGAACTCTGGTTAAGTTGGATCTTGGGTTTGGGTTAAGTGGTGTAAGTGGATTAATCAAGTTAAGTGGGTTAAGTTTAACCCATTAATTGAGCTAAATGGTTAATTAATCAAATAAGTTTGATTAAGTTAACTTAGTTATGAAAATTGGATAATAGGCTAACCAAATGAAATTGCTTAACTAGATGTGGCCAAGTTGGATTGAGTCCAATTTAGTTGGGCTAAGAAGTTAAGCGGGTTAACCAAGTAAAATGGGTTTGGCTTAGTTCATTTAGTGAATTACTTGGTTAATTAATCAAATGTGGTTTAACTAAGCTGGCTCAAGATTGATGATTGGATCAAATTGGTCAAACTCAAATAATTTATTTTCTATCCATGGTGTTTCTACAAGAGAGATGAAATATGAGAGGTTGGAATTATTTGGGTGTTGTCTTGGGATTTATGAGGGAGGTTTAGAATGGGAAGAGTGCCATGAGGGTTATAAAGTTGAAAGGTTGGAATTATTTGGGTGTTGTCTTTGGGGTTTATGAGGGAGGTTTAGAATGTGAAGAGTTATAGAGGTTACACTTGTGAGGCCTATATAAGGCATGTAATCTTGAAGCTTGGCATACAACAATAGCAAGTTTGAGAAAGTTTATGGGCCATTGGGAATCAAGAAGAGAGGTGAGAAAAAGGAAGAAGAGAGAAAAACTTGAGAGACTAGGATTTTTTGTTCAAAGGTGTGTTGAGCATGCTCAATGTCCATTACCATTTCGATCTTTTTCACCGTTGGATCGTGCTGATTTTTGGTGAGATTGTTCTTGACTTTTTATTCTTTATTTGAACGGTGAAGATTGTTTTTGGTGGTCGGGAGAGTAAGGTTCTGGGGTGTGAAACAGAACCTATCACTGCTGGTTTCCTTTACCAACCAGTTTCATCATCTGTTTCAATCGGATAATCATTCCTAGTCTGATCGAGCTGATTTTTAAGGAGAGCGGTTAAGACTTGTCCTGCTCCAATCTGAACGGTGGCGATCTGGTTTGGACAATCAGTTTGTCTTCAGTGTCTGTCGACGTCTATACTCGGTGAGTTTCTTTAAATTCCTGCATCTCAGTTGTGTGTGGTGATAAATATGAGGATTCATATATGCATGGATGCATGGGTTATAAGGATAGATGGAGACTAAATGAGTCAATAGTTGGTCCAATGGTTGGAGTTTGACCTCCATGGGTGGTTTCATGAATTGAATTTATATACATGATCATGAGAAGTGTAAAACCAATCTATCCCTATCTTTGAAGTTTCATGAAAGCATAGACATGAGTAACTTGAGGTTGCTGGTTTATGGGAACGATTTAAGGATTAGCATAGGTGTTGTTTGATAAGAAGGCTAGATAACTTAGTGGGCTTGACGAGTGGGCCCAAATTGTCAAAGTGACCAAGCATGAACGAGCTATATGTTAGGCTCACGAATAATAGATTATCAAGTTGAACAATGGACTAGTTAACCAAGTGAAAAGTTAAGGGTCGGTAACCAAGTAGAAGGTCTCCGAGACCTGTTTAGTTGGGCCTAAGCCCACCGAAAGAGAGAGTAATGCGTGTGTACCTAGAGATGAAGTATTTGTTAGCATTTCTTTCATTAATAGAGGTTTTATTACCAGATATCGACGAGGAGGCTTTGAGACACGACAGGAGGAAACTACTGAAGTTTCCAGCTCTTGTTAGAGGTAAGTATTTCTGCCTAGTACCTTTATTATTGTTTGATCTTTGATACTTGTGTAAGTGCTTTTGCCTCTTACCTTGGATAATTGTTTCCTTGTTTCATTGTTGGTCATGCGTATGCATGCCTATTTGATCTCTACTTCTTGATCTCACGATTAAGCAAGTTTGTAAGTACTCTTGCCTTGTACAACTCTTTGGAGTTTTTCTTGATTCTAGATTTTGCTATTTGTTAGCATGCTTGCTTGAGTCATAAGGATCTATTGGTTGTTTCATACACATTCTTGATTCTATCGTTGAGTATGTGTATGGTTGATGAGCTAGAGGTAGTGTTTACTGAACACAATCATCCGTTGATCGGCACGTGGCCGTGGTGACACGAGAGCCTGTGCTCCGTCCGAATTGGAGTGTGTAGTCTCACTATTTCTTTGTTGATGCTCACTGAGCATACCAACCTGTGACCGAGGCGATACTGTGGAGGTTCGTGGTGCTTGTGTGCAGGCAGGGTAGGGAGCGTCAGAGGAGTATGCGTACTCAATGAGCATAGCCGCCCATTGTCTGGCACTTGACCATGAAGGTACACGGTGCTTGTGTTGGTCAGGTGGGTGTGTGTAGGTTGAGTTTGTTCTACTGCCCGGACTCAGTGGAGCGTGGGGGCTCCGATAGGGAAGTGTTCAGGGACAGGACCCCCTGGCATTTCTGTCTGCCTTACCAGAGAGGCAATTCTCTGGTGGTCTTACCCGTCAGTGGGCATGGTACGCTGACCGTGTTAACACGTAAGAGAGGTAGTTCTACCAATTTGCGACCGGAGGGTCGAACGACCAGAAGGTCGTGCTCACAGCAAGTAGCTGGACATACTGGCCGGGAGTGATTCTTGAGTTTTATTGAAACTCGACACAGAGCTTGAGGGCTTCTGTTGTTAGGGGTCGTACCGTTGATTTTACTTGTGGTAGACTCCTAGGCTTTTGACTATGCGGGGCGTAGCCCATTTGTTGTTGCTTGATGATTCTTGATTTGCTCATTTTTGACTTATCATATATCATCTGTGCTAGTTCGATTTTCATTGAGATTCCAGCAAGGTACTTACTGGGCTTTCCTTTCGAAAGCTCATGCACTTGCTTCCTTTCTTTCTATTTCAGGTCCCGAGGGGTAGGTGACTCGGCCTCGGGAGCTGTGCACGGGATTGGGTTGACTAGTTGAGGTTCGAGGACCTCATTCTTCTTATGAGAAAGATGTTTATATTGTAGGACCCTTATAGGGTCTTGACCACATGTAGGGCATGTAGACCCTTATTGATTTTATTTTCATTGTGACTCTAATTTTATCCAATTATTAAATTTGAGTTATTTGTTATCTGCTATGATTTCATTAGGCCTTGTATCCGAGTGAGGTGCGCCTCTACTTGGGTACGCCCGGTCTGTGCGCGTGCCCGAGGTCCCGGGATTCGGGTCGGGGCGTGACATATAGTGTGAAGAAAAAACATAAGTAATTGGTCCTCCTCACTTACTTGCAAAGTATCTTTTAGCAATTCACTATTACATATGACCAAATAGATATTGATGAAGAACTTGTTCATTCGCCATACTTGCAAAGTATCTTTCATTAACAATTCATGATTACACATGACTGAATAGATATTAAAGAATGTGAAATTGTTCATTCTCACCAAATTAACACTAATAGTATCATTACCTCTAACTAAATGGTTTAGGTATAGCTATCCCTTTCATATTGTCTGCGAACTTGAGGTTCTCTGTAGACATAAAAAAACAATGGAATAAACACCTACAATCATAGTCATCGTAGTGTCAAAGCAGATCTTCTTCTCTCTATTATGTCACCATATATTATATACAAAATTACATTTGGAATTTTTAACAATGACTCCTAGTTGTCATTTGTCTTCAGTAATTACTAAATGATAAACTATAATTGATATAAAGATGATATCCATATTATATTATTATAAAATTACATTTGTAAGTTTTAATAATGATTCCACTTCTGATTACACTATGTATACTTCTCACTAACTCTTCTATGAGTTGTCAATCTGTGAAAAATCTAATTATAGTGATTGAGTTCTTTTAGATTAGATACCATAAGTTGCAAGATTAAAATTGTTGTTAAACTAAATTTGACTACAATCACCTAGTAATGGAGCATATTTCTGTTGTGAATTGTTTGGAGCTCAATCTTCACATAGTTGATTTTGGTGGAGCTGACCGCTGAGGGCATAATGGAATAAGAGATACTAAGGGTACTCATGCCTACTAATTTCCAGATGGAAGAAATAACTATTTATGCTAAAGAGATAATGTTACATTTTTCTTTGGTTATCTTTTGTATATTGTATGGTTGTATGGATCTAATGGTGAGGATAATTACAAAGCTAACGTGGACCAATGGACGCCAAAATAAAAGCCTCACGTGCTCACGTGAAGAAGAAAAAGTCAGAAGTTGTTATCTCTGGCTGTTATTTAGTTGCAAGTGTAGTAAAGCATTAATAGCGTAGTGGATGTTATTGTAAACGTTGTACGCGTCCTTAAATTTCAGTGTTATCTTGTCTTGTAGCGGATGCTTATATGATATAATAGTTGTCATCTTCCTCAAAAACTACTGAGCATTTCTCCATAAAAGTACCTATGTTCTTCATGGTTTTTTCATTCATTTCATTCTCTTTCAATCCTATTTCACAGCCATATTCCAACATAACTCTTATCAGAGCCACTCCATCTGATAGCCATGGCAACCAATGGTACCTCAACTAGTCTCTCTCAACCATCACTACCAGTTTTCAAGGGGGACTTTTATGAGTTCGAGGCAATCAAAATGCGCACGCTCATCAGATCTCAAGACCTCTGGGATCTGGTGGAATCTGGCTACTCCGAGCATGATGAAGAAGCTAGGATGAAGGAGAACAAGAAAAAAGACTCTAAAGCTTTCTTTCTCATCCAATCAGTGCATGAGATTATATTCTCTCGGATCTCTGCTGCGTGGATGACTCTTCAAACTAAATTCCAGGGATCCTCCAAGGTGATGGCAGTCAAGCTCCAAACGTTGAAGAAAGAGTTTGAAACACTAAAAGTAAAGAGCAGTGAAGATATGCAGGCTTAGATATCACGCGCATCCAGGATAGTCAACCAGATGAGGGTGTATGGTGATACCATTTCAGACCAGACAGTGGTGGCAAAGTTCCTGAGAAGCTTATCTTACAAGTTCAATCATATAGTGGCAACTATAGAAGAGGCCAAGGACCTGTCTCATCTCATATTAGATGAACTCAGTGGCTCACTACAAGCTCACGGCGTTAGGCTAAATAGATCAGCTGAGAAGCCTGAGGAGAAATCCTTTCAAGTTGAAGGGGAGGCATCAAATGCAAGGAGAAGTGATAGGGTTGTTAGCAGAGGCATGGGTAGAGGTACATTTAGAGGTTGAGGCTGAGGAAGAGGCCGAGGGAGAAGCACAGGTTGGAAGCTACATCATGTTGATCCAAAGTCATATAAAGGCAACAATTAGTGTCACAACTATAAGAAGTATAGGCATGTCAAGGCTGAATGTTGGTTCAAGGAGAAGACAACAAACCTAGCTGAAGAACAAGAAGAGGTTAGTAATCTCTTTGTGACAAAATCTCTTTCTGATCAAATTTCAAGTAGTGTATAGGTTGTGGACAGTGGTTGTTCCAACCATATGACAAGTATGAAGGAGTTGTTCAGAGACTTGGATGAAACACATAAGCAAACTGTGAGACTTGGTGACAATAAAGAGGTTGAAGTTGAAGACAAAGGAACAGTGGCAACTAAGACAGATAATGGTAAGGTAAAGCTTCTGCAAAATGTGCAATATGTCCCAAAATTGGCTTACAATCTCTTGAGCGTAGGCCAACTGATATTAGGAGGATATTCAGTGTTATTTGACAAGGAGATGTGCCTAATCAAAGACCAGAAGTCAGGTCATATCCTTGCAAACATCCAAATAATCAAGAATTGGATATTTCCACTTGAAGTATCAAGCATGGAGTACCTTGGATTGGTGGTAAGTGACTGCAAAGACTCTACATTGTGGCATCTAAGATATGGGCACCTCCATACTCAAGGTCTGAAGACAGTGATCCAAAGGAAGATGGTGCAAGGCCTTACACAAATCACAGATATGGAATTCTGTCAAAGCTGCATTCTAGGCAAGCAATTCAGAAGACCATTCCGATCTAGAGGAGCATGGAGAGCATCAACACCATTAGAGCTCATACACGCTGACTTATATGGACCAATGCAAATTGAGTCATTGGGAGGTAATCGTTACCTTCTTCTATTTACTGATGACTACTGTAACAACCCGGGTTTTCATAGCACATATAATTGACTCTTTATTAAAGTCATACAGTTCTGATTATTAAAGTACACATGCTACAGTATCTTTAGTTTAAATGTTCAGAGGTTAGGTACATTCCCATACTTAAAGCTGATAATGAAATAGTTTTATTCATCAATTTTATAGTCTACATCTACTCAGAGCCAGCTATACACTTAACCGTCACGTCAATCTCTAGATTTGAACCACTCTAAGTCAATTAGGTAGGCTACCCTGATCTGTTCCTTTACACTGAAATGGTGGGAGTTGTGAGCTAAAACAAGCCCAGTGAGAGACTAACTCGTACCAGGGTTAATTACAAAAATAATAGCTTGTGTAACATATATATTTGTCAAAATATAACAAGATTCATACCAGACATACATGCATAAATCTTAACATAATCAAAATACTGGAGTTTATCTGTAGTCAACTCACCTAGTAAACCCTCTTCAGAAACGACATTTACGATTCTCGACTACTGTAGGTGCTACAGTTAAATGGACAAAGTATCCTCTAACTTAATCAATCCGAACTATTAAAGAAACTTATAAGAAATAAAAATTATATTTACAAACTTACTTTCTTTTTCCTCCTATCTTTCTCTCTCTTTTCTTATCACAGCCGTTTCTCTCCTTTTCCCTCTTCTCTCTCACCCTCTCTTTTCTTTTCCTTCTCTCTCTCTCCTCTTATTTTCTCTTCACTGTCATCTCTCTCTCTCCTTTCTTTCTCTCATTCTCTCTCTCTCTTCTGCATACCTTCTCTTTCTCTATTCTCTCTTCTCTCTCTTTTCCTCCCTCTCTTTCTCACTTCTTAATTTCATGGAGACACTTGTGAGTAGTGGGCTGGCGAAAGGATAGAGCTTGGATATTTAGAATCACAAAATAATATATTCTATAATGAAGCCATGAAAGCTCCACCTAATCACCTAGAAATTTCCACAAAGCATTTTCAAGCTTACCAATTCATAAGACAATGGACGATGATTTTAGTTGTTTTTTTTTTGTATTTACCTTTTAAAATCAAGAGAAGCTTCCTTCATCCTTCCTTTATTATTTTATTATTTTTATTAGTTTAATCATTAAATCTTTGTACCTCTATTTTGTAAATTTAAGCCCCTAATTTTTCTCATTTCACTATTCTATATTAAATATTATTCATATTAATTTAAAAGCTCCGAGTATCACAATTACACCAGGATGAATTGGGTGCATTTCATAAAAAATAAGTCCCACACATTCCAACAAGTCAAGATCTTCAAGGCTCTGGTGAATAAGAAAAGGAGACACTCTATCAAATGCATGCGCTCTGGTAGAGGAGGAGAATTCCTATCCAAGGAATTCGCTAACTTCTGTGAGGAGAATGGGATTAGAAGAGAACTCTCAACACCTTACGCTCCTCAACAGAACGACGTGGTGGAAAAAAAGAATTAAACTGTGGTCGAGATGGCAAGAAGTCTACTCAAGGAGGGTGGTCTTCCAAACAACTTTTGGGGAGAAGGTGTGGCTACTGTAGGGTACTTGTTGAACTTATCACCCACCAAGGTTGTGCAAAACTGAACTCCCCTTGAAGCCTGGAGCAACAGGAAGCCTTATGTAAGTCATCTATGCTTGTTTGGATGCATTGCTTATACATTGATTCCATCTCAACAACATCGGAAACTATATAGCAAGTTTGATAAATGCATTCTTAAAGGGTATAATCATGAGTCCAAGGCTTATAAATTATGTAACCCTATCTCTTGTAAAGTCACTGTGAGTAGGGATGTA
The DNA here is from genome assembly GCA_026586065.1 of Dioscorea zingiberensis. Lineage (NCBI taxonomy): Eukaryota > Viridiplantae > Streptophyta > Magnoliopsida > Dioscoreales > Dioscoreaceae > Dioscorea > Dioscorea zingiberensis. The sequence continues at coordinate 9,819,100 of CM048827.1, read as the reverse complement.
GTCTTTAACGAGCATGGCAGGTGGAACTGGAGTCATACCAATGAAGATCCAGAGCTGAAGATCTCCCTGACAACTATTGAGGATGCATCGCTTCCAGGTCCCTCCATAATCTCTAATCATGGCAATGCAAGTAGCTTAACCAGTGGCAGAAACAATACAGGAGAGGCATCCAATTCATCAAGCTCCTTAAGCTCAGAAGAAACTGATCAAAATTCTATCACAAGACCTAGATCATCACATGAGAGAATTCACAAAAGAGTTAGATCTCTTAGAGAGATCTATGAAAACTGCACCTTTGCACTCATTGTTTCTGACCCTGTCTATTATGAAGAAGCAGCAATGTAAGAAGAATGGAAGCGAGCAATGCAAGAAGAGATTGAAGCCAAACAAAGGAACAAGACTTGTATCTTACAGATTTACCAAAAGACAAGCAAGCAATTAGTCTCAAATGGGTATTCAAGACTAAATACTGTGCAGATGGCAGTATCCAGAGACACAAGGCTAGGCTCGTTGTAAGGGGATTTTTGTCAAGAGCAAGGAATGGATTATGAAGAAACATTCTCACCAGTAGCTCGATTCGAGACTGTGAGACTTTTCCTTGCACTCGCTACTCAAGAGTAATGGCCTGTCTACCAGCTCGACGTAAAATCGGCCTTTCTCATTGGCGAATTACAAGAAGTATACGTATGTCAGCCAGAGGGATTCATTGTCACAGGGAATGAGAACAAGGTCTATAGATTGATGAAGGCTCTGTATGGGTTGAAACAAGCCACCAGGGCTTGCTATAACAAGATTGATCAAAATTTTATTAGCCAAGGATTTAAGAGGTGTGAAAACGAGCCCACTTTGTATAGGAAGAGACAAGGAGATCATTTGCTACTGGTCTCTCTCTACTTGGGTGTTTGGTTGTTTATAACTCTTCATCCACGAATGGAGAGTTACAAGCATGGAGAGTTACGGGATGAAAAGTTAAAAGTGATGTATACATTTTGTGTTTGGTTTTTTAAAAGTGATGGATGTAGAAAGTGGATGTACACTTTTTGTGTTTGTTTATAATAAAAGATGAGTTGGATGGAGGGATATAGTTACACATCTTTGTGAGTGCTGTGTTTATCAATTTTTGAAACATTATAGGTATTTAAATATTTTAAGAGAAAAACTAATAACTATATAATTTTAAATCTTTAAAACAAATTAATTGATTTAAATGTTGAATTTTAATTCAAATATTTTGATTAATTTAAAATATTCAAAATTTGGATATTTTAATTTAATATATATATATATATATATAATATTATTTTAAGAAAAACTAGGTATAATTTTTTTCTACTTGTTTATAGTTAAATAATTTTTAAAAAATTTATGATATTTTCATAAAATATATAAGATGATGACGATGATTATTATTATTATTATTATTATTATTATTATTATTATTATTATTATATATGTAATTTGATATTTAGAGAATCCGATAAGCCACCTGACTCAATCACATCCCTTTCTACAACTTTGTATAAACCTAACAAGGCGCCGCCATGCCCCCCTAGGACAAAGCAAAGCTACCCTAGGAGGAGGGATGGCACGCCTAGGTTCTCATGATGACAAATTAAAGGTAGCACGGATCTCAAGGGAAAGGAAGGAAGTACATACGGAGAAGAAGCCAGGAAAGATGGTAAGCAACAAGACAAACCCTAAAAACTTCCTTACTCTTCCTCCTCCTTTTTCTTCAACCATTTGATTGACTTGACCGTCGGAGCGGGCACGGGCAACAGAGCCTTACCCCTTCTCACCAGTTCCTATTTTCTCTTGGTCCCCATTTTAGGTAAACTCTATAAGGGAACACCCATCTTCAAGGCTTCCATCCAAGAAGTCATCATTAGTTAGCTAAGGATCCAGGCGGTCCACGTGGCATACCAGATCACAGGCTAACAAATTGGCGTCGTTCGTGGGGACTTGAAACAGAAAGCTACATGACATGAAGAGGATGACCCGTAGTCAGGTCCAGGGGCAAAAGAAAGGTGATGCATCAACATTACCAAAAGGGAGACTCAAAGACCCAGACCTCTGGGACCAGCAGCATGGGGTTGACCCCCAGGATGGGCGTTACCGCCCTTTTAAAGCAAGCATAGAGGAGAGAATGGCGAACCAGATGGAAGTTATAACGCAAGCCCTCCACAGGATGGAAAGACAAGTTTCCCAGACTTCCGCACCATGACCTCCCTCTCCGGGTATTTTCGGGGTAAGACCTAGGTCAAATCTTAGCACGGAAAGATCGGGCTGGCGGACAGATAGAGACAAAGACAAAACGGACGTAGAAGGAAGCAGTTTTGGTTCTCCCCCTCCCAACAACCCTCCAAGACAATGCAGATATCAAAGCGCGATCCCCCCACTGAAGACGGGAAGAACGTAGGGAATCTAGCTCGTACAGAAAAGATACCTACAGCACCCGACGTCTAGCGTCACCTTTTACCCGAAGAATCATGGACGCCTACCTTCCCCGATGACTCAGGCCTCCAGCCATGGAAACATTCAATGGTTCAACGGACCCAATCGACCATGTAGGGGCATACGAAACCCTTATGCTCATGGATGCATCCTCGGACGTCATGATGTGTAGGCTTTTCCCGGCGACGCTACTGGGAAAGGCCTTGGTTTGGTTCAAGAGCCTTCCTCCCAATTCAGTCCCCTCATTTGAAGCACTCTCTGCCCTATTTCGCAATCATTTCGTGGGCGGCAATAGGTGAAACAAGATATCGGCCACGCTTATGAGCGTGCAACAACACGAGGGTGAGACCCTCCGTGACTACATCAACCGCTTCACCGAGGAGACGCGCACTATCCCCCTACTCAACCAGTCCATAGTTGGGGTCGCACTTATGGAAGGTCTCCTTGATTCATCTTTCAAGCATGACCTATTATTAGACCAACCCGAGGAGTTCTCCAAACTCCTTGCCTAAGCCAAAAAGTACATCAACAGCGAAGAAATAAAGCTCGGATGGGGAAGGAAAAAGAGGATGACAAATCCAGAAATGAAGGCCACTCCACCAAATAATAGGGCACCGGTAGAATCCCGAAACAAGCACCGAACCCCCCGCGGAACCGACCCCCTTCTTGAGCGTGAGACAACCCACGGGGGGATGAACTCAGATATCGGGAATTTTCACCCTTCAACGACACCATAGTGAACATTCTCATGCAAATACAGAGTCAAAAAATCTTGAAGGAACCTGCCAAGATAAGAAATTTCTCCCACCGGAAGGACAAATATTGTTCCTTCCATCAAGACCACGACCTTGACACAAAGGAGTGTCGGAACCTCAAAGATGAAATTGAGCACTAAGTCTGAAGGGGCCAACTCAATCAATTCATTAAAAGCGCGACGCTTTCTGTGAGCGTGGCCCGACATCCCAAAGACTCCAAAAGTGTATACGCCAACGCTTCACCCAGGAGCATGATCGCCTTCGCGGCAGCAAGAAGAATGAATAGTATAGTGATACCCAGGAGCGTGACCGACATCCCGGCACCCGAGAGTGTGTAAGCTAATGCTTCACCTAGGAGCGTGACCGTCTTCGCGGCACCCAGGAGAGTGAATAGCGTAGTGACACCTAGGAGCGTGACCGATATCCCAGCACCCGAGATTGTATACGCCAAAGCGTCACCTAGGAGCGTGACCGCCTTCGCAATAGCCAGGAGAGTGAATAGTATAGCGACACTCAAGAGTGTGACCGACATTCCGGCACCCGAGAGTGTGTACGCAAACACTTCACCCAGGAGCATGACCGCCTTAGCGGTATCCAGGAGAGTGAATAGCATAGCGACACCAAAGAGCGTGACCGACACCCCGGCACCCAAGAGTGTGTACTCCAACGCTTCACCCAAAATTGTGACCGCCATTGCGACACCCAAGAGAGTGAATAGCGTAGCGACACCCAAGAACATGACCGACATCTCGATACCTATAATTTTTTTCAACTGTTTATAGTAAAATAATTTTGGTCTAATACCCAATTTAGTCCCTCTATTATAAATTGAGTCTTTTTGGTCTCTATACTTTCACGATTGAGAAATATCAGTCCCTCCCATAAGTCTTTTTGGTCCCTATACATATGCTTTTCATGTCTTTTTGATCTCTATACATATGCTTTTAGGGACTGTATTTTTACAATCGTGAAAGTAGAGGGACTAAAAAGGCTCAATTTATAATGGAGGGACTAAAAGGGCCGGTTCGGTATAAATGTATAATAGATGGACTAAATTGGGTATTAGACCAATAATTTTTAAAAAATTTATGATTTTTTCATTAAATATATAAGATTATTATATATGTATAGATATAATAATATGATATCCAGAGAATCCGACAAGCCACCTATCTCAATCACATCCTTTTCTACAACTTTGTATAAACCTAACAAGGCACCGCCATGCCCCCCTAGGAGAGGGATGGCACGCTTAGTGTAACACCCCCTTTTTACTAAGGTCCAGGTGTCACACCAGCTGGGCCAGGAGTTCCCCGACCCATAAGCTGTGTACTCTAAAACCCAATAAAATAATGGATATCAAAATAATTTCAATATGACATGGACAACCCGGTTACACACCGGTAGTCACATCCCATCAGAGTCACAAAATAATACATATAAGACCGGGCACCACGGCCCCAAATACAACGGAATACAAAGTAATACTCAACCTAGTACAAGGCAATCTAACAACATCCAGATCCGGTACGCCAGAGCCATCTAATCTTCGCTCTCTGCTCGCGCCACGAGCCACTGCTCAGGTCCCTGTCTATACCCTGAAAAGATAACATAAGCCGAGGGACTGAGCTAAGCAAGCTCAGTGAGTGCTTACAACTCCGCCAGGTATTATACATACCTGTCCCTCACAAACCTGGTACTAATTATTCGTATAAATTGAAAACTAACAGAAAACATGGAATCATCATGATCATCTTCAATCAAGATATTAATGCCAATACAATCGGGAAACTCGTATAAACACCAGATGCAGTTCACACATCAATATCAGTTCTAACAAACACCCCATCTTCAAGTACGTCCATGTGTACAGGAGATGTACCTACCTCAATCACGTCCTGTGCGAAGGAGGCGGTGCTACCTACCCACATCTCAATTACATCCTGTGTAATGGAGATGCATCCACCTCAGTTGCATCACATGCAGGCATCACATTGCCAAGAGGGTCTATGCCGCGTACCATGGGCGTCCACAGAACCCTAATTCAACAAACCCGGAAAGAGCCGGCGTGACAGTCTTACTTCGTATCCAAGCGGAGACGCCCTCACAAGTGGGAGGGGGTTTGATGGAAAACCATTTCACAAAACATTTTATTTTTTTATTTTTTTATTTTTGAAACACTCGGATCAAAATAAATCCCCTCCCTCGCCCGGAATCATCAACGCTCGACCCTGGGCTCCATCACGGAACCCAGCTGGTCCAACATCTATATCTATATAGGGTTCTGTCCACGGCACGATCATGCATACATTTTTATCATTTTTACGGGTTTCACTTCATATCTAATCCTTCCATTACCATTTCATGGTATTCCACAAGCATAAAAACTATTATGCATGCATAGCGGTAAAAACTTCGGCATCCACAAACCGATATGAAAATCACGCAAATAAGAGAATACAAAACACGATGAATACAAGATCCAAAACCAATATACGGAGAAGTTTCCTCACCTGAAGTCCTTCAAAGACTCCTCGGTATGACTAGGTTCACCCGACGCTTTCGGAACGTCTTTCCTTTTCCTAGTAATCATAATAAATACGATAATGAATACTAGTTCGTTATTCATAATTTCTTATTAACGACTCCCCTAACTATTCATGGCCCATATCAATATAACTTAAAGCCCTCTTCAAAAACATACAATTACTCTTATCAAAGATTACTACAAGGGAAATTTCATCTTTCTTCTATATGCTTATAAACAATCTAGTAATGAAATACTCCAACTCATTTCTCCATATACATAACTTGCAATTAAAAGCAAGAAGTCCTTAATTATAGTATTCCCTTGTCTAAGTTAATTAGTATAAGTTTCACTTTAGTCCATGCCTTGAAATCAAGGTCTGAGAAGTACTATGGAGGTATTGACAATATTCTTTGATCTAACCTTGTTAATAAAATCTCATTATCACTTACACTCTTGAAACCAATGTCTAGTCTAGTGTTAAGTAACAATTGATAATCATCATGTCAACTAATTACTTATGGAAGCTAATAGGGAAGTCTCTACTTGTAACCACTCTTCTCTTGTGGTATCTCATTCAAGTATTTCATGAGCATTTCGGCAAGCATAAATAAAATTCTTCTAAACATGATTAAGTAGAGTTTAGAGTCAGTTTTCATGTTCTAATTCTACCTGTTCTAAACCTTGGTTTCAAGCCAAAATGTTCTTAGAGGCACTTGTACAGATACACCATGGGTAAGTTCACTAATTCTTACTTACAATCGGTCATGAATACATGCCCATTCCACCGATCATTAACATCTAATTGTCATGCTATCACCTCGCAACTCATGGGCATTTCAAAAAGAATCTAGGATGCATGGTTTTAATAAAAAATTTGGCAGAGGTTCGCCTATTTGTAGGGCTGTGAAACAACTACAAACATGCACATAAATTTCAATGAATTCCATAACTTCAATTAACATCATTTGCCAGCCCCTAATTCCATCCCTAAACCATGCAAATTAGTCCCAATTTAGTACTATAGGTTTCCCCAAATTCATGCTTACATTAGCAAGGGGCTTCACCGGTGTTTAACTCGTCGGAAAATAGGGAGGGAAAGAGAAGAAGACGGCTGCCGGACAGAGGACGTCGGAGGGGCGGCGAGCAGCGGAGCAGGCTGGGGGAGCAGACCAGACAGAGGGGAGCCGCGCTCGTGATGGCCGGGAGAAAGGGCAGACGGCGCAAGGGGCGGCTGGGCTTGCGCAAGCTATGCTTCTGCAGGCTGGGCGGGCGGCGGTGGCTCACCGGGGCGGACAGTCGGGCGAGGGCGGAGCAAACCAGGTGGAAGCTGGCTGCCAAGCGTTGGCAGCGGGCGCAGTTCCGCCGGCGATGATACAAGACGCAAGTGAGGAGGATTGCACAAGAGAAAGAGAGAGAGAAAGAGAGAGAGAGAGAGAGAGAGAGAGAACCTTCAGTTTAATTTCAATTCCTTTTTTGAAAACCTAAGTATCATCTGCCCCCTCATACCCATTATTAAAATATTTAATTTTATTATTTAATTCAATTAACTTAACTATCAAATAATATCTCATTAACTTGAATTAATCTTCTCTCAAAATATTTTCCACTAAAGTCAATAACCTTTAATTGATCTTATCCTCTCACTATGTCGTCACAAGGGTGACCCATGTCACGGGGCCACTGTATCATCATGGGGTCCGTCTCACTCCCGACTGGATCCGTTTTTCCTGGCTTTTGACTAGACCGGGTCTACTTTACCGAGGCTCTCATCCTTGTCTAGATTCTTTAAGTTAATTAACCGAGTTTAATCAACCATGGAATAATTCATCTTCCAATTAATCGGACTCTCAATAATTATCCACTTCTAACCAATTCAAGTCAATCTGGCCTGGCCCACTAGGTCTCCTCTAAGCCCAATAGTAGTGAAGATGGATTCCCAGCCCATTAATCTTCTGGAATTTCACTCATTTGAAGTTAAAACAATCAAATCACTATTAATTTTCTAATCCATCTTATTCTTAATTAGAAAATTAACCAAATGGTAACTTAAGATTTTTGGGGCGTTACACTTAGACTCTCATGATGACAAGTTAAAGGTAGCACGGATCACAAGGGAAAGAAAGAAAGTACATAAGGAGAAGAAGATGCCAGGAAAGAAGGTAAGCAATAAGACAAACCCTAAACACTTCTCTACTCTTCTTCGTTCTTCTCCTTCTCGAATCAGTTGACTGACTTGACTATCAGAGCGGACACGGGCAACAGAGCCCTACCCCTTCTCACCGGTTTCTACTTTCTCTTGTTCCCCATTTCAAGTGAACTCTAGAAGAGAACACCCATCTTCAAGGCTTCCATCCAAGAAGTCATCATTAGTTAGCTGAGAATCTAGGCGGTCCACGTGGCATACCAGATCACAGGCTAACATAATATATATAATATATTATAATGGATGAGAGCTTTCAACTGATTGGATGTAACTCCCCATCCGGTTGTTTTCAAGTGTAGCCCTCATCCACTTTTTTTGGATGACCAACTTCCCATCAATTTGTAAACAACCAACCAAAAACAAAGTAAAAAGTGTTGGATGGGGAGTTACCCATCCCTGGATGTAACTCCCTATCTAGCTAACCAAACACCACCTACGTGGATGATATCATATACATGGGATCATCCAGACAAATGGTTGAAGAATTCAAGCCCAAGATGATGCATTCATTTGAGATATCTGATCTCAAGTTTCTACACTACTTTCTTGGATTGGAAATCAATCAAGATAAAAGTTGGATTTTTGTTTCACAGAGGAACTATGCACAGAATCTTCTTAAAAGGTTTAATATGCTTGAATGCAAGAAGACAGGTACGTACACCAATGAATACAGGAGAGAAACTTCATCTCAATATGACTCAGGTGATGTAGATATGAAAGTTTATAGAAGCCTCGTTGGAGGACTTAAATATCTAACTCACACACGACCAGACATCACATACTCAGATAGAGTTATATCAAGGTTTATGCAGTCTCCATGAAGGAAACATCTCGATGCAGCGAGGAGAATCCTCAGGTACAATGCTGGAATAATTGACTACAGACTCTATTACACATATGTCTCTGAATTTAAACTGAGTGGTTACACACATAGCGACTGGGCAGGCTCCATTAAGGACAAAAAAAGCACTTCAGGGTTTGTGTTTACCATGGGATCAATAGTTGTTATATGGATTTCCAAGAAGTAAGAGATCACAGCTCTCTCCTCAACCGAGGGTGAATATATAGCGGCCACATCCTCAGCAACCGAGGGTGAATATGGCTGAGAAGGTTACTGTCCATCATTGGTCAAGAACAGAAGAATATAGCTGAAGTGTTTTGTGACAATAGATCAGCAATTGCATTAACTAAAAACCTTGTCGTACATGGGAGGACGAAGCACATAGACATTAGATTCCACTTCATTCGAAACCTTGTTACAGATGGTTCTATTGCTTTGAAGTTCTGCAGTATAGATGAGCAAAATGTGAACATACTTACCAAGCCTTTATCGACTCAAAAGTTGATTATTTTAGAATAAAGATTGGAATGTGCGACTTTGAATTGAGGAGAGGTGTTAGCGTAGACCAATGGGCCAATGAGAATAAAAGCCTCACGTGCTCACGTGAAGGAAAAGTCAGAAGTTGTTATCTTTAACTGTTATTTAGTTGCAAGTGTAGTGGAGCACAGGGGCGGCTCAAGGGTAAAGCGGGTGAAGCGACTGCTTTAGGCCCCAAATTTTAAAAGCCGCATATTTACTTTTAATCCTCTAAGATTTTTTCTTTAAAAAAATATCATAACTATAATAATAGATTATTATAATAAATTGATATTTAAAAATTTTAATTCAAATTTTAATATCTATTGGAGGCCTCATACAAAGTTTAAACCTTAAATTTTTTTAAAAGCTTATCATTGTAGTTATATTAATTATTTGTATGATAAATTAATATTTAAAATTTTTAATTTAATATCTATTGTAGGCCTCCTACTACATTTGAACCTGAAATTTTTTAAAACTTTATCATGTTAATAATAATAATAATTTGTTATAATATACGGATATTTAAATTTTTAATTTAATATCTAATCAATTATATATCTTTTATCAACCAACTTTTTAAAAAATAGATAATAAACTAAAGTTTTAAATTTTTTAGTTTAATACATAATTAAATATATATATTCTCTTAACTACCTTATTAGTTATTAAAAAACTAATTCCAATCCCTAGAATTATTAATTTCGTAGCCATTGGTAAATTTGTAAGTAACGTTATTTTCTCTATTATAAATAAGATTGTTTTTTAATTTTCTTATATCTTTACTCTTTTAAATCTTTACTTTTGACTTATTGTTTGCAATACTTATCGATCACAAGTGATGATGTTAATAGCAAAACAATAAAGACCCCTTAAGAATCTTTTCAAGTTGATTATTTTTTATACATAATAGACAATGCTATTTTTTCACTTCAAAGTAGATTTGAACAATTCAAAATATATGAAGATATTTTTGGCTTTTTATTTAGTGGTAAAAATTGAAATCATTAGATAATGAGAATTTAAAAAAGCATTGTGTTAACCTTGAATGTTCCTTAAAACATAATAGTTACTCTAATATTGATGGTTTATATTTATTTTTAGAATTAAAAGTATTAAGAGAAATCATGCAAGTAGAAGATAATAATCTAATTAACATACTTAACAAAATAAAAAGGTTTGATTCTTTTCCAAATGCATATTTTGTCTATAGAATAATGTTAACGATTCCTATTACTGTTGGTTCAGCCGAAAGAAGTTTTTCAAAATTGAAATTAATTAAATCATATATAAGATCAACAACGTCTCACGAAACATTAAATGGATTAGCCACATTATCAATTGAAAAAGGAATGTTAGAACAAATTGATTATAAAAATTTAATTAATAACTTCACATCTCAAAACTCAGAAAAATAAATTTAAATAATTTTTTGTAGTAGATAGTTTTTTTATATTTTTGACAAAAAAATTATCTTTTTATAAAATAACCTATTATCTTTCTATTGTATAAATTTTTGTTTGTTTGTTTAGATTTTGTTTTTTTTTTCTTTTGAAGTGGAAATAGAGTTACTTCCCCAACAAAACATATAAGAGTTATATGTTATTATATAAAATAGTTAAAAAATATCTTGTATAACTATAAGTGTTTGTTAAAAAAATTAATAAAAATTAATTTATATTATGTTGATGCTATATTCACCTTAGGATCAAATCCAATTTCGCACAACGGTTGAATTTGTTTTGATATTGAGACTTAGAACAGTGAGAAAATCTAAGATAAACCATGGAAATAAGAAGAGTGGCACCAATTTAACGTGGAAAACCCTCAATCAGGAAAACCACGAGATCAGAAGATCAAATCCACTATTATCAAAATATTCATGGACATTCTAACAGATTAAGGGGAGATCAATTAAGATTTGGAGAAAATAGAAGAGAAGCTCCAATGAAATCCAGTCTTCAGAGAGACTGAGCTCAGATAGATCCCTCAAATGAACCGGAGACGTTGCCTTTTATAGGCTTTGGTAGCTCAAGAAGGAAGCCAGGAATTCCAACACGTGCTTTAAGGAATTCCGACATGTGCTTCGCCACCTAAGCATCCAGCTAGGCTCCAGCTAAGCAGCTAGCTGGTTTTGAGCTGTCGACAGTTGTAATTCTTCTAGAAGGCCAGCCTGTCAACAGCTATACCTTTCTAGAAGGTTGGAGCTGATGAATGGTGTCGTTCTCCTTCAAGCTAAACAATCGAAGATGCATCCTAAGACAATAATGTCACGCCCCGACCCGGATCTAGGACTTCGGGCACATCAACAGACCAGCCGTACTCAAGCCGAGACAAGCTCAACTCAAATACGAGGCCTATATGTGATACAGCAGATAACATTCCATAAAACAAACTCAAGTTCAAAGGAACAAATAGTCATGAGGGTCCATAGGCCCTATACAAAGTTTGGTCCCTATACGGGTCCTACACAAAGTAAAGCTCACAAAATAAAAGATAAAGGAGTCCCCCAGACCTCGGATCTCCTAGTGACCTCTTCATAGCTCCACCCCCCTAAACCTCGGAATCTGTTAAAGAGAGAAAGAACAAAATTCATGAGCTTTCGAAGGAAAAGCCCAGTAAGTACCCCTGCGGGGTTACAAAGACACAAGTAAACAATATGTCAAACAATGAGGTCACAATCCCAAAAAAAAAAAAAAAACAACCTAGGAGTCTACCAGAACAGGATCTAGTGCACGACCCCACGATGGCGAAGCCCTCGAGGCTGCAATGCTTTGAGTTTCAAAGAAAACTTAAGGATCATTCCTGGCCAGTATGTCCGACTACTTGTTGTAGGCACGACCTTCCAGTCATTCGACCCTCCGGTCGCAAAATCGGTAGAACTACCTCTCATACGTGTTAACAAGCTCAGCGTACCATGCCCACTGACAGGTAAGACCACCAGAGAATCGCCACTCTGGCAAGGTAGGCAGAAATGCCAGGGGGTCCTGACCCTGAACATTTCCCTATCGGAGCCCCCACGCCCAGCTCGAGTCCTGGGCAATGAGACCACAGCAAACAGGGATACCAACATCCCGTAAACATATCATACATGCTCAACAGGAATCTAGAAATAGACATGGATGCATGTATGTCATCATTGAAGCATAAGCAATTAAGGCATAAGCGAGTGCAGAGAAAACCCGAAACCGGGTGGGAACTAGTGTAATGCCTGCCCCGAAATAAATAAAGATTTTATTTATTAAATTCGAGGAGTTTATTAATTGTTAATTAATGGAGATTAATTAACGGTAAATTAATTCAGGTTGATTAATTTATTAATTAAAAGATTTCTTTTAATTAATTACTGGAGAAATGCACAAAAAGTTAGAGTCCCTAAAAAAAAATGGATCCGGGCCTGGGACAAATATTAACCCCCGTGATGCCACAAGATCGCGTGACAAAGGATTTGACTGAAAGCCTGTATTCTCGGATCTGGTCCGACGAGAGACCGATTCCGTAATATTACAGTGCACTTGTGTCACGGGGACCTTTGACCCGAGATTCGGGGATCTGGGATTGGGCATGAGGACGAGAGACTTACCACAGCGGGTCCCCGACGAGAAATAGACCACTTACCCGTGAACGAATAGTGCACTGGTGAGTGCACAGTAAACATGTGACAAGGCAAGTTATTTAATTTAATTAATGAAATGAAAATTTTTTATAAAAAACAAAGGAGGAGAGAGAGAATGAAAATCATCATCTCTCATCCTCTCCCTCGACCTTAGCTCACTAGCTTCAGCCGCCCATCGTCCCCTCTCTCCCGTTGAGATCCCAGCCGGCCAGAGGCCGGTGAAGCTCCGGGGAGACCCGTAGCCACCCCTTCCTCTCTCTAGCTATTTGGGCTGAGCCCTAACCCAACTGGCGAGCCATTCCTCACGCCGACCGGCCTTCCACCGCGATCTCCCGGTAGTGACAATGCGGCCGGGTTAGGCTGCTGCGCGCCGCCACTCCGCTTTGCATTGGGCTGGCGAGCCTGACCCTCCGCTGGGCCTGCCAGCTGAGCGCCTTGGCCAGGAGCTGTCCCTTGGTAGCCGCCACCCCGTCAGCAGACGCCTAACGCCAGGGCGAAGCCCGCCCCGCCAGCCTCATGGGCCCCTTTGCCTCCTCTTCTTCACGCTACAAGACGGCGGATCCGGCCAGATCCGCCGTGCCACCACCTATGGACCACCTACCCCTCTTTTAACCACCCTGCCAGCCTTTTCCGGCTGATTCCGCCGGCCACTGAAATTTCCACACACCACCATCCTTTCCCGCGACGGTGAACATCTACACCCTAGATTAGGGCTAATTGACGAGTGTTAATGGAATTGAAAGAAAGAATGAACTCATTGTATGTTAAGTCTATAAAGTCCAAGTGTATTGGACTGAAATGTGTGAATGTTTGTACCCATATCGGAGCCCGATAATCAGGGGAGGTGCTGTCCGATTTTCATACAAAATCGGGCCCGGGCTGCACCTTCAGGGTGCCGCACGGGATAGCAGTTGTACCCTGATCGGCACGATTAACACGTCGTTGGAAAGGGGGAGAAGAGAACTTTCCAACGGAGGCTAAGTCGGGTAAATCCGACTTGCGTATTGAAAGTTGTTAGCAGTTCTAGGTAACTGCGCGCTAGAGTGAAAATACGAAAGTCTGTCGGGACCTTGTGTGCTTTAAACCATTTAATTATGCATGACTGTGATGATCAAGTATAATTAACTAGGTTGTGTTATATTTACTAGATCTTGGTCCGGACGCATAGCGTGAGGCCAGCGGCGGGGATTAGGAGATTTTTTCTCGGTCGGGTGTAGGCTCTCGCACGGGAGGTTTGTGAGTATTCCTTCCTCCTACCCCACTTTGATTTTGTACTCTTATTTCCTCGAGAGGTTCCCAATATATATTTGAGATGGTTTTCCTCATATGTGTGGGTTTTATATCTCGAGGGGATTGTTGCTATCATTTTTTTTCTTATGCGTATTTGAGTAGAGTTTACTTCTTAAATACGTATTGGCTCCCGATCTCGATGAGGTCACCGATCATTGTATATTCAGGATGTTGCTGCCGTGGATATATATATTTATACCTGTTGTTAGGTATTAGTACTATCAATCTCTTACTTTCAGGCATGATACATCGGACGGAGACCCTGGCCGAGGGTATATAATATCCGCCACCAGCCCCTAAGAGGGCGTATAATATCTGGCCACGAGCACTTGATGCTCCATCGGACGGAGACCCCAGCAGAGGGTGTATAATATCTGGTCACTTAGCTCAGTCAGAGAGTGGCATTTTCTAACCATGTGCACATGTATGCTATAGCTTAGTCCGGCTTAGGCGAGGCAAGATCTGGATTATTGTAGATGTGACGTAGACATCTTAATATCATATATGCTTAGGAGATTGAGTACATCCATGGGATTTTATCCGCATTCCAGCCTACTTGTTGTTTCTTTGTGTTGTTGTTGTATTTGCATAATTGTACTTACTTTATTCTGTTCCTTGTTTATGGCCTTCGCCTCTTTTATTGTTTATGCGACCCTAATGGGCCTATTCTTTAGGCTCATGCACTTGATTCGTGTATTACTCAGGTTCGGACGAGGAGGAGTAGGATCGAGCTTAGGCTGAGGATATCTGGAAGTTCTTGACTTCGGCTACTTCTATTTGTCTTGAGGTCTGCGTACCTCTTTTATTCTCTGTGAGACTTGTAATTTAGATTTCTTTGTTGTATGGATTTTTTTTAGGGGTGACCGGACTGGATCCTAGTCTTGGTTTGTGTAAACCCGATATTGTACTGTATGGAGTTGTACGAACTCCCTTCATCTTTTAGCTATGATTCCGCTGTTATTATTAACTCTGAATACTTATTGTATAAGAGTTCTTAAGGCCTTGCGCCTGAATGGGGACTAGTCCCTGTTTGGGTGCGGCCGGTTGTCTACGCGCCTGAGCCGTGGTTCGGGGCGTGACAATTAATATGGTATCAGAGCGGTACAATCCAAGTCACCCTAGTTATCTCAGCAACTTAGGAGTTGAGTCTTTATTTTGTTGAGAGAGTGGGTTGGGCAGTGTATTGACAACTGGAACTTTTCTATCTTGCAGAAGTAATGCCTCCGAGACGAGGGCGGCCAAGCAAGCGGGCAGTGAGCCCACCCCCGGAGCCCATGCACTGGCGTGTGAGGAAGTTCCAGTCCGGTTTAGAATCTGAAGGCCCCGCGCAGCGTCGGCCCCTTGAGGCGGGTGCCCACGAGGACGGTCACGGACCCCATGACATGTGGAGTCATCACGGGCTATCCAGGGAGGCTACCCCAGCTACCCTGGTTACCCTGGCTACCCCGGCTACCCCGCAGGAGGATACCCCAGCTTTCCAGTAGGGGGATATCCACGACCAGCCAACGGTGGGTACCACAGCCCGCCTACCGGAGTATCCCGGTCCCGCACTGTGAGAACACCCCGGTCCCGCACGGGGGCCTATCCAATCCGACCGCGATGCCGGGCACAGTGCGTGAGATGACGAGGATGATGCGTGACCCGGTATGAGCAACGATACTTGATGGCAAGTGTGAGGCGATGGCGTGGCGATGGCGTGCACCCCACCTACACACTCCCCGCAGCTCCCGGAAGGCGGTAGAATCGGCCCGGTGCCGGGTGGTAGTAGTTCTCTAGCGAGTTTCGGAGGCAATGGACCCCCACCCCTTTGAGGGAGGTATCACCCTGACGTGGCAGAGCTTGATGGATAGATGAGATTGAGGCTACCTTCCGTGCTATGCAGAAGCGGAAGAAGACATGGTGAGACTAGTCAGCCTACATCTTTGAAGGGCCGCGAGTAAGTTGGTACAAGATAAAGTAAAGAATGAGGTGAAAAGGCTTTGAAGTCTTGGAAAGAGTTCGTAACCGCCTTCTCGACAAGTATTTTCATTGTGCGCATGTGCTTTGATGACTTCAGCCAGCTTTTGACCTTGCAGCAGGGGACTAGGACTGTCGACGAGTATGAGGCCGAGTTTGAGCGGCTATCCAGGTTTGCCTCTACCCTTGTGGCTGACACATTGTTCAAGGCCCGCCAGTTTGTTAGTGGCCTGAGGCCCAACCTCCGGCGTTCCGTGACGCCATCTTTGAGATGTCCCTTCCACGAGTTGGTGGAGATAGCCAAGGACGCTGAGCTAGCCTGGCAGGAAACACAAGAGCCACGCAAACGAGAGCAGAGCAGTGACAAAGGAAAGAGCTCCAGGAAGAGTGAGTCTTCCGGGGGCAGTTCAGGGCGCTCCAGGAGTGAGCGCAGGTCCCAGCCTTACAGCAGATCTTCCTCGTCGTCCGGGTCCAGAGGCAGGGGATCGTCAGGGAGGAGCCCACGTCCTCATTGCACCCGTTGTGGGGGCTCACATACTAGAGAGCAGTGTTGGCACCAGGCAGATATGTGCTTCCGATGTGGTAGCACCGAGCATTTCAGAACCGATTGTCCCCTCGAGCAGGCCGGGTCGCCAGGAGGAGATGGGTCCCAGACAGCACCGCATAAAACCCCTACGCATTACCCTGGAGGTTCACGACAGCAGGCCACGGGAGACCGAGGTCAGAGAGGAGGATCCAGAGGCGGGAAGGGGAGGGGGAAGGTAGCAGGTTCCCCTTCTTCTTCTAGTCGGCCAGTTGCTCAGGGTCGGGTTTACAACCTGACCCAGGAGGATTCCCGAGCCTCTCACGAGGGGGTTACAGGTACTATCACGGTTTGCTCTTACTATGCTTGTACACTGTTGGATCCCGGGGCGACACATTCTTTCGTGTCTACTTCATTTGCCCGGAGAAATAGTTTGTATGTAATTAAACTATCCACCCGCGACACAGCTACCGATACCCCGATGGAACGGCAAAGATCATGGATAGGTTGACACCTCAATGCTCGGGCCGTGATCGAGGGTCATGAACCTGGCATTGCCGCACCTCGCTTTTGATGGAGATGCGCGACTACGACGTGATCCTCGGCATGGATTGGCTCTCTTCAGCTTACGCGGTGTTGGACTGCAGAAGGAAGAGAGTGCACTTTCGATTCCCAGGTGCCGAGGAGTTCGTTTTCAAAGGCAGTAAGGGTTACACACTAGCTCGGGAGATATCTGCACTTCGGGCCCCGAAGCTGATCAACAGTGGTTGTGCTGGGTTTCTGGCATCGATCACTGAGTCAAGGGATGCACAATATATGGTGACACAAATTCCAGTAGTCCGCGATTTTCCTGATGTATTTCCAGATGACTTGCCGGGACTACCCCCAGAGAGAGAAGTGGAATTTGGCATCGACCTAGCCCCAGGAACGGTATCCATTTCCAGAGCCCCCTACCGAATGGCCCCTGCAGAGTTGAAGGAACTGAAGCAACAACTTGAAGAACTCTTGGAGAAAGGCTTCATTCGGCCGAGCATGTCACCTTGGGGAGCCCCGGTACTGTTCGTCAAGAAGAAAGACGGATCCATGAGATTATGTATCGATTACCGTGAGCTCAACAAGGTGACAATCAAGAACAAATATCCTCTGCCGAGAATCGATGATCTGATGGATCAGCTACAAGGAGCACAGGTGTTCTCCAAGATAGACTTGAGGTCTGGGTACCATCAAGTACGGATTCGGGGCGAGGATGTCCCGAAGAGTGCCTTTCGCACGAGGTATGGGCACTATGAGTTTCTAGTGATGCCGTTTGGGCTTACCAATGCCCCGGCGGTGTTCATGGATTTGATGAACCGTATATTCAGACGATACTTGGATCGGTTCGTAGTCGTCTTCATTGACGATATTCTGATATACTCAAAGAGCAAGAAGTTACATGCAAAACATTTGAGGCTAGTGCTGGAGGCGCTGAGGCATGAAGAGTCAGACGCCAAGTTCTCCAAATGTGACTTCAAGCAGTAGCTGGCTTTCACGGGACACGCCATCACGGAGATGGTGTTTCGTGGGATCCCAAGAAAATTGAAGCGGTAGTAGACTGGAGTAGACCGAGCACCGCCGAGAGATCGAGAGCTTCACAGGGATTAAATGGCTACTCTGAGGGAGGTTTGTAGAGGGATTCTCCCGTATAGCATTACCTATGACCAGCCGACTCGGAAGGGTACTCCTTACATCCGGACGAGGAGGATCATGTGGCAGAGCTTCATAGAACCGAAGAATCACTGGTAGACCGCACTGCCTTGGCCCTACCAAAGAGTGGGTGCGGGTACGTAATCTATAGTGATGCTTGCAAGACAGGTTTGGGGTGCGTCCTTATGCAGAATGGGCGAGTCATTGCCTATGCTTCAAGGCAATTGAAGTCGCATGAAGAGAACTACCCGACACATGACCTAGAGTTGGCAGCAGTAGTATTTGCCTTGAAAATTTGGCGCCACTTCCTGTACGGCGTGCCATGTGAGGTGTATACAGACCATAAAAGTCTGAAATACATATTCACACAGAAGGAGTTGAACATGAGGCAGAGACGCTGGCTGGAACTGATCAAAGACTATGACCTCAGCATTCACTACCACCCAGGCAAGGCTAATGTGGTGGCTGATGCTTTGAGCAGGAAAGTCAATTACGGAACTGCTGCAAACCTTACTGATCAGATACCTCTTCTGGAGGAGATGAGGAGGCTTGAGCTAGAGGTGATTGAGCCGAGCTCGGAAGTGAGCATGGCTACTCTATGCATACGGCCTACCATATTGGATAGGATTCGGGATAACCAGAGACAAGATAGTAGGATGGTGGATATTTTGAACAAGATGGAACAAGGCTTGCCAACACAGTTCCGGATCCACGAGGATGGCACAATTAGATTTGGAGATCGGATATGTGTACCCAATATACCAGAGCTCAAGAGAGACATTATGGAAGAAGCACATTACTCGAGCTACGCGATGCATCCCGGGGGTACCAAAAATGTATCGTGGATTGAAGAACTACTTCTGGTGGAACGCCATGAAGAAGGAGATAGCTGATTTTGTGGCCCATTGCCTTACCTGCCAGCGAGTGAAGGCAGAGCACCACAAGCCAGCAGGGAAGCTACAACCCCTGTCAATACCAGAGTGGAAGTGGGAGCACATCACAATGGACTTCGTGACTGGCTTACCTCGGTCACAAAAAGGAAATGAGGCAATGTGGGTAATCGTCGACCGGCTGACCAAGTCGGCGCACTTCTGGCATTGACACGTAAGAAGAGCTTGGCACGACTCGCCAGGTTGTACATGGACAAGATTGTCTGTTTACATGGCATACCAGTGACGATCACATCCGACAGAGATCCTAGATTCGTCTCAAGATTGTGGGAAAGTCTACATGAGGCCTTGGGTACTCGATTGACATTTGGCACCGCCTTTCATCCACCGACGGATGGTCAATCAGAGAGAACAATCTAGATTTTAGAGGACATGCTGAGGGCATGTGCCCTAGACTTCACAGATTCTTGGGACGAGCACTTGGCGATGGCGGAGTTTGCCTACAACAACAGTTATCAGGCGAGCATCCAAATGGCACCATACGAAGCCCTCAGACGGGGCAATTCCGCCGATCTCCTATATTCTGGAATGACGTAGGAGAACGGGCTTTCGAAGGACCCGAGGAAGTGCAAAATGCGAAGCAAGTAGTAAAAGTTATCAGGGAAAGGTTGAAGATAGCTCAGAGTCGTCAAAAGAGCTATGCTGACAAACGCCGCTCTGTGCTGGAGTTCCAGGTGGGCGACAAAGTGCTTTTAAAAGTATCACCCATGAAGGGTGTGATGAGATTTGGACAGCGCGGGAAGCTTAGCCCGCGGTACATTGGACCTTTTGAGGTATTGGGGCGAGTTGGAGTAGTGGCATACCGGTTGGCCCTACCTCCAGACTTGGCCCAAGTTCACAATGTCTTCCAAGTCTCCATGCCGAGGAAGTGTTTTGACCAATCTGGCCTCAAGTCATTGAGTATGAGCCAGTGGAACTTCAGCAGGATTTGACTTACGAGGAGTTACCCGTAGAGATACTCGACTACAAGGAGCAACAACTAAGGAATCAGAGCATTCCCTTAGTCAAGGTAAGATGGAACAACCACACTGGTGGTGAAGCTACCTGCGAACGCGAAGCCGACATGAAGAAGCGTTACCCAGATTTGTTTGAGTAATCTCTTATGTGAGTTTAGGGACTAAACTCCTATAAGGGGGGGAGATTGTAATGCCTGCCCCGAAATAAATAAAGATTTTATTAATGGAGATTAATTAACGGTAAATTAATTCGGGTTGATTAATTTATTAATTAAAAGATTTCTTTTAATTAATTACTGGAGGAAACAGACAAAAGTTAGAGTCCCGGAAAAAAAATGGATCTGGTCGGGGACAGCGACAACCCCGTGATGCCACAGTACGCCCGTGACAAAGGATTTGACTGAAGTTCAGATTCTCGGATCCGGGTCCCACGAGACCGATTCCGTAATATTACAGTGCACTTGTGTCACGGGGACCTTTGACCCGAGATTCGGGGATCTGGGATTGGGCATGAGGACGAGAGACTTACCACAGTGGGTCCCCGACGAGAAATAGACCACTTATCCGTGAACGAATAGTGCACGGGTGAGTGCACAGTAAACATGTGACAAGGCATGTTATTTAATTTAATTAATGAAATGAAAATTTTTTATAGAAAACAAAGGAGGAGAGAGAGAATGAAAATCATCATCTCTCATCCTCTCCCTCGACCTTAGCTCACGAGCTTCAGCCGCCCTTCGTCCCCTCTCTCCCGTTGAGATCCCGGCCGGCCAGAGGAGGGCGTCGCAGCTGAAGCTCCCAAGCGAGACCCGTAGCCACCCCCTTCCTCTCTAGCTATTTGGCCGAGCCCTAACCCCACCGGCAAGCCATTCCTCACGCCGACCGCCTTCCACCGCGATCTCCCCGGCCGTGAGCCGTGAAGCCGGCGGTCAGTAGCCGCCACTCCGGGCCGCTGTTCACAGACCGGCAGCCTCGCCAAATTCGGGCCGGGCCGCTGCCTCGAAGCCATACTGAGCCGAGCCGGCCCCTTGGCCGGGTCGCCGCCACCCCGGCAGCCCTCGACGCCAACGCCGCGAAGCCTGGCCACAAACTCACGGGCCCCTTTGCCACCGGGTCCGAAGTAGACAGACGCTGCGGCTCTCCTTCTTCACGCCATACAAGACGGGCCGGAATCCGCAGATCCGGCCGCGCCACCACCGCGGACCACCACCGCCTCTTTTTGACCACCAAGGCCAGCCTTTCCTGGCGTGGATTCCGCCGCCACCACCGCAAATTTCACACATCACCATCCTTTCCCGCGACGGTGAACATCTACACCCTAGATTAGGGCTAATTGACGAGTGTTAATGGAATTGAAAGAAAGATTGAACTCATTGTATGTTAAGTCTATAAAGTCCAAGTGTATTGGACTAAAATGTGTGAATGTTTGTACCCATATCGGAGCCCGATAATCAGGGGAGGTGCTGTCCGATTTTCATACAAAATTGGGCCCGGGCTGCACCTTCAGGGTGCCGCACGGGATAGCAGTTGTACCCTGATCGGCACGATTAACACGTCGTTGGAAAGGGGGAGAAGAGAACTTTCCAACGGAGGCTAGGTCGGGGAAATCCGACTCTATGCATTGAAAGTTGTTAGCAGTTCTAGGTAATCAAGGCCAGAGTGAAAATACGGAAGTCTGTTGGGACCTTGTGTGCCCTTAAACCATTTAATTATGCATGACTGTGACGATCAAGTATAATTAACTAGGTTGTGTTATATTTACTAGATCTTAGTCCGGACGCGTGAGACGCGACGGGGATTAGGAGATTTTTCTCCAGATCAGGTAGGCTCTCGCACGGGAGGTTTGTGAGTATTCCTTCCTCCTACCCCACTTTGATTTTGTACTCTTATTTCCTCGAGAGGTTCCCAATATATATTTGAGATGGTTTTCCTCATATGTGTTGGTTTTATATCTCGAGGGGATTGTTGCTATCATTTTTCTTCTAATGCGTATTTGAGTAGAGTTTACTTCTTAAATACGATATTCCCTCGATCTCATGAGATCACCATCATTGTATATTCGTGGATGTTGTCGCCTTTGGATATATATATTTATTTATACCCTCATTGTTAGGTATTAGTACTATCAATCTCTTACTTTCGTGCATGATACATCGGACGAGACCCTGGCCGAGGGTATATAATATCCGCCACCAGCCCCTAAGCAGAGGGCGTATAATATCCGCCACGAAAGCACTTGATGCTCTATCTGGACGGAGACCCCGGCAGAGGGTGTATAATATCCGCCACTTGGCTCGACCAGAGAGCCAAGATTTTCTAACCATGTGCACATGTATGCTATAGCTTAGTCCGGCTTAGGCGAAGACGCATACCGATGGTGTCGTGCGTAGATGTCGTAGACATCTTAGTATCATATATGCCGTAGATTGAGTACATCCGTGGATTTTATCCGCATTCCGTACCTACTTGTTGCTTGTCGTGGTTGTTGTTGTATTTGCATAATTGTACTTACTTTATTATGTTCCTTGTTTATGGCCTTCGCCTCTTTTATTGTTTATGCGACCCTACTGGGCCTATTCTTTAGGCTCATGCACTTGATTCGTGTATTACCTGTGTCTCTGGACGAGGAGGAGTAGGATCGAGCTTAAGTGAGGGGATATACCGAAGTTCTTCAATTCGGGCTACTTCTATTTGTCTTGATTTATGCGTACCTCTTTTATTCTCTGTGAGACTTGTAATTTAGATTTCTTTGTTGTATGGATTTTTTTTAGGGGTGACCGGACTGGATCCTAGTCTTGGGTTGTGTAAACCCGATATTGTACTGTATGGAGTTGTACGAACTCCCTTCATCTTTTAGCTATGATTCAAGTATTATTAACTCTGAATACTTATTGTATAAGAGTTCTTAAGGCCTTGCGCCTGAATGGGGACTAGTCCCTGTTTGGGTGCGGCCGGTTGTCTACGCGTCTGAGCCGTGGTTCGGGGCATGACAACTAGGCAAGTGTACTTACCTCTTGTTGGAACTAGAAGCCCTTCTAGCCTCCTCTTGAATGCCTTACAACTCCCCGAGAGTATCTGGCATACAAAGTTTCTTTAGAGTCAAGTCTCTAATAAATCCCTATGTCTCTAGTTGCACATGCATGTTTATCGTTGTTGTTGGGCCTGGGCCCACTAACGAGTCCTAAAGATCTTCTCTCGGATTTCTGGTCCTCTTCCCCTGTTTTCAAGTCCTTTAGTTGACTAAGTCCCTATCTTGGTCAAACCGAGTCAACTTTTGTCATTTTATTCTGGTTGGGCCCACTTACTAAGCCCAATAGAACAACTTAGCTTTACCATAGTCTTTTTATAATTAAGGAAGGCATTTTAGTCATTTGGGAAACAATGACCCTTGGGGTGCAGGGTCCTACCCTGTTTAGGGTTTAGTTCCCTCCCATTACCCCTAATTCTTATTCTTAATAACTTAATAATAAAATTTGATTTATTTGGGCCCAATCCATTGGGCCTCAAAGCCAACGGACCCAACTAGATCAACTAGTCTAATCCATTACTTGATTAACGAAAAACGGGTTTGAACTTGAATAGTTAAACCCAAACTTTGAATATTTTAATAGGTATCACCACCTAAGTTTAAAATATTTAATCAACTAATTCATGTCACACATAGAATAGTTATACTATACAATCAATTATTCTAATAATTTTGTAATAATACGGTTAAAAAAAAAAAAAAAAAAAAATAATAAATAAATAACTTAATATAAATATATAAAATTTCGGGGACTCTTTTATAACTATACGTTAGATCAGAGATTAGATTGAGATTTTGCAAAATATCTTCTCTTGTATGATAAGTTTTGGATATATTTATTTAAAAATAAATGATCTTTATTAACCTAAAGTTATCTTTGATCCATAATCCTGTTTAAACGTAAATTTGAATTTGAGTCGGATGATTACTATTCACCTATAAATAACTCCTCCCTCATACACATATGGGGGAGAGACGAGAAGTACACAGTCATCTAGGTTCCTAATACAAAGAGATCCTATTACGGAGGGGTCTGAGTTACAATTAGATTGAACTTGAAGTTTGAAGGTAAGTATTCCACCTAAATTAAGCACATTTTCTTATTAGTTTATGAAAATTATTTTCATTATAATTTATTTATTTATTAATTGTATTTGATATTTCAAAGAAACCGTAATTGATCTATTTTCTGTATGAAACTGAACCATGCATGTATGTTTGGAATTTAGAACTATTGACATCAGTCTGATTGACACACTTTCCGACATTTATCCTGATTTTCGAGTACGTCTCCAAACTGTCTGTGTTCTGACCTTCGTCAATGGGGGTTAAACATTGACCGTGTCGACACGTATCTGTTATGAACTAGTTCAACCCGTGCTGTCGGTCACAATAGCAGCCTTCTGTTTCTGTTTCCCCGTGCTGTCGGTTATAATAACAGCCTTCTGTTTCTGACCCGTACCACCGGGGTTATTAGTGGTCATAGAAAGTTTGGGAGACTCTAGTGTTTTGCTACAAAACAAACTTACTGATAATTTATTTTTATGATACTTTTGGAGATTGTATTTCTGATGAATTTATTGAACTATTTCTAAATTGTTTGTATGATAACTTCAGACACTATAACTTTTGCAAATTATTGAGTTATTTATGAATCCTTTTTTTTTCCTTTTGCTGTTTTTGTTCCACTTTTACTTATTATCTTAAAACACTGCATTGTTCACTGTTTTAGTGGGTACTTACTGAGCTCCCAAGCTCATTAATCTCTAGACTTTTTTTCAGATCACAAGGAGTATCTAGCCGGTGGGTAGATGAGAAGTCCAGAGCCTGATCTTATCCTTAGGGTCTTAGGGATTTTCTCTAGTGTATATAATAAATTAAATTGTATTGATTTATTTTCATAGACTTCGCCAATTTGTTAGATTATATTGGATGTTGAATCAAACATCTGAGTATTAGCAATAAAATTCATAATATTATGTTATTTGTAGTAATTGTAAACAGGTTATGAGGCCTTGCATACACAGTGGGGCCCATCCCCACATGTATGCGGCCGATCTGCCGACGTCCCAATTCGGTTCGGGGCGTGACAATTTGTCATACTACCAAGGCTTAAAAAAAATCTTTTCAAGTTCCTTAAATCATTCTTGTCAATTAATCAAATTAATTATGTCACAAAGAATAATTTTGTCACACTTCTTATTTAATCCTACCCCAACATAGGTATTATTAGATTATTATTATCACACTATAATAATCAATCTCTTTTTATTAATTTGTCTAATCAAACAATTAGCTAGTTAATTATCCAATTAACTACTAACTATGATTAACAAATTAATTAAAGAAATTTTCTTAATTAACACACTATAGTTTGACAACTAAATATGTGTCACACTAATTTATTTAATTCAAACCTTGTACCAATTAATTAAATTGGTTAATTCACCCAACTAATATAGCTAGGTTTCATTTTTGTCACCCTTTTTTATTTGATTAAAATTAGCAACCCATGAGAAAAAAAAAAAGATTATCTGATTAATCAACTAAATCCAAATAATATGAAATAACTAAGTTGATAATATCATTAATCTATATGTCACACTACCCTAAGGTAAAATAATTAATCTTTAATTAATTATTTTATTATTATTTTTTTTTAAACATTCTTCTTCTTCCTCACTGTCTCTCTCTCAACCAAGCCCCGTAGATGGTCGTCGGAGAGAATGTCGCGGCCGAGCTCCACTGGCATCGAGCTCTCCTTCTTCCTCAGTCTCTTACAGTACCTAACCATCTCTTTTAGTCTCTCTTTCGCTCTCTGTACGCACCTCGCCGGAGAAGATGGTCGGAGCATTGAAGCTCCTCGTCCGAGAGCCCATCCTCTCTGAAAACCATGCCTCAAGGTCCCCCTTCGAGCAAAGAACACGCCTGCACACTAGAGTTGTTCCCATGGCTCCCCTCGCGCTTTATTCACTACCGGCCGTGAGCCTAACTCCGGCGAGCCCTAAACTACTACAATGAGCATGCTAAACTTGCAGAAAAACTACAGAGAAAGATCCTACCTGTCTGCGCAACCTTCCATCAACGTTGAGGTCGTTCGGAGCTCCCAACCTCTCTTTCGTCTCCTCCGGTCATCCTCACCGGCGATCACTACGAGTCTCTCCCTCTCGATGTCTCAAGAGGAGCCAGGGAATGGTTTTTATAGACCAAGGGTAGACGGGCGAACGGTAACGCCCCTAACTTAATTAGCCGTCCCCATGAAGGAGATACCCGCTCGTAACTCCCGGGAAGGGGGCGGCGCTGGCGGTGGTTCGTCTGGCGGAGAGAAACGGCAGCTGTGCCTCGGGATCGGTCTTCGGTTTGATCCGACGGCTTGGTCTTTCCGTTTGGGTTTGACGGTGGATGCTCCTCTTTATCTGCCTTGGATCTGACAACGCTCAGGTCAATGGTTTTGATTAAAAACAAAGCAACGGCCCCCATCAGATCTCGTTGCCTCGAAATAGAAACGATCAGGTGATGTGCGGCTCAGATACACCCGCACCGTGAGATCAACCCCACTCAAAACCGTTCCTTCGCCTTGGATCCCGACCTTGATCGGATGGATCTAACCTTAGCTCTACACGTGGAACCATCTGAACCATTTTAATGCGCCGAGATCGGCACCATCCAGGATCTTCTAATCCTGGCCGTTCATTATTGTCTATAGAGTTCTTCTCTGGAAAATTTTCCAGAAGCCCTTACTTAAATTTTAGGTTACACTTAAGTCCATCCCTGTGAGAGAGAACTATGCTCCTTTAGTCCTCGGTAATTTCCAAAATTACCAAAAGTCCTCCAGGCCCTCCCTTAACCCTAGTTAGGGTTTCTGTTCTTAAATTTTTATTTCCTCCCATTATTTAAT
Source organism: Dioscorea zingiberensis (assembly GCA_026586065.1). Lineage (NCBI taxonomy): Eukaryota > Viridiplantae > Streptophyta > Magnoliopsida > Dioscoreales > Dioscoreaceae > Dioscorea > Dioscorea zingiberensis. The sequence goes on along the minus strand of CM048827.1, from coordinate 9,791,901 downwards.
CCCTTAGGAAAATTTTCTCTAATATTTCCAATTTAAAAGGAATTTAAACATTTTTTTTCCATAAAATCCCTGGATTTTACAAATAAGATGGTGAACAATTCTAAATTGATGAGCTGGTGTAGTATATCGGATAGATCCGTGTTCTCGATCGTATATACTCTAAGCATCAATATCTAGAGCTTCCAAACCGATGAGTGAACAGAGTGTGTTCCATCATGACGCATTAGAGAATTTGGAAACGAGGCAGAACTTGAACGAAGCCGGAGTCTAGCTCTCGAAGTTCGCTCGAAATTCATTTATTCAAATTTCGAAGTTCTACGGCTTTGAATAACCTTAAAATTTTAAGTTCAAGTTCGGCTCGACATTTTATATAAAAGTTCGAGTTCGATTGGAAATAGTTCGAAATTAATATATATATATATATATATATATATATATATATATATATCCTTTTAAAATTAAAATTAAAATTGGCAACCCTTTAATTTGAACCTTTAATTTTGTAAGTTTGGTAAATTTGAACCTTTAATTTTGTAATTTTGGTATCAGAGCTATTCGAGCCGTTCAGATCAAAATAGATTCAAGAGAGCAAATATTTAAACTATTAAATAATATCCAAGACCGTTTAGACAAATTAAACGAGGTAACTAGAACTTTAAACGAAATAAATAATAAACTAGACTTTATTAAAGACATAGATCAAATAATTATTACAAAAATAGACACTCTAATTAAAAAGGTTAATCCCGAACATCTTAAAGAATTAACAGACACAATATCTAAATTCAACAAAGGAAAATATACAAAGTTTAACGAATTAATAGATCAATTTAAAAACTAAGTTACTACTATTGACGATAGACCAATTAAAAAGAAAGTATTTACCCTATGGACCTTTTTGTCGGATCCTCAAGAACCCTTCATGTTCAAGAGGTAGAGCAAGGAAGAAGGAGTGTTTCAGAAACTCCAAACTTAACAAATATATGGGATAAAATTTTAGGAAGAAATAAAGAAGAAGAAAATCTACAGCTAGAAGAAGTTGTAGACATAGATAAAGATATTAAACTTTTCAGTACTCATCAATTAAAACTACTAAATCCAAAAATATTATATCGAACAGGAACTTTTGATTTTCATACAGATTTATATAGCCACTACAGAGAAGTACCAATAAGTTGCACATACACTAATCCTATGATTCTAAATTTAATAACTCTAAAATCAGTATAACATTTACTTAAAAAATATAATTCTATACATATAGGTTTAATTGTAATTGTTGTAAAAGGGTTAACTATAAAAAAGTTAGGTACAAAGACTTTATTGTGTTGTTTTGAAGATAGATGGGGAAACATCTTAAAAGCCTTATTAGGCGCTATAGAAGTTGATATGAATAATAATGGCGGCATATTTTATTGTAGTCCAAATTATATGATGGATCTTGTTGAATTTTTACACAAAGCAAAAATTGGTATCTTAACAAGAGGCTTTGAAGATTTTAAAGGAAAAAATTTACTTATATACATAGGAGTATTAGGAAGATTAACAAATAGTAGTACAACAAAGTTTAAATTTTATGTAAAAGATGTCGTTAACCTAATGGGACATCATGTTATACAACTATTAAAACCAACTAAAATATCTTCTGAAGAATTAGCTGGAATGGAATGGAACTTAGATTTATTTACTAAAAAAAAGACACATTAGTGTCAAAATAACATGTAATGTACATCAATAATCAGGGAGAAACTTCTGTACGTTTTAATAATATACTACTACTCACGTCCCTCAATTAGATTCTGAATCTGAAACTGCTTCAGAAATAAATTTTGTCGAAATAGAGCAAAAGAATGAAGAACTTATTTTTACACAAGAAGATCCAATTTTATTTCCAAAATAATTAGAAATGAATTTATCTCCTTATGAATTATTGCAATTAGAAGAACATTTAATAAACTAGAATCAATTAAATGAGAATGAAGGTTTATACTATGATTCTGACTTGAATATTGGAAAAAGGACAATGTTATCCGAAGAAGAGCTAGTCAAAATAGATCTTAATGATAATATTATCGATTTTAACACTCCTCAGACCTTTGAATTCATGGAAGAAGCTGGTAGTTTAGCAAATACCCCACAATTAATTACTAGTACCAATATATAGAGAAGGTAATAGACCTAGACCAACATATACTGAAATTGTACATGTACCTGAAAACATTAAGCCCAGAGGCAAAAGAAAACTATTAGAAAAACCCATTAAGTTTCAAGGGCAAAATAAAGGACAAATTTTAAACCTTACTGCACATGACCCTCAAAATTGGATTAGTATACTTGATGTATGGAAAAATCGAGTAGTAGCATACCAGATAATGTAATTTTAATGAAGTAAGCGCAGAAGAAATGTATAGATACTTAGAGACATTTCTTGGTGAAAGTGTTAAAGCATTATGGGAAGCATATAAAAGAGAAAGACCGCAAGAGTTTCAGCACTTATTAAGTGTAGGACCAAATCCCTATAATTTTTTTAATAGAATACAGTTTTTAGTTTCCGGAAAAGATCCCAATTCTGGATTTGTAGATCTCCAGAAAGATGCGATGTTACAATTAGAACAATTAAGCTTACATGATTGGAATTCCATTAAAGAATTTGTACAAGAATATTTTTATTACTGTTGCATCTCTGGAAATGCTTTCAACCATGAGTTAGGTTTAAAATTATTAAGAAATTACTTGGAGCATTAGGAAAAGAAATCACTGAAAAATGGAATCTACACCCAGTTACTCTATTTACTTCAATCGGCCATTACATTTCTTTTATTTTAGATATACTAAAAGAAAAATGTACCAACATACAAATTCAACAACAACTTAAGAAAGGTGAATATAGTTTTTGTAGTAAAATTTATACAAGTCAAGCTTATGGATTAGATAAGCAAAAACCTTATAAGAAGTATAAAAACAAAAACAATAGACATTTTAAGAAAAAGACATATTACATAAGAAAATCAGATAGTAAAAAACCTTATTAAATCCAAATAAACATGTTAGAAAATGTAAACCAACAAGAACATATCGAAATAAACTCAAGTGCTTTACTTCCAGAGCTCAAGACCACCTTAGTAATAGTTGTCCAAGACGAATAAATATGAATAATATGAGATCTACGCTTATTGAGAATATACATGAAGATCTGATAGAAGTAGATGAACTAGTATCTGATACAGAATCTATCTACAGTATAGTATCAACAACATTTGAACAAAATAATATTGATAGTGATAATGAGAGCGAGAATGGTATTGTAAATCAGATATGTAACTTAAAACCAGAAGATCTAAATTGGCAACCAATTTGGCAACCAAAGGAATTAGATTTAAATTATATTAATCAAGAACTTGATATAACAAATTTGTTTACTTCTCTTAATATAGAAAGTTTACAAAAAGAATGTCTACAGCTCTTACAACAAACATCAACGGTATATTAAATTCAAACAAATTACTCTCGCTTGGTCTATGTCTATAAGCAGTATCTTAAAAATATATTCATCCAAATATCCAATGTGCCTACAACCCTTCTAAAACATCTTAATGAAATTACGGTTATTACAAAAGATGAACTTTGTTATATTTATACAAAAAGTAGACTAACTATAAATCCAGAACAATATCAAATGGATTTATTAGCATATAATACATATAGACAAAAAGTATGGATTAGCCCTCAGATTCCTTTCCCATTAGCACTTAAACTAATACCATCTAACTATAAACCTTCTCGTTATAATTCTACTACGGCTTATTGGACAGATTGTCATACATCTTCTTTCCAACTAACTACTTTCGGGATGGAATTAATGAATATAGATCCTCCTAATCCTCAACAAATTTCCTTAAACTTATTTAGTACTCTGAATATAGAACACTTACAAGAAGAATGTTTAACACAATTATGGAGTATTACAGATCTGTGGTGTATTTCTCAAGACTATAAGTATCTTGAATATATTTTCAAACAATACATACTTAACATCTTAATTCAGATCCCAAATGTACCCTCTATTTTATTAAAACATATTCATCAACTTAATATAGCATCTACATCGGAGTATTATTACTTTATTAAAAACCAGACTATAATCATCACCTCACCGCAATATTCTCGAGACATTGTTCACTATCAAACTTGGTTAAACTACATATTTGGTGAATAAGGTTATTATCACTGGACTAACAAAAGAGATCTTAAATATTTATTTGAAGACTATGAATATCATGATTGGATAGACGCTTGAGCACACCTCGAACTTATGAATTTTGAAAAAATATCTAAAACTGATTGTCTTCATACATGGCAAGTTAAAACTGGTGTAGATAATATTCCTTGTTTTATTTGTCATGTGAAACCCTAAAATTTTTAGGTTATTAAAATTTTCTAGTTATTAGGTTAAGGAATAAAAGGCCTCAAGATTTGGGTGCAATTGAAGTATGTTTGGGAATTAAATTTTCCAATTTACCCTTAAGTTAATTGCTAATTAAAGAAGGTTGTCATATATGGAGATAATTAGATTTGATATGAAGATTATTTTCTAATTATATTTTTATTAGATTTAAAACCCTAAGTTTGGATAAATTTAGTTTATGTTATTTGGTTTAAGATATATCAAAATATAAATATTTATTGGTGTGAGTTAGATTAGATAAAGATTTAATATATATATAAAAATATGAGATAAGGTTTTGAATTGGAAACCATGCACGAGTATGGATGGAAGGCAAGAAGATAATGGATATATTTAAACATGTAAAATGTAGAGATATTTATATATAGAGAGAGAGGGGATTAGATGTATATATATATATATATATATATATATGATTGAATATTTAATTCTATTTCTAATTAAATATAAGTTTTAAGTTTGGACAAATTTAGTTCATGATTACTTGATCAAAGAAAATAAGATGAAATAAAGGAATAAAATATTATATATATATATATATATATATATATATATATATATATATATATATATATATATACCCATCTTATCTAATTCTAATTCTCATCTATATAATAAATAATAAAAATATAAACATGATCAAGATGATGATTATGATAAGATAGTAGTTTATATAAAGATATATATTTTTAACAATTTAATGTGTGGACCATGCATAGTTGTTTCTTTGTTACAACTTCCTATGCAACTTTAAACATGGTATCAGAGCCTATGGTGAATTCAAAGGGGGTAAGTCGAGCAACTCACGGTGGGGGAATCAAGTTTTTGGTACTCCACCATGGTGACTGCGACCTACCCAACTCAAGATCTAAGGATCGACAACGAGGCTTCCATCCAAAGCGCACCAATAGTGTCGCTAAATCTTCATATATATGTACCCATTGCCATCACACTGGACATACCAAAGATCGATGCTTCGACCTGGTAGGCTATCCAGATTGGTGGGATCATAGCCGTGCAGCTCGAAAGAAGAAGACTGGAACTGCAGCGGTTGTTGCAACAGATGTTGTAACACATATTGCAACACATACCTCAACACTGGTAACACCTACAAATAACGGTGGTAAGGCTCTGATACCATGTTTAAAGTTGCATAGGAAGTTGTAACAAAGAAACAACTACAAACAAAGATGATGGAAGAGACAAAAGGATTGGAGAAAAGAACATAGCTGAAGATATATTTTCATTCATTCATTTCTTATCTCAGAGAATTACATTGTAACTTATAGGGAACTATACAATCTCCAAATTAAGCAATATTGCAAATCAAGTAAATCTCCAATTAAGTAGATCTCCAATCAAGGCGATTCCCAATCAATCAAGCAGATTTCCAAATTTAGAATAAATCTTCAACACATGTAAGGTTAATTGACAAGATGGCACGATGTGATAGAGATATACATAATCAAGGGTGATAAATAAAATCAAATAAAAAAGGATTGATGTCATGATTTGCTAAATGGATGTATATATATTATGATTTTGGAGATGTCTTCTTTACATAATGCACGTGGAACCATGGAAGACCAATGTGAGGTTGATGGACGGACGGAATATTAATTAAAAATAAAATAAAATAATAATAATAATAATAATAATAATAATGGATTAGTAAGAGATCTACGGTTGTAATCAAAGAAAGAGGGTGTGGTGGTGCGGCCCGATGACAAAGCATGGACGGGCATGGGAGAAAACGCGTGATCATGAGCGAATCGCGACCACCACCATCCATCGATATCTTCCCTCATCTGCCAGAAAGTGCATCGCCTCCCAGCTGTTCTTTGTCGCTCCTGAGAATAACGCCAGGGTTTAAACTCAGAGATAAATTAGAACTTAGAATTTGAGATAAAAGCGAATTCGAAATCGGATAAACCCCTCATGGCATCTATAAATAGCGATGCCCTAGCCATTGTTCAACGCCACCACCACCACCGAGAGTACCAGAGAGAGAGAGAGAGAAGGAAATAGACGTCGAGGACGGCACTCACCGAAGCACGAATCACCCCCAAAGTAGCGCAAAGAAAGACAGGGGACTTACTTCGCAAGGAACCGGCGAACGATCGTCTCTGATTTCGGCGTAGAGAGTGGAGACACGCCAAATGGGGATCTCGAGTAGATCATCGATAGAAGTGTACCTGCCTAGTACCTACCCAGTTTTGGGTTTTCTTGACTATATGCCTTTGTTTCATCTTCCTTGCTTGATTATTTGTTGATCTTGATATTGTTAATTATCTTTGTGCTATTGCCTCATTGTTTATTGGCCTTGATATCAGTATGCTTGACCTGTCTTGGATTGTCTACATATGTCCGTTTTTATTGCTCCCTTTTTTTTGTAAATATGTATGTGATAAGTTTTGTTTATAATCGCTGAACATGTCTATCCGCTGACCGCACATACGGCCATGGAACACGCGAGCTTATGCTAAGTTCGGTGTAGACTTCAAGGCCAAGACTCTCGCCAAATGAAGATTCTCCCATTTAGTGCAGATTGTGTGTGCGAAGGCTCGTGGGGAGAACACTCAACGTCCCCGTAGTCCTACCGTGGGAGGGAACTCTGGATGTCCACCCGTCCGGTGGGATGATACTGGTCGGTAATGCATATACGTGTTGGAGCTCTCGTGACTCTATGGTCTGACTTAAGATAAGATAAGATAAGATGGCTGCCTGGGAGATGACAAGAAATTCTTTGGACTCCATGTTGTGTGCTTGTAGTATAGTGATCCTTGTGTGTATGACTTGATCTTGTTTTCTATGATATGTTATGTTCGAGTGGATCACTATTTCTTGATATCTGTGTCGAGCTCATTTCTTCCCTTGCAGGTATACTTACTGAGCTTTCCTTTCGAAAGCTCATCCCTTTCTTTTTCCCTTCTTTCAGGTTTGAGGATTAGCCGACTCAGGTTCAGAAACGTACGAGGGAACGGGATACCTTGCTGAGGTTCGGGGACCTTGAGATTTTTGTATGTGTGTGAGAGGTTTTTATTCGACCCTGTATAGGCCCTTGTAGGGTACTTTGAAACATGTATTTGTATTCCTACATGGAAACTCAAACAATTATATTGTGGATATTTTGTTAAATATGTTATTTGTTCTTGATCTATTAGGCCTTGTATCCGAAAGTGGGGCCCGTGCCTCTACTTGGGTACTACTTGGCCTGTGAACATGCCCGAGGTCCCTAATTGGTCGTATGCTATATGTCATTTTTATCCTAGCAAAGATAAACGCGCAAAATGTCTGTAAAATCCAAGATCTTAGTAGTGAAACAAAGGATTTAAAATTTCCCTAAGCTATTGCTTATTTAATTAAACTTTTCCCCTAAATTAATTAAAGTAATTAGATAAATTTGCCAAAGGGGCATTTTGGGGATTTACAAGCTCCAGGGGGCATTTTGGTAAAATGGTTATGAGAGAGATTAAATAAGGAGTTAATAAATTATGTAATAATTTATTAAAGAAAATTTGAGGATTATTTAATTAAATTTGGAAGTGACCAAATTAATCAAATTAGGAAACCCTCTAATTGATCATGATTGGGACTTAGAAGGAAGGGGGAAATAGTTGATTAAATCAATTATTTTTATTAAAAGGAATGTCCTAAGTTTGGTATGGTTGGAGAAACTAATTGATCGAATAATTATGGATATTATTGGCAGCCAGGGACTAATAAGTAATAACATAAAGTTAGAGGGCTACAGAGTAAATGTGTTGTCTCTGGTAAAAGACCAAATTGAAATATGGGAAATACGAGGGACTTAAAGGGAATTTTGTCCCTCTCACAAGGCAAGGACCCGGAGTCAAATATGGGGAAAAGAGGAGGGGCTCTTGAGCAAAAAGACCAAGGCCGGTCTCTGTGTAAATGGTTAGACGGCTGTGATCGATCGATCTGAGATGAGTTGATCCCGAGACTCGGATCCAACCGTCCAAACCTCTCAGTAGAAAACCGGTACACATGCCCGCACGGTGCGTTGCATTCTCCTCCTCCCATCTGTGGACGATGCCTCGAGATCGAGACGCTAGAAATGCCGATCTCGAGGCAAACCAACACGTCTTCTCCAAGTTGAGCGCGCGCCACCGCCGTGAAGCTTGGGATTTCCTTTCGTCCAAACATGGAAAGGGCCTAATGTGGAACTTCTTCCCGCGATCAACGAGATCGGGATGCTTTCTTAGGGCGACCCGCGAGCCTTTATAAGCGCATCTCTTTCCCATCAAGCCTCACGGCGACTGGAAGGAGGCCCAGTATCTCTGAAGGCTGCAAGCAAACAGAGAAGGGGAGAGGGCGCTGAAAGGTACCTGTACCACCGGACAGAGCCACCATTTCCTCCGCGCGACCCCAACGCCTCACGGCCAAGGCATTCCGGTGAGTTTCCTATCCTCTGTTCTCTACTTTCTGGTCATTCATGTATTCAGACGTGAGGGTGGGTGCCGGGAGGGATGTACGGTTCATGATCAACCTTCTGCCACCAAGCCTGACGGGGGAGGAGTAATGCAGCGTGAGCGCGTAGCGCCCTCGAGGAACAATGGGAGATGGCGGGCTCCGGCCAAGGGAGGGACCACGGTGCTGGTTCCTACTTGGCCATGACCACCTGGGACACACCGCCACCACCGGCAGTGGATCTGAGACCCCACCACGTCGGACGCTGCTCAAGAACTCCCATGAGGTGCTCGGCCTGAGAAAGGACAGAGAGGCGGGAGAGAAGAGAAGAGAGAAGAGAGAGAGAAATAGGATTTATTAGTTAATTGTTAACTAAATTAAAAGATAAAAATTTAATTTATAAATTTGGATTTATAAAAATGGATGGATAAACTCATTGATTTAGAATTTTAATTAAATAAATTAATTGATAGATGAACTGTTCTGGTTGGATGTAAATTCTAAATTGAATTAATTAAGTTAGTTAATCAATTAATTGAGATTAGTTGATTAAAGTTTAAATAAAACTATGGTTTAATTATTTAATTGTGGATAATTAGAGGATTAGTTGACTAATCAAACAACTATGGGTGGATTAACTAGATTTGATTGATAAATTTAATCAAATTAAAAAGGGTGGGATCAAGTATGATGGAGAATAATCAAATAAAATATTTCTTTGATTAATCAGATTAGTTGATTAACTAAATTAACTAATATCTGCTTGGTTGGGTAACTAACTAATGAATAATTAATTAATTGGTTTGAGCCCATTAGCTAAACTAAGCAGATTGAGTCCAACCAATCTAAGGTTGGGTCCGGATCTAGTAGGTTGGTTTATGGAAAATCTTTAAGAGATTAATTAAATAGTTAAATTATTAACTAAGTCAATTAGTAGATTAATTAACTTGGTTAGTTAATTAAATGGCTAATTGAAGTAATTGAGAAGATGAATTGATTTAATAAATCAATAAGTTGAGTTGGCTAAAAGATGAGCTCAAGGATGGTTCGAATAAATTCTAAGAGGGATGGAACCGAGATGAAATGACAAGGAAACGTGAGGGAAGTTCTGCAAGTCGAGCTCAGGGCCGCTAGAGCATGCATAGTAGATGCAATAATCGTAGAAAAGTACCTTATTGAGATAAGATTTATTTTTATCAGATTTTGACTTGGATGCGTCGAGAAGTCCCGTGGAGCACGAGACTTTGCGATTTTAGGTAAGTATTTCTGCCTTGTACCTCCCAGTCATTTGTTGATTGGTTTCTTGGCTTTTTGATTGCATGTTGATCATGCCTTGTTCCTCCCTTCTGGGATTTTATTTTTATGTCTTTGTTGTGACATATTGTTTTCATACATGCTTCCATGAATTTTGTTGAAATCCATATATAGCATGTTTGATTGTTTTGGGGATGTTGGGATCCCTACTTGTACTGTTCTTCGTCCCGGATTCAGTGGAGCAGGTGGGCTCCAGATTTTGCGAGAGCGTTGGGGACGGGACACCCTGACGCTCGAACTCCCAGCTGAGGGAGAGTGTTGCTGCCCCCGCTCGCCATGTGGGGTCGATCACTGACCATGTCGACATGAGAGACAGGTGGCGCTACCGACATACGACCCGAGGGCCGTAGCGACCGGATGGTCGTTTACTCAGCAGGTTCGCTGATGGTACTGACCGGGGGAGACGTTTGTGGAGCTTCCGTTGGAACTCTTAGCTAGGAGTCATTATCTTGTTTATTTTTGTGATAGACTCCTAGGGCTTACTTTGCGGGGCGTGCCCCGAGTTTGTTTTGATATTCATTTTGTTGATATCATATTTCTTGAACCCCGCAGGGGTACTTACTGAGCTTTCCATTCGAAAGCTCATGCACTTGTTTTCTTCCTGTTTACAGATCCTGAGGCGTAGGACACTAGTACGCAGGAGCTGAGCCGATCGTGGGTCGGGTGATTTGCAGAGGTCCGAGGACCTTGGTTATCTTTCTTGTTTGAGTGAGATATTTTATTTTGTAGGACCCCTTAGGTCCTGGTATTTGTAGGGTATTTGAACCCTTGTTATTTACCTTTCCACTGAAACTTTGTTTATTTTGAATAAATTAAGTTGTTTATTTTGCATTATCTGCTTACACACTCAGGCCTTGTATCCGGGTGGGAGTCTCTCTACCGGCTACTGGCCGGTCAGATATCGCGTTCGAGGTCCCGGATCGGCCTGGGCGCTATACAATGTCTATTATATTATCTTGAAGGGTGTATAAATTTTATTCAACAACAATTTGATATATCTCTTTCTTCGCAAATTCGAGAAAGTAATATAGATAAACTTCAACTTCATCTTTTAGAAAAACGAATGGATGTTCTCGAAAATGAAATAAAACTATTAAAATTACGATTGCCAGTTCGAGAACCTACACCCACAGACCCATCTTCTTCCAATACCACCTATATACAAGACGATCTAATCTGTAATGTAAATGAAATCTCTCGTCTAACAATACCAGTCAAGCTATTTCTTCATAATGAGTATGAGATTCATTTAGTTACTTTATTAGACACGGGTAGTACCAAATGCATACTCAATCGTGATATTATTCCTAAAAAATATATACAACAAACACACAAAGTAACATATGGTCAACAAATGGATGGAACTTTTAATAGATATTCTGAATATATTGACCAAACATTAATCAGTTTATTTACAACTTGCAGTACGTTCTCCGTATATATGCCTTTACCCCAAACATGGGTTCGAAGCTTAAATTTACAAGTTCATTTTATTCTAGGTTTAGAATTTATTTTTGCCCTTAATGGACAGTTAACTCTTACTAAAGATTTTATTCAGTTTAGTCCCACTACGGTTTCTTGTTCGGTTCTTTCTACTTCATCAAAGTTCGCGCAGAAGCCTGGTGGAACCTTTAAAACCAAACACAAAACTAAAGATAATGACAAAGATAATCTAGATAACTGTAAATGTCTAATAAAAGGACAGTGTAAGACTTTGGAAAACATTAATAATAAGTGTAAAACTTTAGAACATGTTAATATTGAAAATATGGATAATTTAGAAACAAAATTTGAAGATGATGATTATTTAGACAATGAATCTATAGATTTTGAAATATATTTTGTAAATATTCATAAATTTTATACCGAATTAATAATATTAAAAAATACACAAGATATCGACAATTTAATTAGAAATTAGATCAATTAGAAATAATTGGAGAAAATCCACTAAAATATTGGGAAAATAATAAAATTTATTGTAGCTAGATATACTAAATCCAGAATATATCATTAAAACAGCTAAAATCGAATATTCAAACGCGGATAGAGAAGATTTCAAAATACATATAGACAACTTATTAAAACTACAATTAATAAGAAAATCCGTATCCCAGCATAGATCAACTGCTTTTATTGTTAAAAATCATGCTGAAATTGTTAGAGGAAAATCCAGAATGGTAATAAATTATAAGAGATTAAACGATAATACTAAAGAAGATAGTTACGATATTCCAGTTAAAGGACAATTAATTAATAGTATTCAGAATAAAAAGATTTTTAGTAAATTCTATTGTAAATCTGGATTCTGGCAAGTTAAAATGTATCCAGAAACTATAGAATGGACAACATTCACATGTCCTGAAGGACATTTTGAATGGTTAGTAATGCCTTTTGGTTTCAAAAATGCCCCAACAGTATTCCAGAGAAAAATGGATGAAATTTTTAAAAAATATGATACATTTGTATTAATTTATATAGATGATATTTTAGTATTTAGTAAATCAATAGAAGAACATATAGGACATCTACAATTAGTATTTACAAAATTTATGAAACATGGATTAATAATCAGTAAAAAGAAAATGGAACTTTTTAAGACCCATATAAAATTTTTGGGCCTAGAAATTGGAAATGGCACTATCAAATTACATGAACATATAACTACAAAAATTTTAGATATGCCAATAGATGATTTGCAAGAAACTAAAAAATTACAATCTTTTCTAGGTCTACTAAATTATGCAAGAGGATTTATTAAAAACTTGGGAAGACTAGCTGGACCTTTATATGCAAAAACTTCTCAAAAGGGACAAAAAAACATTTAATATTGAAGACAGAAAATTGGTAGAACAAATAAAAGCATTAGTCAAAAACCTACCTCCCTTAAATTTACCATTAGATACAGATTATATTATAATACAATCCGATGGTTCAAATATCGGATGGGGAGCAGTTCTTGTTGCAAAAGTAGATAAATATAAAAATAAAATAGATGAAAAAAATATGTGGATATGCTAGTGGAAAATATAAAGAAAAAGGAAATATCAGTAGCATAGATGCTGAATTATTAGCTATTAATTATGCCTTAGATGCTTTCAGAATTCATATTTTATCTAAAAAAAAAATTTACAATCAGAACTGATTGTAAGGCAATTATAAGATTTTATAATAAAATGAATGATAAACGGAGTAGTAAACGAAGATGGCTAAATTTTATAGATAGAATTATTGGTAATGGTTATAACATATATTTTGAGCATATTAAAGGAGTAGATAATGGTTTAGCAAATTTACTTAGTCGAGCATTGATTGACTCTACTATGAAATCTTTTGACAGATGCAACTAATCAGACCAAATAACGTAGCATCATCTTCTTGACCTCAGCTCAGAAGACTGCCCACTTCTCTCTTGCAAGAATAATTAAGTTATGGCAATACTAGACTAATAGTATATCAGAAGAGTAATATATCTTTTAAACCATTATCTCATATAGAAGTATCAAAAGAACAACAATGCTTATTAGATAACTTGTGGATTTCACGAAATACCATTTCTACTGATCCAAAGTATTTTCTAGCCCTGCTTAAATGCTTTATCGTAATATTTTCACCAAGATACCTAAATAATTTTAAGTTTTATACTGTAGTACAAGGAAGAATTCGCGGTGTTTTCGGCGATTGGAATGAAGTTTTAGAAACTATTACAAACTATGATTGCCCACTTTTCAAAGGTTTCAATTATATTTCAGAAGCATTTGATTTTGCACAAAAATATATCGGCCGACTTATTACATTTCTATTTCTCTTAAAACTCTTCCAAATCAAGTTTCTGTACCAAAAACATCTGTTATTGTTCAAGATCCGTCCGATAAGATTTTGTTTTGCTCAAATTATAATAATTTCCAAGTAATGATAAAAAAGAATGCAGCCATTATAGCTACTCTTGAGAGAGAAAAACAAGTATTACTACACAAAAATGTTCTTCTGCAACAACAACTTCAGACAGCCCAGCAGGCCAATAATGAGGCCCAATTAACTTCATTACCTAGCCCGACTCAAACTAAGTAAATGCAGAAAGGCAAATCAAGTCCGTTTATGGCTGAGTATTTGCCAAAAATACAACCGAAGGTTACCAATGAAACCATAACATCATTGGCTAGTCCAGCTCAACAGGTAGCTGGTAAAGACTCCTCAAATCCTGTGACGGGTGTGGCTTTCCCAAAAAGCAAAACAGCTAAGGGTAAAGAAAAGATAGAAGACAATAAAAATTTAAAACAGATGTTACAACAAATGATAAATACTACTTTGCAAAAAGAAAAAGAAAAAGACGCAGAATTTAGCTCAATTCCAGAGTCTATAGAACCCTATTATCCAGAATTTGATGACTTCAGCCAACCATTAGATGAAATGGATTGGGAAGACACCCAAAAATTACTTAAAATGACTAGAAGTCGATAATGAAAAGAAAAAGATAAGCCTCGTAATAGTTTGATTGACGAGCTTAATTAAAAAAGAAGCTATAGATTCCAATAATTACCTAGCTAGTCTCTATATAAAATATTTTATATCCCAATTATTAACCTTTCTAGGTAGCTACTCCCTAAAAACGATAGTTTATACATCAATTATATGCACTCTATATAGCTTCTAATACCTAAAAGACATATGGATTAATTTACAACCAAGCACTTCTTTCAAGAAAAGTAGACTTTAATTTTCAGCCAAGCACTACATTCAAGACGAGCTTGTTTTTTTGTATAAATTAACAAGTTTTCTGCAGCTCTCCTTGCATCTTCACCTCTACAATCTTCTTTTAACACTCTACAAAACAAATGGCCTCTTCAAACCAAAATCCTCCATCTCCCATCGAAGCCACTCCTACCGATTACACTCAACTCCCAAACCTTACTTGCCCACAAAAATTAATCATGACCTACCTCTTCCATGTTTCCTCTCCAATTAAAGACATGTTAGTCAAAGAATTCATTGAACTAAACGATGAGAACAAAACCCTCACCGGTGTCTTACATGGACAACACAAACTCATCAGTTCTCTCCTCAACAACTCTTGCACCTTTGCCCATCATGAAGTTCTTCGCCTCCGTGGCCAACTCCAACAGTTGCAGACAGAAAAGGACAAACTACTTGTTGAACTGAAGACTTATAAACAAGGCAAATCGAAGTCCTATTCTCCGGGCATCTTTCCTGATCAACTCCGCTTTATCTACCAAGATCCCACGAGACACCATCATTTCAATTGCCCCGCCGATAGTCACTGCTCTTGCCAGCTTGTTCTCGCAGATGCCTCCATCGACAAGATGTATTACTACACGAATCCAGCCGACACGCATCTCATGGACTATCTTCGCCAAGTCAACTACACTAGTTTTGAAGATCACGAAGACTCCACTTCCTGCCCTTGTGGATGTGTTCCTACTTCACCAAAGATTGACTAGCCTATTGGCCTAGACTCTCTTCTGCATGTGTTTACCGTTTTCTTATGCTTATGGTTTTCCTATAGTCGCTGACAACACCTATGTACTAAATGAGCCACTTGTCTATTTCGTTGTCCTTCGAGTGTGCGCTTGTGAAGCGTGGACTCTCTTGGAGGATAAGATGATAAGTGTAAAATCCAAGGATTTTATGGAAATAATATGTGCTTAAAATTCTTCTTTATTTGATTATTGGAGAAAATTTCCTAAGGAAATAAATTATGGGAGAAAATGGGAATTTATAGGCAAAAAAACCCTAACTAGGGGAAGGACCTTTTGGTAATTTTCAAAAGTATCGAGGACTAAAGGAGAATAGTTCTCTCTCACAGGGATGAACTTAAGTGTAACCTAAATTGAAGAAAGGACTTCTGGATAATTTTCTAGAGAAGAACTCTATAGAAAATAATGAACGGCTAGGATTAAAAGATCATGGAACTGTGTTGATCACGAAGCATTATAACGGCTTTCATGAAGCCACGTGGTGGGAGGAGATGAGATCCATCAGATAGAGTGACGGATCCGAGACACTGAGAGAGGAGCAGTGGAAGTAACCTCACGGTGAGGGTGAACGAGATCCGTTCATCTCAAGATAGTTGCAAGATTGAGATGGGATGAGTAGATCTGGCCGTCGATCGTGACGAGATCTGGGCCACTCATCCAACCTAGTGGCAGATCCGAGGAATCAAGAAACGTTATCGACCGTGGGATGTTAGTTGTGAATCACGACCGATCATCCGCGAACACCAATCACGAGGCAACGCCTCATTTACCCCGGCCGCGAACGCCACCGCGCCATTCGCCTTCTCCCCGGCCGTTACGCAGGTGGGAACCAAATTGGCACGGGAGCTTTCAACGATCACTGTTCACATGGCCACCTGGAGCCTATAAAAGGGAGCCCCTGTCCCATTGCTTTGGCACACCAACGAATACGAGAGAAAGAGGTTCCGGCAAGCATGGTCGGAGAAGGGGATTTCGGTCGTGGGAGAGCTCCCGTCACCACAAACATTGCCAGGAGAACCGGAACCAAGGTAGGAACCTTCTCCCGGTTTTAATTCCATGAATGATGCCTTTGAGCTATAGTTTAGTGATCGCCGGAGAGGGTAAGTGTAGACGTTAGTGGAGCGGCGCCGGGAGGGGTAGAATAGTGGAACTGATGTGCGCAAAGGAACCGTGAGGCCGAGAGGAAGCTCCGGGAACCCTTTGTAGGCGAAAGAAGCTCTCGGGTGATGAGATGCCATCTCCGGCTATCTCTTCCGGCGAAGCTTGGACAGAGGAAGAAGGAGGTGCGGACAGGGAGGCAAAAGGCCTGGAAATCCGTCCCGGACGGAGGGAAAGCTTGGCGCAGAAGGAGCGCGGCCAATGTACCCTCCGGCCATTGCTGCGGGACTTCTACCGATCACGGTCGCGATGGAGGAAGAAGAAGATAAATTTTTTTTTAAAAGTTACTGTTTAATTAAAAACAGAAACTTAGGATTGAATAATTAAAATAGTTCTAGTAGTGTGACAAATTATTAAATTGGATAATAATTTGAAACTATAGTGTGACATATTGATTAATGGTATTATCAACTTAGGCAGATTTTATTATTTTGGATTTAAATTGATTAAAGATTAATTAGTTAATATTTTGTTTTTCTCTTGGGTTGGTAATACTAATTTAAATAGAAGGGTGACAATTAAACTAAGGGGGGCAAAGGTAAATTAATCAATTTAATTATCCAATTAAATTGGTGGAAGAAAAGTTTGAGTTAATTAATTTAGAGTGACAATTATTTTGTCGAAGCAAGATGAGGGATAAATAATTGGGAAATTATTTAATTAAATTGTTAATCATAGTTAGTAGTTAGTTGGATAATTAACTAACTAATTTCTTGATTAGACAAATTAAAAAGGGATTAGTTTGTGTGACACTTGCTCGCCCCACATAAGATGGGTCAATTAACTAGTTGATAATTTAAATAAATTGAGAAGGAGATTTAAACAAGTTGGTGTAACGAGTTAATTGATATATTGTATCTAGATATTTAAGTAAATAATATCTAGAAAGAGTAACCGATTTTTTTTTTTTGATAATTAAGATTGATTAAATCAGATTGATGAATTTAATTGGAGATAAAATGAAAAATTGGATATAATAATTGTAAAATCCAAGGATTTTAGGGGTTAAATTTTTTTTTAGCTATTGGCTTTAAATCGTTTGGATAATAAGAAAAGGTTCCCAAAGTTGGACTTGTGTGAATTTTCTAATTTGCTCTTTAATTATTTTTATTAATGGAAGGAGTTTTTTAAACTTGGAATTAATAGGAAAAAAGGGATTAAAGTGGTTAATTAGTAAAGGATAGAATTTGGGACAATACAAAAGATTAGATTTGGGATGGTTTGAATTTAAAGTCCCACGTGATAACATGCATGGCTTAAAAAAAAAAAGTTGAAAAAATAAATGTCATCTTAGAGCTCTCCAATTAATTAATTAAATGAATAAATATTTTATTTGATTAAAAATATGAATCCATGGTTAAGATAAAAAATCAGATCTGATATATATAAATTAAATTTATATATATGATAAAGAGGTGATTTGAAAGATGAGTTGATTGATGGGATAAGATGTTGGTTTGAAATTCAAGGAAAAATAAGTAATGATAGAAATGAAATTCTAATGTATATGTCATAATGAGACATACATGGCAGCCATTGATCAGGTTGAAGTCTTGGTGGGTGAAAACGCGTGGATGCCGTTTAAATAGATGGCCATGATTAAATGTGTGATTTAAGTATTCATCCGACGGCTGCAACACTGCCACGTGGATATATTGTGAGATATTTTATACTTAACATGAATGAGCATATAATGAGATATTCTATATTCATGTTTTAAATAAGTGAGATTTAGAGAGAGAGAGAGACATCTCTCTAACCCGATTTTCTCCGCCGATTATAGCGTCCGGCCAGCTATAGGGGAATTTTAAACGAATAGGTAATTTTTCTCTCATTGGGTGGTTTTGAATAAATGGCCAGGGATAGATGGTTTGAAACATCCAACGGTTGTGGTTTAGGGGTAGAGAAAGAAAGTTGAATGCCTTCTTCTCTTTTAGCGCGAGTTCGTGCGTGAGTTTAGCCCGCGATCACCGCGTCCGCTGAAGGAAATGCGCGTCCGTTCCTCTAATACCGGGATCACGATCATTCATATCCCCTGCCCACGGTTCCATATTAAGAGGAGGACCAGGAACCCTAACGCCGCCTCGTCTTTTCCTCTCGGTCGCGCGATCGGAACTTGCTTTCCCTGCGCCACCCACGAACAGAGAAGATTGGAACACACCGGACAGCAGCCACCGCTAACAGGTGGCCGGACCGTCATGGTGGACGATCACCGGGTGCAACCCATCATCTGAGAAGTTCCCGAGAGCGTAGAGAGCCAACACTCGTCGGTAAGCACACTGAGCCTATGTAGATCTCCTGTAAATTGGTAAATGAATGCATGCATGTTTTTAGCCATGAGATGAGATGATAAACTCCTATAAGTTCTAAGGGAAATACTGGTAAAGGATAGGATCATGTAAGAATGAGGTGCATGGCTGTGGTTTGGGTTTGAGTTTTGAGTTACAACTTGAGGATTTATTCTTGGGGTTGTGCCTATTCAGTGATCATGCATCTATTTAATTGTAAAAGGGACTGAGCCTCTGTGCATGCCTGATAAGGTGAGAGATTTTGTAAGGGTATCTAATGGTAAGAAGGTGGAGACATGACCGTGTCTTCCATGATGGAGGATTAAAATGTCAAACGTAATATTGAGAAGTAGCATGGTAGGGTAGTGAGTTGTTTTTTTTACTCACCCTTTATAACATGGAAGTTTGATGTTGCTTCTATCTATGCATGGGAGTGATAGTTACTGAGCTGACTCTCAGGAAATGGGTTTTGAGTTGGGTTGATGATAGTGAAATGTTGTGATTTATGAAGAAGCTCTATTGCCTTGAAGACACATTAATAGACATGGACTACCATGCATGGTTGGGTAGCTATTGAAGTGGATTTACTGAGTAGAGAGGATGATAAATTCGAAGATGTTTCTTTGTGATTAGTTTGGTCTTGAGGGATGTTAATGAAGGCGTGGTCTACTAGAAACATGGGCCTCAAGTGATCAGTGATAGAGTAGTGTTGAAATATAGGTCTTATCTTTGGCCCTTGTGATGAACTTTTAATTTCAAGTTAATAATCTTTAAACATGCAGGCAGGTGGTGTTTATAGATGAAATAGGGGTTGGCTTGAACTAATAGTGTGAGGTTGATGGGATTTATCATAAGTTTATTAGGAGCTGGATTTTTCAAACGGACTCCGGCCCATCTCATTTGTCACTTAACAGTGAATCAATGTAGACATTAAAAGGAGGTATGATAAAGGAAGGGATAGTAAGGCCCTGGTTTAGCCAGCCCATTTGGAGAGATAGATTCCATTGAGCATGGTTAGGTGTCGGTGGGCTATCGGCCTAGTGGAAATAGATGAGGATCATGAATCAGTTAGTACTAGTAGAGGTACTAAGATATAATTTCTGTTGTTGTCAGATATCGACGCGAAGCGCTGAGCTTTGTCGGGATAGTTACAGTGCTTTCGGTTGGATTGCGATTTAAGGTAAGTGTCTTTGCCTAGCTCCCACCTAGAGATGGGTTTCTTTGGCATTCTTATTACCTGGTTTGGTATATTCTTGATTGTTATCATGATTGTGCTTGTGGTTATGATTTGGATATCTGTTTTTGATTCCCGGTATACATGTTTTGTTTGATGCTTCCACATCGGTTGATTAGTTGTTGTATAAGCTTGCTTTTGGATGCTCACTGAGCATGCCACCGTGGACCGGGACATTACTGTGTGACTCATGGTGCTTGTGTTTAGGTTGGGTTGGTATGTCTCAGGGATCGAGTATGCGTACTCAGGGAGCATAGCCACCTGTCAGTCCCAAGACTTGACCATTGAGGCACTGCGGCACTTAGCCGACCGTGGAGGTGTGATTGGTCGGGCTTAGGGGGCCCCGTTTGATTGACTCATTGTGTCGATTGATTGTCATGATTTGTCTATCTTGACTATTTGGACTGTGCTTATCGTGATTCCTCTGCAGGGTACTTACTGAGCTTTCCTTTCGAAAGCTCACTTCACTTTCTTTTTTCTCTTCCAGGTTAAGAGGAATAGATGACTCAGGGTTTGGAGTTGTGCATGGGACTGGGATTATAGGTTGGAGAGGTCCGAGGACCTCAGGTTATATGTGAGGGTCTCACTTGTAGGACCCAGATAGGGCCTGATTTTGTATAGTGCTTTGTAGGGTACTTGGAACCCTTATTTGATTTTACATTTCCACTGTATAACTCTGGCATTGCTATTTATGACATGTTAGACATTTTGTTTATTTATGTTATCTGCTTATCATTATTTAGGCCTTGTATTCGGTTGGTTGGAGCTGCCTCCCATCTGCACTCGGAGTACTGACCCGATCTGTCACGTTCGAGGTCCCCGAACCGTCAGAGCGTATGCTACAATAATTAATTAAAAGGGGTTAATTAATTATTTTGAAAGAGAAAAAGGGCACAAGTAAGCCAAGTTGTTTAATGGGCTTAGAAGTGGGGCCAATTCAACTAGGATGTCTAGAGGCGAACAATTAGGGTATTAGACTCGACAAATAAGTAAAGTTGACTGGGTTTGACCAAGTTGGGTCTAGGGACATCAAGCGGACATAGAAACATAGGATAAAAACCCATAACCCGAGAGATGGCCTTTGGAACACGTTAGTGGGCCTAGGTCCAATGTGTAGTTTATAGGCATGCATGTGTAATTAAAGCAACAGGGATTTATTGAAATCTTGACTCTAATAGGGCCTGTGTATGCCAGATACTCTCGGGGAGTTGTAAGGCATTCCAGAGGGTACTAGGAAGGCTTCCAGCTCCAACAAGAGGTAAGTACACTTACCTAGTTCCCACCCGGTTTCAGGTTTTCTTTGGTCTTGCTTATGCCTTAATTTCTTATGCTTCAATGATGACATACATGAATCCATGTCTATTTCTAGAATCCTGTTGAGCATGTATGATTTGTTTACGGGATGTTGGTATCCCTGTTTGCTGTGGTCTACTGCCCGGACTCAGTGGAGCGTGCGGGCTCCAATAGGGAAATGTTCAGGGTCAGGACCCCCTGGCATTTCTGTCTGCCTTGCCAGAGGGGCAGTTCTCTGGTGGTCTTACGGTCGATGGGCATACGTGATGCGGCCAGGTAAGTTATGCGTATGAGAGGTAGATCTACCGATGGCAACCGGAGGTAATCGAATGACCGTAAGGTCGCGGCTTACAAAGAAGTAGTCGGACATTCCGCCGTGGAGTGATCCTTGAGCTTCCTTTGAAACTCATCACAGAGCTTGAGAGCTTCTGTTATTAGGGATCGTACCTTTGGATTGTTTCTGGTAGACTCCTAGGGTTGTTTTTTTTTCTTGGGTTTGTGACCTCATTGTTTGACATATTGTTTACTTGTGTCTTTGAGACCCCGCAGGGGTACTTACTCGGCTTTCCATTCGAAAGCTCATGCGTTTTGCTCTTTCTCTCTTTTACATATTCCGAGGTTTAGGGGGGTGGAGCTGTGAAGAGGTCACTAGGAGATCTGAGGTTTGGGGGACTCCTTTATCTTTTATTTTGTGAGCTTTACTTTGTGTAGGACCCGTATAGGGACCAGACTATTTATAGGGCCTATGGATCCTTATGACTCTATGTTCCTTGAACTTGAGTTTATTTTATATTATGGATTGTTATCTGCTTATCACATTTAGGCCTTGTACTTGAGTTAAGCTTGTCTCTGCTTAAGTACGGCCAGTCTGTTGACGTGCTCGAGGTCCCAGAAGACAATAAGGATACTCACTATGCAAGATAAGGATGCTTACTTATCTTCATAGCTAAGGATTCCTTCTTATCTTCTTATCTTTCTTATGTCCAATAGAAAAGAGCCACCTAGCTTTTGTATTAGTATGAGAAGATGCTTTCTCTTGTATATAAGAGAGCCCTTAAGGCTTCTCAAAGGCATCCCTCATCCATCTCAACCCCTCTAAGAGATACGAGTGTTCCAGAAATGTTTCCTTGTAAGATGCTCTCTTGTGAATAAAGTGTGGACTTTGGTTTGGTTTGAATTGCAGCAAGTTTCCTTCTCCCGAGTTCCTCTACTCTTTTTTCCCCCTCGAACGAGAAAGCTTTTCTTGTGAAGGTATAGCCACAAAACGATAGTGTTTTCTTGATCTAATCCTTGCTTCTTATCAAACGTAATCTTAAAGACAGAGTACAACAAACTTATAATCACTCTACTTTATCTTGTAAAATCGGTAGTAAAGCGAGAAGTGGTCCTTAAGATCTTGTAAACAAAGAGGTACGTGGGAATCAAGGCCGAGATGCAAATTCCCAGTCTATACCCATTATGCCGTTTGAAGGCGCTTAGGGTTTATGGGTGTTCTTGAATATGATTTCGCTCTTGTTTACCCCTCTTCCTTGAATGAATTGGTTCCATGATACTCTAGATGTTTGTGAGCTTGTTTTACTCTCTCTGAAAAATCACTGTAGATATTTCACTGTAGTAAAAAATTTCTCCCACTGTAGCAAAATCACTGTAGCAGCTATAAAAAGATTATTCTAGGTTTAGAATTTATTTTTTCCCTTAATGGACAGTTAACTCTTAATAAAGATTTTATTCAGTTTAGTCCCACTACGGTTTTTTGTTCAATTCTTTCTACTTCATCAAAGTTCGCGCGGAAGCCTGGTGGAACCTTTATATATATATATATATATATATATATATATATATATATATATATATATTATTCTAAAACTCAAAATCCAAGTGGAGCAATGTATTCTTTAGTAAAAGACCAAAGAACACTTCGCTCTCTGCTCACCCACGATGTTGAGTGCTAACATCTAAATTATATAGGATTCTCACTCTCCACTCTCTTTGCTCTCCGTTATAGGGCTAAAAGGTTTTTGCTCACTCACAGTGTCACACTATCACACGTTCACACACACACACACACACACAAAGGCTTTTGATCACTCACAGTCTCACAGAGTCACATTGTCACATGTCACTCTCACACACATATTATACATACATATACATATATATATATATATATATATATATATATATATATATTACATCATATATGAATAAAAAAAATGAAATCCACCTTGGATCATTTAATACAATGATTAGAGATATTATATATATATATATATATTCGAACTTCGAACCGAACTCAAACGAGCCGACTCTGGTTTGAGTTCGACTCACGAACAGTTTGATCATTAGCCAGCCCTAATGACACGTGTGGACTATCATTATTAAGGAAATTTTGGTTGAGCGATCTAGTTAGATGAGAGGTTTTATGATATAGACACGTGGCTAATCCGGATGAACACCACGTGTTATACCATTTTCTCCCCTATCATATTAAATAATTAAAAGCTCCATTTAAAAATTTCGTTTTAGGCCTCCAACTCTCTTAAGCCGCCTTTGGTGGAGCATTATTAGCATAGTGGATGTTATTGTTAACATTGTACGCGTCCTTAAATTTCAGTGTTATCTTGTTTTGTAGCGCATTCTTTTATGATATAATAATTGTCTTCTTCCTCAAAAACTACTGAGCATTTCTCCATAGAAGTACCTTTATTCTTCGGTGTTTTTTCATTCTTTTCATTCTCTTTCAATCCTATTTCACAGCCATATTCCAACATCCAATGCCTTCTGCATTCTTAGGTAGTGATCTCTACTTCTCTGCTTGATCCTACCCCCAATCTTAGTATATATGCATTTGACAGTGAAGTTATAAAATCTGTTGCTGAAAAGTTTATCTTCTATAGTACAATTGAATTCTAAGTTTTTTCATGACCTATCCTTTCTACCTACTTAAAGGCATTTGTTACTGTTAATGCTCAAGTTTTTGTAACTACAACTACAGACTTTATTTACCTGTCGTTTTAATTTGTTATTGAATGCACATTGTTACATACGAATTGTTTGTGCAGCCTCCATTATCATTTGTCATTCTTAATTTTTTTCTAAGGTTTGTGTAATCTATAACTAGAAACTTTGTTTACTTATCATTTTAGTTTTAAAATTGCCATATTCCAATTATATGCTTGATATTTTTGAGAAACAATGCCCCCTTTTTTCTACGTGAAACAAGAGTTCATTGTTTCTTCCCCAATGTACTCCTGTTGATTACAATAACAAATATCTTAAATTGGATGGATAGCTTGAACAGTTGAGCTGACTGCCATTTCTCTTGTTAATTTTCTGCTCATTAGCTTTTGCACATGTTATTTTCTAAATAGCCTTCATCTTTCAAAAGCCAAACAAGTAACTGTTTAAACTTTAAACCACATGAACTTCTCTTCTTAATTTGGTGCAAGAAACCATGAAGAGTGGATTGAAATGCCTCTCATTTAATATTATTGTTCTTAATGCACTAGATCATCATCAATAAGTTGGTGTTATATAGTGAATATATTTTTTTTTTTTTTAAATGTTGCTTATTTCTAAATTAAGATTATATAAAATTAATCCAAAATCTACGAGAAATTAATTCTCTCTTTATCTCTCTCTTTCGCCCGCTTGCAATCATAATGATCGATGAGCAAACCAGTGCAGCAGTCTAGCTAGTCCACATGCAGGCATTGCATTCAGAAATAATAAAGCTCCAGGCTTATTGGCTCAACAAATAGACCGCAAAAAAAAAGTAAAAAGGCTCTTCTAGGCAAGCAAATAGGCCCTAAAGTGCAGTAAGGAGGGGAACAAGTAGGTTGATGAATGATACTCATTTAACTAAATGTTACAAATAAAAAGGGTAGGTAACATTTAACCTATCATTGTCCTAGGAAGGGATCTGTCTATCCATCCACTTATATATAATATAATACATTATGGTACCTGTTTTAACTCGTAAACTTAACACATAACCAACTCGCCAGTTTTTTAAAAAAAGAAGAAAAACTATAGAATTAAAAGTTTTTAGCTCAAGTAGTTAAGTATTATTCCACCGGCCACAAGGGTGTTGTCACACACACACACACACATTAACAAAAACACATATAACACATTCGAGAGAAAGATATGAAATGGCAGCACTAAAAGGTTTATGATCATGTTAATTAAATGAAATAAGGAACAATTGTCTAATTTTCTAATTGCAAGATGGAATTAAGTGGCTACCGGCTTGAATTGAAAGGTAGGTTATATCGATATATATATTTATATATAGAACAATGAGGAAGAGTGGCCATTTGGCTTTCACTGGTTGGTCCTGGAATATGAAAGATGGACATTATTCCTGTTTCCTCGCCAGTCCTTGCTCTTCCCTTCGCCTCCATCGCCCTTTGCTCCGGCGAGCTCCGGCACCACCTTCATATTACACAACACATGCATCACTCTCTCAATACAATTGTCAAGCTTCATGAGTAAACTTGCCAACACCCCTTTTATACAATTATATATAAAGTTTTGAATGATTATTTTAAAACTCAAAAAACCTTTTTATTTATAATTTTTCAAATTTGTTTGATCTGAATCATCTGATATATATATATATATATATATATATATATATATATATATATATATACTCTAATTTAATGAAGAGGTGGATGGTCGGTTGGGGACCAAACACCGCCTTTGTTATCCATCCACCTTTTCGACCTTTTTCTACTTTTTTTCATTTAAGGACTTGAAGTTTCCCGAAATGTCATATATGATCCCTTTCCTTTTTTTGATTAAAATATCATATAGTCATTTTCAGGTTAATTAATAATACCAACCTGGTCCTCCACATCAGACTGCGTTGCAGGCCTTCTCCTGGATCCAACCCTGCGGCTGGTGCTCCCCACTTCCCCTGTTCCATCTAAAATAAATAATACATAAATAAATAAATAACATCTCAATAAAAAAAATTTAAAAGAAAAAAAATACATTTCCAGCCCTTTTCAAAGATCCCACAAAGTATACCATTTCTTTTTCTTTTCTTTTACTTGTATCACTTTGTAACGTCTGGAATAAGATATATAAATAAATAAATAAATATCTTCGGAATAAGAATAAAAGATGCTTTATTTATAATCCTATCTTTAAAATAAGATTTCACAAAAAAACTTAATATTGTCAGATATTTTCAGTCTTTGAGAGATATTTTTGTTAGTTGGCGAACATTAACAACAACAACTCACCGTTGACGAGAGCCGGCGCGGATCCCGAGGCACGATTGGGGCGATTGCCCCGCCCCCGGCTGCGACTGGACTCGGCGGTGCTCTCGAGGAGGTGGCCGTCGGCGGTGTCCCGCCGAGCGCCAGCGTCGGAGCCGAGCATTGCGCGGATGAAGTTCTCCTCCATGCGGTTGAGGAACGAGGCGTGCCGGTCGTCAGTCCAACCCACTCCGGAGCCGTCCATCTCTATCCCCTCGCCGTGATCCATCGATTTCGACGGTGCAGATTTTCGGTCAGGCTTGTGGGTTCTGGATCTCTTTATATACCCCCGACGAGAAGAAATATCTGGGCTCATTCGCCACGTCAGCTTTAGATTTTTTCTTTGCACCACGAGAGACTTCATGGACATATTCTTTCCCTCGTAGGAAAATTACATTTATGACCCCTAAAGTTCTCCGAATTTTTATCTACACTCGAAACATCCGCTGAGTCTATTACCGGAGTGCCCTCGAGATCTCATCGTAATTATAGGTATGCCATCAGATTTCTAACGAACTGGACCAATATGCGCCTCTCGTTTTTATTTTCCTAAAATACCCTCTAACTTTTTTAATATTTACGTGGATTCCACAGTTAAATATCGCAATGAAATTTTGAATTATATAATAAACTTCTACTTTCAGAAATAACTTCTAACTTAATATAATACAAACCATTTAATATGTTAAATTTACTCTTTATTTAAAGTCTAAGATCCGTGCATTTTTTTTAATACAAAGCTTTACATATAGAAAATAAAATTTATAATTAATATTCTTTGATATTATACAAATAATGCCATCAAATATATATATATATATATATATATATATATATAGAGGGGGTGATATTATCCGGCCGGCCGCACTTGCGGCCGGCCCAATCTATCATCCCCCAACAGCAACACTATAACCAACCTAACAACCCACCCTAGAATTTAGGAGAGATAAGATGGGAACTTGCGGCATACGTAGGATGTTATCAAGGTTCTATATATATATATATATATATATATAGATAGGGCGCTGGTGAGATGCTTAAATTTGGATGACCGTATGGCATTCGGCCGCCTCTCATTTGACCCCCTAGAGCATGTTTAAAGGATTTCTAACCGTACAAATAGGAAGATCATCAAAAAATAAACTAGCATGTACATTTTTATATAATTTGGTTACCGTTTGGTCCTTTCACATAATTTTCACATAACGGTTGAAATTCTGGATTATTCAGATTTTTATAAAATAAGAACCGTTAAGTGGGAGAACCAAACAGTTACCAAATTGTATGAAAATGAACATGCTAGCTTATTTTTTTATGATCTTCCCATCCATCTGATTGAAATCCTTCAAACGCACTCCAAGATAAATGAGGCGAGTGGGAATGCCGCGATGTCTGATCGGCTTTCTAACACGTCCATATATATATATATATATATATATATATATATATATATATATACGGGAATGATACTATGCGGCCGGCCTTATCACTGTGCAAGTGCGGTCGCCTCCATTTGACCCACTTGCACAGTATTTTGAGGAAATCCAACCGTATGGATGGAAAGAACATCGAAAAATAAGCGAGCATGTCAATTTTCATACAATTTGGGATCTTGTAATGTCTTCATCTTAACATGTGAAATTCTGAACCGGTAGGATTTTTATAAATTTTCACCCGTTAAGATGAAGACCCTACAAGTTCCTAAATCAGATAAAAATCGACACGCTCTTATTTTTCAATGCTCTTCCATTCATACTACGGAATCCTTAAAACATGCTCCAAGGACCAAAATGGAAGACGACTTTATCGGAATGATAATCCGGCCGGCTTTATTGTATCATGCACGTGTATATATATATATATATATATATATATATATATATATAAAATTCATGATCATAATGAATGAATGAATGATTAGAACTGCATAAACCAACAGTTTGAAATATAC
Organism: Dioscorea zingiberensis; assembly: GCA_026586065.1. Taxonomy (NCBI): domain Eukaryota; kingdom Viridiplantae; phylum Streptophyta; class Magnoliopsida; order Dioscoreales; family Dioscoreaceae; genus Dioscorea; species Dioscorea zingiberensis. The sequence continues at coordinate 9,763,002 of CM048827.1, read as the reverse complement.
GTTATGACAATGACCATACTAGTAACAATAACAATGAAAAAAAAAGCCTCCACAAAAGGTGATGACCAAAAAAATTAGTTGTCCTATATTACTAGTCTTGTGTTTTCAACAGTGAAGTTTCTGAATTTTCTTCTTTGTTTTAATTTGGAGCTATTATCTTCAGTCTTGCTATTGTTTGCCGATATGTCTTCTTGTCCTTGGGGATTTTGTCCCATGTTATGAAGTTATGAGCCTTTATGAAGTTATTCTAAGAATTCATTTATTCTCTTCCGTTGTTTTCTTCTGTCTTTTTGGGCAAAGTATCTTCGACGATCTTTTGGATTAATAATATTCAGACTCCTATTTTGGCTATCTTTTTCTTTTCCTTTCTAATTACTTAAGTTGTTAGTAGATATTAATTTGGCTTTCAGGAAAATTAAGTCACATCCAAAAAAGGATTTGATATTTCTTTATCAGCTGCCTTTAGAACTAGACTAGTCAATGATATTATAGCTTCATTGGTAGCTATTTTTTACATTATGGGCAACTGCACAACCATCAATAGATTTGATGAGTCTTTAACCACAACCGTTTGACCGAACTAGATGATGAAATATAACCTTATCACTAGTTAGTTGTTTTTGTCTCTCGAAGAAGAAGGTTTTGAAATAAAAATAAATCTTTTTTTGAGGTAGTTTTTGTAGTAGAATATGTTTTTTTTTCTTTCTTTTTTCTTTCTAGCTTTTAATTAACCATCTAATTAAGTTTTCTTATATTTTGTTGAAGAATTTCACACTGATCACAAAATAATATTTTGTTTTGTGTCATGGATAACTGTTGAGGTTCTTGGTTGTGACACTGGAAATTAGGTCGTTTGTAGTGAAGGGGTAGTATAATAATGGGGTTAGATGATGTCTAACGAATCAAAAGCTTCATAAACTATATTAAATCCTTTAAAAAGTGTTCTATTGAAATAACTTATATTTTCTAATACTTCTTATCAATCTGAGAAAACTACATTGCTGGAAGTAACCACGTAAAACTTAATTTGTTTTTTTAGCATTATGAAAATATTCTGATAGGGCATTCATGCATGCTAAAAAATATTTTGGATCTATAGTAATACAATTTTTTGCAATCCATAGATTATCTAATAAGCATTTCTGTTATTTCGAAACTGAAATTCGTGATAAAGTTTTGAAAGATATATTGCTTGCAGGAAATACCAATAATCTGATTGGAGCAAAATCTATATAATCTTACAGCAATGAGTTGGCAGAATAGTCGCAAATTTTTTCCTTCTATTTTATCACTATATTTATGGGGTTTAGCTTTTATTACAACTCCCCATCCTATAATTGATTCATCTATTTTAATTATTATATAATTACTATCTAATGGTAATTTTAGGTATGGTAGATTTTTAACTAAATCCTTGATTTGTTGTACTAGTTTTTTTTTTTTAACCATCTGAATGGAAATGAAAACAAACAAGAAAGTAAACCATACCATACATTGCGAAACTATGGGAAACCATGAAACAAACAAGGCATAATGGTTTTTGCTAGTGCTAAGACACGTAGTTATCACTAGATCACAACGTAATGACGTGGCACAAGATGATGTGGACAACTTGATGATGTGGCAAAAGATGATGTGGCAGTATTGATGATGAGGCATGATGACAAGGCATTGAAGATTCCACAAGTAAATGAGATATTCTTGGAGCTACCTCTGGAAAGGAGTTATCTTTGGATTGAAGCTATCCTTGGAAAGATCTTTACTTGAAGAGCAAGCATGATGAATCCTAATTTGGAGAATGGTTTTATTTGGCAACAAAGTCAACGTGAAGAGAAGATATCATGAAGACTATATTTACTAAAGATTGAATACTAAATATAGTGCAAAGCAAAGATTTGATTGAAGATTTGATTTAAGGCTATATTTAGTTAAAATTGAAGACTAAATATGTTAAAGGCTAATAATGGTATGATTTGATGCAGATCATGAAGACCCAAACTTGGATGAATGAAGATCAAGTTTGGAAGGAAATATGTGAAGATTGATTTGGTGATTGTGCACCTTGGTGAGGTACAACCTTTGAGGAGGTATTGCGGACTGGACTATGTAGAGTTCAACTAGTTGTTGGAGGTCGAGATCTGGAGGATTCGACCGTATTCAACTCGAACACAATCAAGAGGATTGGAAGCATCTTGAGGTCGTGTTGCAAAGAAAACTGCAACTTAGTCAACGTCAGCAGTTGGGTCAAGTTGCAAGCTGGGTTACAACAAGAGTTCCAACGGCAAATTTTGGAAGGCATCCAAGTTAGTTGCTGCGGAGATTCTAAAAGAGGTAGGTGCTATTTTTGGGACGTTGAGACTTCTATATAAGACCCTGCTATGAAGATTTAGGATGAGCCACTAGAGAGAGACCCTAGTGTGTGGGTGAGAGTGGGCATCGACCAATCTTGAGAGGGTTCTTGTATTTGTTGCGAGTGTGAGTAACATTTTTGTACTTATGTCTTTATTCATCTTTTAGTGGATTTTTATTTGCGGACTTGGCCCCCAAGACATAGACTTGGAAGTAGTTGAACTGGGTTACCAATTTGAGTGTCTTCTCTCTTGATGTTTTTACTGTGTTATTATGTGTGTGCTTACTTGTTCTATTGAGAGATTGCCATCATTGAAGTCACATAACCCCCTCAACAGAACTAAAAATTTTCAATTCTATTAAAGTTTCTTTTGATTCTAATAATTCTATAGAAGGTAAATTCATTTCTAATTCTTTAGGATAAACAATTTTATCTTCATCCATTTCTATATCTACTAACTTTATTTGGGTTCTGAGCGGGTTGTGGAATGGGATTGGGTCATCTCTGGGAGGTTTTTTGTTTGGTAGATTTTGTTTGGAGGATTTTCTATTTGTTTGATAGATTTTTGTTTGGAGGTTTTTTTTGTCTATGGTGGCGTTATTTGCTTCTCATTTGTGAAGGTGTTTGGATTTGATTTTTATTATGAATGGTGTCCATAGTGTCCATGGATTTGATCTCATTATGGAGGATTTTCTTTCTATGGTGTCCAGCTTGTTCCCTTTATTGAACTTTTATTGACACTTCCTTGTGGATGGTGCTCTCTACATCAAATCTGGCCTTGCTGATTCTTGGTTTGGGGCCTTGTCTCTATTCGTGTTTCTATTGCACAATTGTCTCTCCTTTGCTGGTTACTCGCAGAGAGGCTTATATCTTTAGCATATGCTGTTATGGCCTCTTCTTCCTCCACTTCAAACTTTCTTGCTTCTATTGATGTTAAGTTGAATGGCACCAATTATAAGGAATGGTTTACCACCATCCGTGTTATCCTTCTTGGCCTAAAGTTGCTTGCATGCTGATGGTACATCCTCGCCACCCGCTGAGTCTTCTCCTACTAGTCCCGATGGTTCTATCTCCACCATTTCGGGTTCCTTTGATCATCGTACTTGGTATACTGCTGATCATCGAGCTATGACCATTATTTGTCTGTCCTATGAGGTTGATATTCTGATGGAGATTGGTCATCTTACCACCGTTCGTGAGATGTGGAAGCATCTGCGCCACATGTTTGGGCAATCCAACTCAACTCGTGGGTATGCTGTTCTCCAGGATCTTTGTCACATTCAGCAGCATGAGCGCTCAGTCTAGGAGTATGTCTCTGAGTTTCTCTCTCTTTGGCATCAGCTTGATTCTTTGAAGTCCCCCACTTGTATGCATTATACATCTTGTCTGACTTGTGTCCGCTCTCGACAGCTAAAGCTGACCTATGAATTTCTGATGCGCCTCCACCCCGATTTTGAGTCTGTTCGCAGTCAGTTACTTAATCGGGAGCCTATTCCTTCATTTGATGATGTGGTTCGTAGTGTTATTTCTGAGGAGACCCGGCTTAGCATTCTTTCTACACCTCGTCCTTCATCATTTGATACCATTCTCGTTGTGGCTTCTTCGCATCCCTTTGCTCCAAGCGGTCCTTCTGCACTACCAGCATCCTCCCCTCTAGTGTCTTACTCTCCCAGTTCTCTGGTTTCATGCCCTTATTGTCATCGTTCAGGGCATATGAAGGCCCAGTGTCCCAAGCTTCAGCAGTGACAACAACAACCACGTCCCCAGCAACGTCCTCCTGTTGTTTCATATCCTTCTCATGCAGCTTCTATTGAAGCTTCGCCTCCCGATGCTCCTGTCGATCTTGCTTCTTAGGTGGCTCAGCTTATTGAGCAGATACATGCTATGCAACGCGCTATGCAATCCAGTTCCTCTTCTGCTATGTCTGCCGCCTCTGGTATAGTTTCCTCCTCATGGATCTTGGACTCTGGGGCTACATACCGCATGACAGCTAATGCCACTAGTCTAGTTGACCTTTCGACTATTTAACCCTTCTCCAATGTTCGCACTGCTAATGGGAGCCTTCTTCCTGTCACGCAGTGTGGTCATGTGCACTATTCTACTCTTGACATTCCTACTGTCCATCATGTTCATGGCCTAGCCTTAAACCTTATTTTTGTTACCAGCTTACTGACCATGGTCTGACGGTTAACTTTTCTTCTTATAATTGTTTTGTGCAGGACCATCTTACAGGCCAGAGGATTGGGACCAGTAGTAGAGTTGGCAGACTTTATCACTTGGAGCATCTTCAACTACCCGCATCTCCTTCTCCTTCTGCATGTGTCCTAATATAGTTGCTTCTGTGTGCTCTCTGGATTGTTGCCATTGTCGTTTAGGTCATTTGTCTAGTGATCGTCTGAAACTGTTATCCAGTTCAGGCACCCTTGGTTTTATTTCTTCTCCTCCCTTATCTTCATGTATGGGCTGCTGGTTAGCCAAACACGTGGCCCTTCCCTTTTCATCTAGTGTGTCTCTTTCAGTTTCCTCTTTTGATCTTGTGCATTCTGATATTTGGGGCCCTGCCCCTTCCTCCTATCTTGGAGGTTTCCTCTACTATATTTGTTTCATTGATGATTTCTCTCGTTACACCTGGCTTTACCATATGCGCTCCCGCTCTGAGGTGTTCTCCATCTATTTTCAGCTCGTGCAGATGGTTCACACTCAGTTTGGTAAACATATTAAGGTTTTCCGTTCGAATGGGGCTCGCGAGTATCTCTCCACATCTTTCGGTGACTTGCTTTTTTCTCATGGCACTCTTTCTCAGCAGTCGTGCCCTCACATGCCTGCTCAAAACGGTGTTGTTGAGCGGAAGCATCGTCACATTCTTGAGACTACTCATGCTCTTCTTCTTGCTTCTTTTGTTCCTCAACAATTTTGGGCAGAAGCCGTTCTAACATCTGTTTACCTCATCAATCGCGCTTCCTCCACTACTCTCTCGGGTGCCACTCCTATCTTATGGTCATCTTCGTACCTTTGGTTGTGTCTGCTTCATGCTTCTACCCTCTATTGAGCGGACCAAACTTTCTCCATGCTCTGCGATGTGCATCTTTCTTAGCTATAGCTCTGAGCATAAGGGCTATCGTTGCTATGATCCCACATCTCGTCGTCTTCGCATTTCTCGTCATGTTACCTTTCTCGAGGACACCCCTTATTTTTCTTCACCCACTTCGGATCTTTCGTTTCTTCAGTCGCCACCTATTCCGTCTCCTCTCTACCCTTCTATTGTCCTTCCGGGCTCCTCCATCCCTGATACTTCTATACACCCTCTTGTCGTCTTGATAAGCGTTCAAATGAGCATATTTACATACCATATATATACTAATTTTCATGTCAAATGCAATGATCTGTAGCCCGCCGGTACTTAAAATGCTTCATATTTTGTAAACAGGGCATAAATAGGCCACCCCGACGAAAAGGAAGCATTTATCAACAAAATGAAGAACAAACGTAAGATATTTTGAAGTAAGCGAGGGTGAACGCGGCCTTGTGAATGGCCGCTCACACACGCACAAACGCAGCACAAAGAGAGGGTGAACGGCCTTGTGAATGGCCATTCACCGCCGGTTGAGCAAGCCGTGAGGTGAACTCGCGATGAACCGCCAGTTCACTGCCGGTTGAGCAAGCCGTGAGGTGAACGGGGTGATGAACGATTGACCTCGCGGTTCAGAGTAAGTCATGGTGAACGGACTGATGAAACGTAGTTCACGCAGGCCGCTCATCGTAACTTTTGCAGCTTCACGGGCCCAATCAAGGGCAATGTTGTAATTTTTTAAGTGGAACCCTAATTCATGGGTATAAATAGTTAAGTATGAGGTTTTAGAGGGGGGTTGGCTGGGGAGAGAGGCGAGAGGAGAGATTAGGGCTTGGGGGGTCATCTCCCCCAAATCTTGAGAGTAGAGAACCCTTGGAGCTACAAGCTTGGAGGTAATGGTGTTCTCTATTAACTTTTCATTGTTTTGTAAGCTTTTCCATTTTGGGTTGAGTTCCCCTTTCATGGGGAACTAATCTATTGGTACTTGGGTATGTTAAACTTTTGGATTGAACATTAATAGCATTGAATGTTTATGATGATTTGTTGGTACCTTCTTGAATGTCTAATGAATGTTATGTATTGATTGTAATTTCATCACTAGAAATTACTTGTGTGCAATACAAAGGGCAGAGCTAAGCGCCTCCTTGTATTAGGAACTTGCTTCATTAGAGAGTTTCATGAGTATACCGAGGAATCGGGTACTAGAAGGGCAAACGACTCTTTCATACGAATTCACCCCATGATTCTTCCAATATACATAAATTTCGTTGAGCCTCATATCAAGTCCTAGGAGACTAGTCAGCCAACCACCTTGGAAGAGGGGTTGGGTGTAATTTAGGAATTATCCCTTGAGCTTCATATCAAGTCCTAGGAGACTAGTTATCCAATCACCTTGGAAGAGGGATTGGATATAATTTGTGGACTATTGGCACAAGAAGTACCAACTTTGATTTATAAACATCTTTGCTCATCTTTAGAATTGAAATCCAAAAGGGATACATACCCAAGTATCCTCTCTTGCTATTGATTTACCCCATCAACTCTCGATTTTTAGTTCTCACTTTCAACCCTTTTTAGTCTTTACGTTTGAAAACCAAAACCCCCCAATTTACCATTTAGACTAGGTTATTAAAGCTTGGTTTACACTTAGCAATCTCTATTCCCTGTGGTTCGACATCCGACTTCCCATAGTCCACTTTATTACTTGATCGCGACCCGTATACTTGCGGAAAACAACCATCACGTCTCCTCAGACTCTTCCTTTGTATCATTACCTCCCAACTTCGGGTTTGTTGATGATTCAGGTGATACTCTTGCCCTCACGTCTGACTGACTCCTTCTCTCCTGAGGATGTTCCTGCACCACCTTCCCGTCATTACCCCAACCGGATACGCCGCCATCCTGCTCAATTTGCACTTTCTACTTCTCACACCTACTCCCCAATTTTTCAGTTCTTTCTTGCAGCTGTCCACTCTCATTCTGAGCCCCACTCTTATCATGAGGTTGTTCACCAGCCCTATTGGCAACAAGCTATGGCAAAGGAACTCAGTGCCCTACAACGGATACACACCTGGGATCTCGTTCCGTTGCCTTCTGATGTTACTCCTGTTAGTTATCGATGGGTCTACCGGATCAAGACCTATGCTGATGGCACTGTCGAGCGTTATAAGTCCCGTCTTGTTGCTTGTGGTTTTACTCAGGAGTATGGTGTCGATTATGAGAAGAATTTTCCCCCTGTGGCTAAGATGATTATTGTTCGTCTTCTTCTAGTCGTTACTGCAGCTCGTCAATGGCCACTTTATCAGTTGGATGTGACCAATGCCTTTTTACATGGGGATCTTTCTGAGGATGTTTACATGACTCCTCCGCCTGGTCTTTCTCACCCATCTCAGCATGTCTGTCATCTAGGCCAGGCTATTTACGGGCTCAAACAGGCTCCACGCATATGGTTTGAGCGTTTTTGCAGTGTGGTTCTTGCCTTTGGTTTTACTGAGAGCTCCCATGACTATACCCTTTTCACTTGTCAGACTCCCCGTGGTCTTACTCTTCTTCTTCTCTATGTAGATGATAAGGTTATTTCTAGTGATAATACTAACACTATTCTTTCTCTGAAACAGCGGTTGCAACAAGAGTTTCAGATGAAGGATCTTGGTCCCCTTCGCTACTTTTTGTGTCTTGAGGTGGCTTATGCTCGTCGTGGCTACTTAGTGTCTCAGCAGAAGTATATCTCCTATATTCTCAGTCGAGCAAGTCTTACTAATCTTCGTATCGCTTCTACTCCTATCGAGCTTCATCACCGTCTTTCTGCTTCAAAGGGCGAGCCTCTTCCTGATCCTACTCGCTATCGAGCGATTGCGGGTTCTCTTGTCTACTTGACTATCAGTCGGCTAGACATTTCTTATGTTGTTCGTGTCCTCAACCAGTTTGTTAGTACTCCCCGCTCTCCTCATTATGCTGCACTTTTGCGTGTTCTTCGCTGTCTCTGTGGTACCATCACACGCTCTCTATTTTTCTCTGCTTCTTCGCCTCTGGAACTTCGCGCTTACTCTGTTGCTGATTAGGCGGGTGATTCTACTAATCGGCAGTCTACCACTGGTTTCTGCATTTGCCTTGGGGATTCCCTTGTTTCATGGAAAAGCAAGAAACAATCGATTGTCGCTCTTTCTACTGTTGAGGCTGAGTATGGTGCCATGTCCTCTACAGCCAAGGAGGTCCTTTGGCTTCGTCAGCTTTTGATGGATTTTGGTGTTTCCGTTACTACTCCGACTCCTATCTATAGTGACAACCAGAGTGCCATCAAGATTGCGGCAATCATGTTTTTCATGAGCAAACAAAGCATCTTGAGGTTGCCCTTTACTTTGTTCGTCATCAGTATCTTGCTGTCGTTCTTTCTCTTCCTTATATTGCATCCACTCAGTAGATTGCTAATCTCTTTACTAAGGCGTACACTCTCTCTCGTTTTCAGTTCTTGCTTGGCAAACTCTCGGTTTACAATCCACCGTGAGTTTGAGAGGACGTGTTACACATATATTATCTTTCTATATCTATTGACATATATACCCTTTGTATCCTGTATATAATCTTTTGGCTTTGCCCTAATACATTAAACCCATTCTATTCCAAACTCTATCATTTTCTAGTATTAAAATCTCTTCTTTTACTATAAGGTTCTAGATCCCATTCTAATCCATCTAAGTTTTTGAAATATATATAATTTTTAAATAATTCCATGTGTTTTTTCTTATTATTTTGCCAGGTTTAAAAACTATGAAAATATTATTTTATAAATGTCCTATATGCTCTTCTAAATTTTTAATAAAAAACTAACATGTCATCTATGACACTAAAACAAAATTATTAGATTTCGTTGATGGTTGTGCGTTTGCCCAAAATGTAAAAAATAGCTTCCAATGAAGCTATAATATTGTTAGCTAGTCCAGTTTTATAGGCATCAGGTAAAGACATCAAATCCTGTTATGGGTGTTTTTTCCCAAAAAGCCAAATAATTTCTACTACCAGCTATATATTTGTCTTTGTCGGAATATATATATATATATATATATATATATATATATATATATATATATAGGGCGCTGATCCGATGCAGTCGGCTGAATGCATTGTGCATTCTCGGTCGCCTCTCATTTGACCCTTAGAGCATGTTTGAAGGATTTTCAACCACGCGGATGGGAAGATCATCGAAAAATAAGCTAGTATGTACATTTTCATATAATTTGGTTACCGTTTGGTCCCCCAACTTAGGGCCTGTTTGGATGCACCATTATTCCTTAGTAATAGCCCTCATTACTATGGAATGGGCCATTACTGTGGAATATATATTTTGGACTCGTTTGGTTACCTTTTTTACATGAAAAGATAACTATGTAATAGGCCCATTCCATAGTAAAATAAACCTTTGGTCAGACCCCTTTTTTTTCCCTTCATTTGTCGCGATCTCTTCTTTCTCAACAACGCAAGTGTCTCCATCCTTCTCCACTGCGAGAAGCCCCTTGGCCGGCAAGCAGCCCCCTCTCAGATCCACGGTGACAATCTTCTCCACCGTCAGATCCACGACGAGCAGCCCCCTCTCAGCCCCTCTCAGCCCTGGCCGCCAAGCTCTCCGCCGCCCTCCACCTCGGTGTGTCCCTCCACTGCCTTGCCATCAAACTCGGTCTGTCCTTCCACCCTTCCCCCGCCAAGCTCTCCGTCAATCCCTCCTCTGCCGCCAAGCTACTCCGGAGCCCAACCTCGAGATCCGTGGAATAATGTTAGGTTTCTTGGTTTGCATTTTTGTTGAATTCTTTTGATTTATAGGTTTGCTTCTGTGTGGATGTTAGGTTTTGATGTGTTTTAAGTAGTTTATTTTGTGTGGTTTTAGAAAAAATGTGGGCTTTGGATCTGTGAGATCTTGCTTGACGGTCAAATTTATTCGAGAAGTTGTTGAATTTCAAATGTGGTTGATCCAATTGAAGGTTTTGATTGTTGAGAGTGAGTTAGCAAGTAGTTTTTTACCTTATTTTCCAGTGATTTCTTCTGCTCTTTGTTCTGAGTTTAGTTTAGCTGCTTTTCGCTTTTTATATGTGCACAATTTGGTTATGCAATTGATGCTTAGATCTGGTTTTCCTCTCTGATGTCTTAATTTGACTTTGATCTTAGGATGCTGGCTATCATCATTTTGTTTAGGGACATGTAAATGTTTTAATAAGAAAACATTGCTTTAGCTATCTTTTGCAGCAATTGTAGAACCATATTCTAGTTTAACATCATCTCCATGCATTTAATTTAGTTAATGATCATGTTTACAAATAAACACTTTCATGACATAGAACTCCTTTGAATTACAATATTTACATAATGCTCCTTTGACAAAAATTTTTTTGTGATGGTCTTCTTCCTTATATTATTATGCAATTATCACAGTCAAAATCTCTTGACATTATCAGCAACTTATGCATGTATTGGACATGGTTTTCATTTCCACATCAATAATCTTTTTAATTTACTGATTGTGCAAAAAGGTTCTACCCATGTCAATATATTTGTTACACATTTCAGAACAAATGGCAAATCAAGAAAGGACCGAAGCAAGAGCTAAATGGAATGAAAGTCATAAGGCTCATTTAGTCAAGTTGTTGGGTGATTACAATACTCCAGCATATCGCTCACAAAATGGATGGACCAAAGAGGCGTGGAATAAAATTTGGCGCGACATGGTAAATAAATTCCCTAATATGAACTGTAGTGTCATCCAAGTCAAAGCATTGGAGCAAGAGATGAAGAAAATCTACAAGCTTCTAAAGGGGTTTTCTGAATTAAGTGGGTTTGGATGGGATCATGAAAAACACATGGTATCAGCCCCTGATGATGTTTGGGAACCACTACTTGAGGTATGTATTTAGCTCATTTCATATGAACTATATATGATATTTTTCTTTAGCTAATTTTTGTCATGTTATATAGAGAAATAAAGAAGCAAGGAGATGGCATCAAAGGCCATTTCCACATTTCACACCACTGCAGGAGATTTATGAGGGTAAGCATGTGTTGTTTACTTATGTTTGCTCATAAGATTTCCAAATTTTCTTATTAATTATTCATTCATTAATATTATATAGGGAGATATGCGGAAGGAAGACGCTCTCGTGGTGTAGAATATTATGCAAACCTTGATAATTCACGAACGGACACTCCATCTCCAAGTATTCCTGCTCCAAATGATCCTATTCAGTCATTGTCTACACCTGAGGCAGAGGGTGGTGACTATACACAAGTGGAGCCTCCATGCACCCAACCGCCCATTTCACAGCCTCAAAGTTCAGGTAATGAAAGGGCAAGGGAAAGAAGGAACCGGAAGAGGAAAAATGTACAAGAGGCATTCATAGAACAATACATACATATGCGCCGCAATGAGACTGATCGGTATATTAGTGCTATGAAGACAAATCAAGTAGAAGAAAAAAATATACCATTGGGGAATGCGTCACGGCATTTAACCAAGTGTCTGATCTTTTTTCATTTGAAGACATTGACAAAGCTAATGCATTTTTTAAAGATGCCGATAATCGTGAATTCTTCTTAAATCTTAAGGAAGAACTAAGAGTGGGGTGGCTTCAACTAGCATTTTCAAAAATGGATTAGTGGAGTGTTATTAAAACAATGTCTTGGATGTTTTTTGTAGGATGTTTAAGTAAATTTGGTGATGTTTATGTTTGAGACAATGTCTTGGATGTTTACATATGATGTTTAAGTTAAGTTGGAGATGTTTATTTTTGAAACAATGTCTTGAATGTTTATGTAGACTGTTTATGTTTGGAGATGTTTATGTTAGGAGATGTTTAAGCAAGGAGATGCTTATTTTTGTTACATTGTCTTGAATACATGTTTGGAGATGTTGATGTTTGGAGATTGTTCTTATTTTGTAACATATATTGAGTCGACATTGAAATTAAAACATAATGCATTACTAGAATTAAAAAGACAACATTGATGAAAGCCTTATAGAACTTTCATATTACATTAAAAAGACAACATTGATGAAAGCCTAATAGAATTAAAAAGACAACATTGATGAAAGCCTTATAGAACTTTCATATTACATTTCTACGATAGTTACAATAATCAACCCACATTTGCATTGCTATTTCATCTCTCTTCTGAGCACCTGCATTACGTTCAGAGTTCATTGTGCCAACATCATCTCCATACGTATCATCTCCATCAGGGATAGTAATTTCTTCCGTTCCAACCCTAATTTTCTCAATGTCTTTGGTACCATTGTATGTACGGATGAAGTTATGCAGGACACATGCAGCAACCACTATATCAGTTTGAGAATCTATTGGATGAAAGGTTGCAACTTTGAGTATGGGAAATCTCATCTTCAAGACACCGATGATACGTTCAACATGATTCCTCAACGAAGCATGTCTCAGATTAAATAGTTCCTTGTGATTGCTCGGTCTACATTGCGCCCGTCCTTGCTCTTGTAAATGATAACGCGCACCCCGATATGGAGCAATGAAATTTGGAGTATTCGCATATCCTGCATCCACTAGATAATATTTACCTCTAGAGACATGGAAGCCTTGGTCGATCGAATGTTGAAGTATCCTAGCATCGTAGTTTCCACCCTTCTCAACCAGCTCGGACATATACGAAACGGGAGTTAAAATCACATGCAACCATGACATTCTGTGATAATGTTTGTTTTCTATTTCGGTAAGGATCTTGCAATTCCAAAGAAATGGTGATCGGAACATGAGTTCCATCAATGGCACCAATACAATCTTACAAAAATTAACCCATAATTAAAAAAAGAGTTAAATAAATTTGAAATAAATCATAATTTATACTTTCATACCTTGAAATATGGGAAAAATTTGCTATTGTTTTGTATAACTGGTGATGTAATTATTGATGGAGGTTCTATATATGTTCCAGCAAGTGTAGTTATCGCCTTAAGCACCTTACCAAAATAACGGCTAACTGTTTCGGCCGAATGTTGAAATCGCTCTTGTACATCACGGTTACTAGCGTTATGTGCAAGAGTGTACACAAACATCGCTAGTTGTTCCTCGACCACAATTCTCTTCGAGTTTTGAAGAAGAGACCTTTCCCTTAGACAATTAGCCAATGCTTGGAAAATACGAGGCTCCATACGAAATTCTCTCTTAGAACGTACCTCATGACCTTCAAGGATTTCTCTTACATATACAGCACCTGTCAAAATTGAGGTATGACAAGGTCTACTTTCAGAACTTCCAGGAAATAAACTCGGTAAAATAGTGAGCAGGAATTCGTCATCATCTTCATTAATCCTTCTCCAATGATCCAAATCCATATTGAATACAGGGCTTGGCGGTGTGAAAATTAGAGGCAAAGGGAGATAAGTTTTACCATTGCAAGAAGAGTGTTGGGTATAAATAGGGCAAAATGGTTAACGGCTAGTATATAACGGCTATTTTTCAACGACTAGTTTACAACGGATATTTTTTTTAAAAACTCTAACGGCTATTTTTTTGAAAAACTCAATTTTTTAATATTAAAAATTATTCCATAGGAAATTTTTACTATACATAGCCAAACACTCATTCCATAGTAATGTTTACTGTTATTTTCCCCATAGGGATCAGACCCATATACTATGGAATGAAAACCCTGTAGGGAAATTTTACTGTGCATCCAAACAGACTCTTAACGGTTGAAATTCTGGATCGTTCAGATTTCTATAAAATAAGAACAGTTAAGTGGCAGGACCAAACTGTTACCAAATTGTATGAAAATGGATATGCTAGCTTATTTTTCGATGATTTTCTCATCCGTACGGTTGGAAATCTTTCAAATATGTTACAGCGGGTCAAATAGGAGGCAAGTGGGAATGCACAGTATTACCGTCCGCGTGACTCTAACACGTCCTTTTATATATATATATATATATGTGTGTGTGATGTTTTAGGAATTTGTATGTGCCATTATCAAATTTTGTGGGTATAAAATTATGAGATTCTATAGTGATAAACAGAGAAAGAAAAAAAACTATAATAGGTTTATGAACTATATATCTTTATCTTATCAGCAACTCAACAAATCTATTATGAGATTTTATAATGGATCTATGAGAACAAGGAAATCAACAAATTTTGTAATGAAAGGGAGCAGGGTACTAGGTTCATTAGTTTACAGTACGATGCATATTTTTGTTTTCTTGTTAAGATGGGATTTAAATTTGTTTTATTAAACATGTTGCGACTTCAATGTTGATGTGGATTTTTTCTTTTACAATTTTGATTTTTATTTGAATTGTAGAATATGTTCCTCATTATTCCCAGATGATGAAGCCTGAATTTTAGTTTCTCGAGGGAGAATTTGAAATTACATCTTAAAGGGTGAAAGGGTTCTGTACTCTTTTATACCATTAATTTTATAAAGATATTTTGATAAACTGATAGAGAATAAATAGTAAGAAAAGTAATAAAAATAGATTAGCAAACTGAAGGAACACAATTCCTAATGTACAAACAACCAAATTCAATGAGCTCATTTAGGTCCGAATCATTGGATTATTTCAGAGTTCAGAATCCACATTTGCAAAACTGTTTTTAAGTTCATCGAGAGCCGCTTCGATGTACTGCAAATGATGAACAACAAGAAGGAGAACAACAATCCATTGGAATAATAATCACCAGGGTGACCGCTTGAACTCAGATGTTACTTCATGCAGTTTCATTTTTATCGTTCTAAAGCTGCTCTGACCCTTCTCTGTCCAGTTGAAACTAGTGTTTCTTCGGAAAACATCGGTTAGAAGAGGTGATTTTGATGTCGGTTCATTTGTTAGGCTGTCCTCATAGTCTGCAAAGAAAGAATGCTAAAATCAATTATTTGACCATGAATGACTGATTTGGTTCAAATAACATATAGTATAACATACAGCAGAATGTTGAACCTGAATCTTTATAGACACATGTCCATAATGTACATCTATGTATATATCTGTGTTTTTCTGGGTAACACTAGGTGCAAAAGCTAATTTAAAAACCAGAATTCCATGACTATATGAAAACTACTAATCGAAAAGTTTTGCTTACCGTGCCAATCACTGCTACCGATTAGGTTAAGAACATTCTCACAAACAATAATAGGACTTGGCCCTCATGTGCAATAACTACTACATAAACTGAAAATTAAATAGACGGCCAAAAGAGGAAAGATAGAAGGGAGTGTTTATCATGATTAGGAATCAATTTCTTATTCTTTCCATTTAAAAGGAGAGTCATAAAAACCATTAAAAACAATTGCGACTGTGTCAATATGTGACACTGAGATTTAATACATGAAGGGCAGGAGTGCTTGTGAACAATGTTTCCTGATGGTGTCATCTCATCGGCATCATATCATAAATATAAAGCTCTAAGAAAGCTCTTACCTGAAGACTTGGGAAGATGATAATACAATTTCAAGTATCTGGATGCATCTTTGTCCTTCTTATGGCATAGTATCGCGTGAGAAGGGTGTAAGCATCTTTTGCACTTCTGGTTCCATGATTATTATGATGAGGTAGATAAGAAACTTGTTCACTTACATTCCTCACCATTTCAATAATAGATTCAGCCTGAAAGAAGAAAAAGAAAATTCACAGTTATTGAAAACTATTTGAGAAGTTCAAGCTTGGTTAACCTACCTTCATTGCATACAAGTCTAAAATCTGCTGAGCTAAATGTGCTTCCTTCTCAACTACTGCACGAGGGAGCCCTTGACCATCTGCTACAAAAAGATCCTGGAAAAACATTCATATTAACAAAGAGCATCCACTGGTACAGGGCATAAAGCCCAGCAAAACAAACAAAATGGTCAGTGACCACTTCAGAAAAATATCATGCATATTCTTGCTCAAGATGATGAGAGCGTATCCTTTTTCGATAATGAGCATGCCTCTCTGATACAATCGGATTATTGTAATTAAGGCAGCGTTTGGTTGTTTGTAACTCTTCATTCACGTATGAAGAGTTACAAGGATGTGCAGTCTCAGGATGAGGAGTTACAATTGTGTGTTTGGTTGGATAGAGTGAAAAGAACTCTATGTATATATTTTAAATCTTTTAAAAGAAAAACTAATGAATGGATAATTTAAAATCTTTTAAAATAAATTAAGTGATGTAAATGTTATATTTAAATTAATTTTTTTTATTAATTTAAAATACTCAAAATTAATATAGTTTAATTTATTATATATAATATTATTTTCAAATAAATTTTCAAGTTGATGTAAATGTTCAAAATTAAATCTTTTTCAAGTTGTTTATAGTTATATAAATTTCAAACAAATTATGATATTTTTATTAAATATATAAGATTATTATAATTTATTTTAATAAATTATATATAAAAGATATAATTTTTATATGTTTTATATATATATATATATATATATATATATATATATATATATATATAGGCCTGTTAGTATCCGGTCGGCCCATTAACACTCACAAACACCAAATGTAAATATACCCATACACCCCAAAACAACCCATAGATAAGAGTGTTAATGAGCCGGCCGTAAATACGGCCAGCCGGATTGTAACAAATTTATATATATATATATATATATATATATATAGTCATACAGTTCGACCGGCCTTATCACTAGTCATTTATGGTCGCCTCATTTTGAGGTATTTGAAGACTATTTTTTTCCAAATCCAACCGCATGGATGGAAAAAACATTGAAAAATAAGATAGCATGTCAATTATCATACAATTTGGGAAGCATGTCAATTATCATACAATTTGGGAAGGTAATGAGCATTATCTTAAAGGGTGAAATTCTGAACCGATAAGATTTTTATAAGATTCAGAATTTCACCCTTTAAGATGAATGCTCATCACCTCACCAAATTGTATGAAAATCGACATGTTATCTTATTTTTCGATGTTCTTTCCATCCATACGGTTGGATTTGAAAAAAACTCTCCAAATGCCTCAAAATGAGGCGACCTTACTTGCACAGTGATGCGACCGACCTGACTGTATTAAGATTATATATCAGTCATGGTACAGTCCGGCCGGCCTTATCACTATTCATTTATGGTCGCCCCATTTTGAGGCATTTGGAGAGTATTTTTTCCGTATCCTTAAAATACTGTGCAAGTGGCCGAATGGGAGGCGACCTTACTTGCACAGTAATCCGGCCGGCCTTATAATATCACTATATATATATATATATATATATATATATATATATATATTATTACAATGGATGCCAATCAATTATAACTCCCCATCGCGCCAATTTGACTGGAGGGGGAGTTCCACATCCATGGTTGGAAAACCCAACCAAATAAAAAAAAGTAAAACAGTCTGGATTGGGAGTTCCCCATCCCTAGATATAACTCCCCATCAAGCTAACCAAAAACTACCTAAATCAAAGTGAGAAGATAGACTCGCTAATGAGAAATTCTTCGAACAAACATCTGAGAACATAGGGAGAAAATTATGTGATGGTAGAGGATTTCCAGGAGGATAATGCATCAAGATCTCTAGAAGATCATAAACCAGTTACTTTTAGCATTCAATTAATGCACAAAGCTTAGGCTGGATTTTCTTAATATAAAGCAGATAGAGGGTAGAATTTCTCCATATTACAAGCGATCATGCAAGTAGTAGTTGTTAAACCTCATGAAATTAATTGCATGATTCTGAATGAAAGAACAAGTATTGACCACTATCAGCATAATTGGCAAAGAGTGGGAAGTTAAACCTCTGAAATCAAAGAGTACATCTAAAAGAAAAAACTCTAAACAGCTAGAAGAACCAAAGCAAGTTGATCATACAAATGACATTCAATCCCATCATTTGCAAGACAGACACACAGACAAATATAAACATATAGAGAGGAGAATTGTGGTACCATACCTTTAAGATATTTAAATCTTCTTGCATCATTGCCACATCAGTCTCAGAAAACACACGGGAGGGGCCACCATCCAACATAATCCAAACATAGCCATCCTTATTCCAGTAAATACAAGAGGGATTAGTCAAAGAAATGAAAAGTAGCCATCTTTTAAGGGAAAGAAATACCATTGTGGCTTGGTAAATGGTTAAAACAACTTGATCTCTTAGAATGTCAAGGATTAAACCACAAATGTTGTCAAGGACCTACAAGGAAATTCTGGTGTCAGTTACCAGAAATGAAAGTTAAAAAACAGAAATTAAGAAAACGAGTTAGAAGCATATTGTGGGGATTGCTTCTGCAACATATTAGATAAAGAATTATGAGAAAATTTTCTCTATGTCAACTTACTCCATCAAGTTGCGGAAGGAAAATCTCCAAACGAGCACCTTCGACACTGCCTTTATATAATGAAGAAAGAAAAGGATTCCTCAAATCCCAAAATATGACCCTTGCTCCTATAAAATACATTCAAACAAAATGTGTTGTTAATTACAAACAAAAATCTCTTGTTCTTCAGTGGCATAGGATGTTTCTCACATTACTTATTCAAACTGAAAGCTAGTAGAAAAATTAAGATTTAACATGTACTTTAAAGTGCAGGATTTCCTGAAAAATCATGCGGATGCTTTTGGCTGAGATACATTATAGGAATAAAGCATAAAAAGGCTTCCTAATAGTATATGAAATTGAATACAGCCTAGAAAATACTAGAAAGTTAAAGCCCACGAGTAATCTACAGCAATAATGAGATTTGGTAGGGCGGCAGAAAATTACTGCCCATGGTGAGAGACGAAAAATGCTGCTAAATAATGGTTACTAGCAAAAAGATACTAATAAACACTATTTTGGGCTCTTAGCATATTGCACGAGTTTTTGCTTGTATTTTATTATCCAAGCACCTAAACACCAGAAGTTCCATACGAGGTCGATGCAATACACACACACACACACACACACACACACACACACACACACACACACACACACACACACAAACTATATTATAAATTGATGTGCTTTGCAAATTAAAATTCAAAATATTATGTTAAGTGTTCCATAATCAAGTGCATTACAATGAAAACTAATGATTATCATTAAAGTCCTAATCTTATCAATGAATGGTTTATAAAAGGGCTACAAAGCTCCCTCTATGCACTCCAGGGAAGGTTCGGACTACTTGGGTCTATTGTACGTAGCCTAATAAATGGTTTATATATAACTTAATTTTCAATGGTTATTACCTACTGACATATATGTGGAGCACATGGCTTATGCATTTATGGATTGCTTTCACATTAAGCTTTTATCATTTTAGATGATGAATGAAAGAAAAGACTCGTTCACATAATGATGTCAGTTGTAATAAATACCAAAGCTTACTATTGTGATGTTTAGCTTTTACTGTCTTTGAGTTTGAGAATAAGTCAAGGTGAACCAAATAACATTACTTTGTAGAACATGTGTCTAGACCTATTTTCAGCCTGTTTCCTGTTGTTTGAAATAAGCACATGAAGTTCGGGTGAAGCACATCATTCACCTTGCTTTCCCACAGTCCCACTACATGATGTTTAGTTTTCTCAAAGATAAAAACTGAAGAATGGCACATGTCTAGAAACATACATTTTTGTTTTCTTCTCTAAACGTGATCCTTACAGGAAAAATATTTCAACAGCACAAAACCTGTGTTGTCTTACTCTGTCTAGCGTGAAAAGTAGGAAAATGTAAAGGTATAAGAAAATATAATTCTAGTAATTTTAAGGTCATTCTTGCAATTTCCTTTTCACAGGATCAGTACCTTAAGAAGTATGTTTTGCATACTAAGATTCAAACACTAATGGAAGATTAGCTCACCAATGAAGTCAACAATCACATCACTAGCACTGTGTGTGCTTCTTCGAATATCATCAAAAAGCGTAAATAGTTCATCAACTGATTCACTAGATGTGGATAATTCTTCAGATGGTTGATCATTCACTGCAAAACCAAGTCTATAAGTGTTAACTGGAGATTTACTACCTCATGGTAGTACCAATATACTATGCTTAATGCTCATGTTGATCTGGGGAAAAAATTAACAAATTTATGTAGTAAAAAACAGTTCAAAATTTTTGCTCAAAGGCCAAGCTACTATTGTATGAGTTCATCATAGAGGTAAAAATTCAGAGACATATAATAGTGAATGTCCAGAGGAAGAATTTCTTATCATGCAGTTCCAACTAATCAGCTGAATAGCTCACATGGAATATATTGTTGTGCATATAGTCATAAAATGGAATATAATTTGCTGAGATGTAATAGTTACCTGAACATACAAGCATCCAAGAGCTTTTTATGGATTCTTCTAAAGCATCAAGCTGATCCCTTATATACTGAGCATGAGACAACACAAAATTACAGAAAAAAAAAAATGGGCAAATAGTAAGGTTGTGTAAGTAGACAAAGAAAACTAAGAAGCTGTTGATTTGTATTTTACATATATGTGACATGCACGAAGAGACAGCCATATCTTTTATAATTCACACACCAAGCTTTGTAATTTTGAAGCAACAAGATTACCAGGTACAAGAAAATGCATCTTGTCTTTAGCAACAAGACATGTTTTTCTACTATTCTCTGTAACAAGATAAAGTCATATTTAAAGGTTGACAGATCAAAACCAAGATTTACAATGATCCTTAATTCAGTTTCAGATCAAGTGATGTCGAAAACCATAAAAAGGCAAAGCAAGAAGTAAATCTATTTATACCTACACAACTTTCATAGACCCATGACATTGAAGAAAAGACAATAAAATAAGAGCCTATGCCTGCCAACTTTGCAAGAATTTTCTCCATGAAATAGCAAGTTACTGGTTGCTAAAGAATTTGTAATAACTCTCAGCACAATGCCAGCTAAAACAGTAACTAAATGTTTGAAGAAGTAAACAAAAAGAAAAGTTAAAACTAATAATACATGCACCAAGAAGTAATATGAAATTTTTATTTAATATTAGTTCTCAAATTTTTTCTTAATGTTACAATTATAGAAAGCAAAACATAAAAATAAACCCATGTTGAACATATAGAGTACATGGAATCTTAATAGTAACAATACATATCCAAAATAATCTAAATTTAAACTGTAAAAGCAAATGGAATGGAACTTACATGAAGAGTATTAAGTTTAACACACAGTTTTGGTGTTGTCAAATGATTTAATTGAGAAGATACTTTCTCTTCCAGCATGACACATTCTACTGATTTTTTCTTCAGAAATGGATTAACCAACTCCTCATAGCGGGTCAAAGCAGGTGGGGTAGGATATAAGTTTTTCTTATCCACTGCAGTTACAGAAAAAATGTAATATCAAAGCAAGTCAATGTAAATGATCAACAAAAAGGTTATATGTTAGGTTCCAAGTTCAAACAACTGCAGAAAATAGTAACAAGTTTTTCTATGTGTGTGTGTGTGTGTGTGTGTGTGTGTGTGTAAGCCTTTGGCCAGTAATCACGGAACAAATTCAAAGGGTCACCGTCAAGCTAGCAATCAGCCTAACAATATGTCAACACTTATTTAGAGGGCTTATCATTCAAAATTGTCCGCTATAATACTCCATGGCAGACCCAACTGTAGGGGCTGAGGCTTTGATGATAATATGATTGTAATAAATTGAAACTAAAGTTTTTTTTATTTATTTTATTGTTATTTTATTATTTGCAGATCAAAATGAAAAATGCTTGAAAATATAGGACTGTTCCATTAAAAAAAAAAAACCCAAAAGTTCTATTAAACACCAGTATCGATTGGGAGCATACCAACAACCACAAATCAGTTGTACATCACTCTCAAACCATTTGTGAAGACTAATGCTATGTTTTATGACATTAATAAAGAGTTGATGAAATTCTTATAGTAAAGCTAACGACTTTAAATTAACGAAATAAGTATTATTCAAAAATAAATAAAGAGCACCATTAAAAAGTTCAGCTTTGTACAGATAATAATTGTCTGCTCCACTGCAGTTTAGCCCTTCAGTTATATATGTCTTACTAACACTAACAAGAGAAGGCAACATCCATTCAGTAGTGAATCAGACCTTGCTCATTAAGCATCTGAAACAAATAAGCTTCAAGGCTTCGAACAATCCCAATGAGTAAAGAACGCAAGTGGACCATATTGACGGGAAGATCTAAATTGAAGAACTGAACAATTGTCTGCAGATAATTATAAAATCAGATTTAAATAGAACATGATAGATGAGCACGAATTTCTACAGCTATTGGAATGTAATGAAAGGAATCCACAGGATAATGTAGTAACATCATGCATAATTTACACCAAAAGTGAATTCTTAAGTATTGTCATAATGAAATGGATGGTATGAAATTGGTTAGTTACAGGTTACATGATACACACAGAAGAAACCCATACTTAGGGCTGCGTAATAATTGAGCTGTTCGCAAGCAGCTCAAGCTCAGCTTGATAAGAGTTCTAGTTCGGCTCGTAAATAAGCATAAATAAACCAAGCTCAAGCTGAACAATGGAGCTCAAAATTATCTTTGCACCAAATTCAAGCATGTGCTGGCCAGTTTGAGCTCAGCTCAAAATACGTCAGTTTATTTTAGATTATGATATTAATTTATTTTCTTTCCTTTTAAACCAAAACAAAAGTTGGTTGAGTTGTTGGAGTGCTTAGTTTCCAAGGCTGTGTGGTATAAGTTTAAATCCCCAGCCCTACAATTTTGTTCTTTTAATTTTCTGAGCTCAGAATTGAGCTGAATTTGAGCCAGGTTGCACTAGCCAAAGTAACCTCAAGCTACAATCTATATGGAACAAGTTTGAAATCACTGAAAAGAAATATTGCCTTGCGATTTTGAATTTGTCATGCAGTCACACTGATGAAAATAAGTTCTTTAATGATGTAAAACAACCTTAACAAAAACTCTCAACGCCAAAGAAAGCCATACTTACTACTATACTCCTTTCAAAGAGTTACTAACCTCCTCAATAATCCGAAAGACCTCAACCATAGATGCAGCTTGTCTTTGTTGAGATGATAAAGGCTCCCAATCCTTCCTAGCATGTAAATAAGCACATCTAGGTTGTCATCAAGTAAAATTTTAATGATCTACAAAAAAATAAATAAAATAAAATAAAACAATACAACAGAATAATAATAATAATAATAATAATAATAATTTTAGGTTTTGCATAGTACTTCAGAATTAATTCATGCTGTTTTAGGAGATTATGAAAACTTTGTTGCTAGCGATCTTTTGGTTCTGATGTAATGTAGAAGATGAAGCTAGAGATTGAGAAGATGAACAACGGCAGCCCTCAATAATGGCGGTTGCCTCTCACTTTGGAATTCATTTAATCTCACTTAATTAACACTTTACAAACCCTAACCCTTTATATACATACTTTCATATAACCCGGATCCGTTATCGCTAACCCGGATCCGTTAACTCTAATATTTTCTTAACACTCCCCCTCAAGATGGGCGATAGATATCAATCATCCCCATCTTGTTACATGCTTTAACACACTCTTGAGGACCTAATCCTTTAGTTAAGCAATCAGCTAGTTGTTCGCCAGAATGAACATGATTCAGCTTCAAAATTCCGTCATCCAATCTCTCCTTAATGAAGAAGCGATCAATCTCAACATGCTTTGTGCGATCATGCTGTACAGGATTGTTAGCAATGTTAATTGTCGATTTATTGTCACACCAGAGCTTCAATGCATCACCTCTAAATAGTCGCAGTTCTGACAACAAACTCCGCATCCAAAGCATCTCACAAAGACTAGCCGCCATAGCCCTGCACTCGGCCTCAGCTGTAGACCGGGCAACCACCTCTTGTTTCTTGCTACGCCAAGACACAAGGTTACCCCCAACAAAGACACAGTAACCTAAGGTGGATCTCCTATTCCAAGCAGTTCGCCCAATCAGCATCGCAATATCCCTCCACATCCAAGTGTCCATGACTCCTGAACCAAAGGCCTTTCCCTGGGCTTCCTTTCAAGTATCTCAGAATCCTGTATACTGCCTCCATATGCTCAACCTTGGGATCATGCATATACCTGCTCACCACGCTCACAAAGATACGCAATATCGTGTCCTCGTGTGACATAAGTAGATAAGGCTTACCAACAAGTCTTTGATAGCGCCTTGTTTGCGAAGTTACCGGATCAGGCACAACTTGTGATTTTGCTCAATCGAGTAGAAGCTTACCGGCAAGACCCTAACATTCTTGTTTGATAAGTAAGTCCGTAACATACTTCCTTCCGAGAGAGCACTATTCCTTCCGTAAGATCGCGTGCAATCTCAATACCAAGGAAATATCTTAGTTGGCCCGGATCCTTAACTTCAAACTCTTTACCCAAATTCCTTCATTTTAGCCGAGAGATCTCCTCAAAGATCATCTCCCCGTAATAACAACGCCATCCACATAAGCGGCCGGAATTGTGGCGTACGGATTTGAGTGTTTGTAAAGACGATGTGATCCCTACTACATCGCATATAGCCTATACCACACATCAGACGCCCAACCTCACAAACCATGCCCTTGGTGATCGCTTCAACCCATATAAGGACTTCTTCAACCTACACACCTTCCCAACCTGCTCATGGAGTAGTAAAGCCGGGAGGAATCTCCATATACACCTCCTCCTCAGATCTCCATGCAAGAATGCATTTTGAAGTCCATCCGATGTAACGGCCAACCAAAGTTCAATCGCATTACGAAATTAAAGTCCTCACTGCGCTCATCTTTACTCGGAGCAAGGTTTCATCATAGTCGATCCCATAAGTTTGGCTATACCCCTTTGCAACTAGCCTTGCCTTGTACCTGTCAATCTTCCCTTCAGGAGTTTGCTTCACAGTGTACACCCACTTACAACCAACTGCCTTTTTCCCAATTGGGAGAGGTACAAGTTCCCATGTCTCATTCTTCTCCAAGGCTTGGAGTTCCTCATGCATAGCACCCTGCCACTTAGGATCCTGCTTTGCCACTCGCCACAATTCGATCGGTATTGGCGACCGTGAATGATCTGATGAAAGTTTTGTATCACGAGTGAGATAATGAAGAATAAGAGACAAAGTTAGCAATATCATTCTCAAAGCCAAACCTAGCGGAGGTTTTCCAAAGATTAGTTCGAGGTTCTCTACGATGGGCAATAGGTAAATTAAGAGAGATAGAGACATTACCACCCGACTTAGAGGGAGACGGGGAAGATCTGAGGAAGAAGGAACTGAGGAGAAGCCTGGGGCAGTGGCATGCGTGGACTGGTCATCAATCTCAATCGTAGGGAGTGCGGAATGCTGTTGTAGGTATGCCGCCGCTTCTTACGCCTACTCCACTGACACTGTTGCCTCCCTTCATACACCTTCAATTCTCCTTGTCCCTGTTGCTCTCCATGCTCCCCCTCGACACCTGTCTACCTCCTTTTGTACACCTTCAATTCTCCTTGTCCTCGCGTCAGGTTACTATCAACATTGTCAACATTTTCATCTTGACATGCCCCCTGATCCATATCATTCACACGACACAGTATGAGCCCCACAACCACATCTCTACGATTCTCCCCCTCTCGACCAGCACCGCCTGTACTAGGAGAGGAATCCTCAAAGAGGGATGTCAAGTCCGTCTGCTCACCATAGAAAGGCTCCGACTCCCTGAAGGTCACATCCAAACTCATAAATAGCCGACGCTCAGTTGGGCTCCAGCATTTATAACCCTTCTAGCTAGAAGAGTACCCAACAAATATACACTTCACAGCTGAGGGTCCAACTTCCCCACCGAAGGCCTATGATCTCTAACAAAGCAGGTGCAACCAAACACCTTAGGAGGGATGATAAACTTGTTCTCACCTGTGAGCATTTCTCTGGTGCCTTCATTCCCAAAGACTCGTGAAGGCACGCGGTTGATGAGATAAGCGGTACATCACCGCCTCACTCCATAGGTTCTTTGGCACATTCATCTTGATCACGATAGAGCGTGCCACCTCCAAATAGATGTTTATTCTTGCCTACCACCCCATTTTGGGCAAGCGTATCTGAGCAAGACGTCGATGCAAAATCCCTGAAATGACAAGAAGGATGCAAATTCCTTATTAACATACTTCGGCCCATTATCGGTCCGCATAATCCAACCCCAGACCGAACCGAAGTCTTCACACAGCGTAAGTCTTGAAAACACCGAAGCACTTCACTCTTGTGTTTCATCAAATAAATCCAAGTCATACGAGAATAACAATCAATGAAAGTCACAAACCACTTGAATCCACTAACTGAAAGAACTGGACAAGGTCCCCATACATCCGAATGAATAAGAGCAAATGGTTCCACATTTCAAAGACCAATACTAGAATAAGTAGAACGTATATGCTTGCCAAACACACAAGCATCACACACAAGTTTACTCCTATCTACCTTGTCCATTAATTCTGGTTGCAACCGACTTAGGCTATCAAAAGATAACCTGCATTTACAATGTTGGAGTAGCAGCTGCACTCTATTCCTCCACACACGCCAAGAAGAAGAGCAAAGATCAACACTCCCCTGATCTAAGTACCAAAGTCCATCACGCCTGGTACCAGTCCCAAGCCTCCTCCCGGTTCGCCTCTCCTGGAAAAAACATGATTCACGGTCAAACAAAACTTGGCAATCTAATTGATCAATAATAGAGCTGACTGAAAGAAGGTTAACGGGGAATGAGGGAACATGCAAGACAGATGAGAGTGTGATTGATGAAGTGCATTTGACTGAGCCAATTCCTCTAATGGGTTGAGAAGTCCTATCAGCAGTTTGGACAGTCTCATTATGAGTATACCTATATGGTGAATATGATTGCAAACTCACTACATGCACCAGTAATATGCCTAGATGCTTCTGAGTCTACAATCCATTCTACATGCGATTTCTTTGTAGATGCAAGTGCCTGAGCCTGAATACTTGTGCCCGCATGGGCATAGTTGGCAAAGTTACCGAAAGCAGTGGTCAAAGCAAGATCCTGTGTGGTCTGGCCCTTGTCCTTGGAGCTCTTAGTCCTCAGCTTCAACTGTCGCAACTCCTCCAACTCAGCAGCATCAGCAGCGGACATCTCAACAATCTGACCCTCATCAGTAACTGCTAAGTTGGCTTTAGTACCAGCACGACCTCGACCACGGCCTCCTCCACGCGCACCTCTATAGGCCCCTCTGCCTCCACCTCCGTGCAGCACCGCCACCGTGATTACGCGGTTGCAGGCAATCAAGGCCGAGGTGCCCTTTTTCCCGCGATTGTAGCACTCTATCATCATGTAAGGCGAGGAACTCGCCAACGCGGACCGGTCAGGGGTGAGGTATCACCAGCCATCACCTTCAATCTAACCTCCTCTTGGGCCATCGCAAAGAATAGCCTCCCTCCATAGTGGGAAGAGAAGATTGATGACACATCACGGCTCTCCCCGTGCTCAAACTCTACATTCAAACCCTTGAGAAAATGAGTTACCCTCCCTCAAGGCTCGATCCATCTCTTTGCTCAAAGTCGCATGCATGTAGTATCTGGAAATGCCAAGGGATCATAATGGTCCAAGTCAGACCAAAGGTCTAGCCGCGAACTCCTCACAAAGATACTCCAAGACACTCTTCTCCCCCTGCTTCAGATTCTCAATTTTTGTCTGAACCTCAACCATAAGCATTACATTCCCTGCTCCAGAATACATCTTGGCTAACATTGTCCACATATCACAAAGATACTTAATTGCCTCCACCATCCCAACAATGGTCGGGGACATCGAACTCATCATCCATGCCACCACCAGGGAATTAGTGGTGCGCCAAGTCCTCCACTCAGCGCTCTCCTTGTCGGTAGGCTCGACACAGGTCTCCTGCACATAATGCTTAAGCCCCTTTGTACTCAAGATCAGACTCGCCCTCCGAGACCAACTCAGATAATTTTTCGCCCCTTCTAGTTTCACATCATTTGGCATCCGGCCCAAACCTCCGTGATCATCTCGGGCCGTTGCAGACAATCTCCCAATTGGACGCAGGTATCTCCCCACTCTTAACTCACGAACATCCTCGCAAATTCCTCAAGAAGATTCTTCATATCACGAGCGCGACCGGAGTCGCCATCACCACGTCGTCAAGTCAACACCAAGAACACCACACCACCAGCTTGACGACCTTGATCACGTCACTTGAGGGAGTCCGAGGGCGCGAGCTCCTCGGCGGGGGTCTCGCCGCCTTCGGCTGACCGGGGTCGAGGCGGCGCTTGAGGGGTTTTCTGTGGCACCGCTCACGGAAGCAAATTTTTCTTGCGAGTGAAAGAAGAAACTCTCAGACGGCCGTCGCGTGAGGACACCAGATCGCGGGGACACCTGCACGCGGATATCTCCAGATCGCGGCCGCTGATTTCTCCAGAAGCGCGCAAAGCGCGCAGCTTTGCGTGGGCCGGACTCGCGTCTCCTCCTCGCAGTAGCGCTAGACGGTCCTTCGCCGGACGGCGGCCAGCTCTGGCAGCGCGGACAGCCCTCGGCGTCTAGATCCGCTCACCGTACAGATCCCGCCTCCTCGCAGTGCTCGCATACACCACATGGACAGACCGCTACTGCCACCTAGAGATCACCAGACCGTGGTTCTGATACCATGTAGAAGATGAAGTCGGAGATTAAGAAGATGAACACCGGCAACCCTCAATAGTGGTGGCTGCCACTCACTTTGGAATTCATTTAATCTCACTTAATTAACACTTTACAAATCCTAACCCTTTATATACATACTTTCATATAACCCGGATCCGTTATCGCTAACCCGGATCCGTTAACTCTAATATTTTCTTAACATGTAAGCATCAAGATCCATTTTATTATCAACTAATTAAATTCATGGCAAGAAAAGCTAGTTTTATAATAGTTTGGCTACAAATGAAACACCAAGGCATAACAAACATTGATCTATTTCCATAGCTAGTAAACCATGTTTCAAATTTCTTTGTAATCTTACTGATCAGCAACCCAATTACAAATTTGCAGTGCTTAAACAATGGATATTCACCTAGAAGTGAATGCCCGTATGAGGCCAGTATCTTATAATGCATCCTTTTAATAGTGGAAGAGTACCCCACCATTTCAGCTCATCAACACCCACATAGGAACCCAAGTCAAATTGAAAGCTAATTATGCTCCTCTTGCTATCATACCAAAAAAGGAAGTTCATAAATAAAAATCCTTGATGAGCCACCTGACAATGGAAAAAACATAACAAAAGAATTATGGACCCAAGAATGTTGAGTTTGTTGGACCTGTCACGCCACAAGATGGTGGATATTCTATAACTATTCAAATGTTGAAGCCTACAAAGATAATGGTGAGTAAATGATAACAAAAAAGAGAGATGACGGCATTGGCTAGACACAAAAAGATTATGAAACAATATTTACAATATTCACCAATCAGTTACTAAGATGGGAATTCTTTGGCACAACTTGTTAACCACTTGCCCAAAAAAAGATAATCAGTAGCTCTAAATCAATTATGGTAATCAAGGAAAAATACCTCCATGTGGATGGCCCGCTTTGTCCATTCCAGTATGTTGTCATGCTGAGTATTTACCCAATGAAGAATAAGGGGCAAGCAAACATCCATTATCTATATGAAAAAAAATGAAAAAAGAAAAAGAATTGATTCATTAAATTCAGTTCAAGCAAAACAATCAACTCCATCCAAAAGAAAAATCAAATTACAAAGGTTCAATACATGAACAACTATAGTATAAGGAAATGGAAATAGCACAAATTGAATGGTGGTGTTAAAGCCACAAATTTAAAAAAAAAATGGTAGAGAAAGATGGTGAAGTGGCGTAATTAAGAGCATTATACTTCCAGGAAAGCTGTTGTGACATCACAAATAATTAGATGTCAACGGCTGTACATTTATAGACAATCTACAGGATTCTTGTTCAAATTCCCTTGTGTTAAACTTAGGCACCAAAATAAAGATTTGGCCCAGAATAAATTAAAAATTGGTTTTTTAAGGACCTTTCTTCTTGGTAAATGGCATTCATTAAGGAATGCCACAATCAATTCAAGTGCATTATAAGTGATAAAATTCTGGTAATATACAATTACCACCACATCAAGAAAAATACTTTTCATTTGTGTTCCTAAACATACTTTTCTCTGTTTACACCTTGATCACCGGAAGAAAAGACCAATATGTTCTAAATATGGTTTCTATGTTTAAAGTTCACGTTTTACATTTTAGAGAATGTTGGAGTAAATATGACCTTGATCCATTGATTATGCAATAGATCCATAGGTCTAAATATGCAACAACCTCCAAACAATACAAATATGTTGGGTGTACATTACTTGGTTTAAATTAGGCCTAACCACATATAGGCATGTGTTCAAGTAATGGGTATGAAATAAAGGAGATCAAAGAAGAATTGAAAACTCAACAAGAGAAGAGTACTGAGAGAATTTTTTTAACTAAGCCTTCAATTCAAGTGACAATCTTGGAGTTGAAAATCAAGGCACAAGGATACTCATATTCATTTTCTTCTACAAGGCACTCAGAGATTCTAGATGTTTGGGTTTGATTGATTTCCCAATCTTTAGTCGAAGAGCTTGATATTACTTATTATATAGGTGGCTTTTGTTCTTATGTGATATATTTTCATCCCTTTTATGCGGATGCCCATGGATGGGGATGTTTATGGCTGAAAGTGTATGTAAAAGGTGTTTGGTTTCTGGGATAAGAAAAGGAGATAGAGAATTTTTTATAGTTTATTTGGAAGGATGAAAATAGATAAAATAGAGTTGTAAAATATTGTAAATATGCATGTTTACATTATGACATCTAAAAAAATAAAAAGGGCAGCCCAGTGCTACAAAGCTCCGCATTATGTGGGGTCCGAGGAAGGGTCTAAAAAAAAATAATATTAATTATTCATAATTAATATTATTATTCATAATTGAAGGGAAGCCTTGACGCAATGGTAAAGTTGTTGCTTTGTGACCTGAAGGTTACGAGTTTGAGTCGTAGAAACAACTTCTTACTTTAAAATCAGGATAAGGCTGCATAAAATAAACCCAAGTGGTCTGACCCTTCCCGGACCCCACACAATGTGGGAGCTTTGTAGCACCGGGCTGCCCTTTTATTAATTATTCATAATTAGATAATTAATGATATTTGTTATTAATAAATAGATAATAATAATCCTAACTCTAAAACAATATCGTGTCTACATCATTAATATACAATTATTATAATTTAAAAAATTATTTTTTAAATTATAAAATAATTTATATAATCATTATTTTAATTATAAGATTATTATGATTATTCAAACTTAACAAGATTAAATATTTAAGTTAATATAATAATTAATATATAATATATAATTAATAATTATATTAAAAATATTATTTTAACAAGATTAAATATTCAAATATATGGATCTATGGGGGACGATTGATGTTCCTCCGATTTGAAGAAACCCCATGGAGCGAGATGAGTTCCCCATCTCGGGATATCCCGAGATCTAAACACACTCATCTACATAAAATTCACAATGTGTGGTACTGTGTAAAGATTGCATCAATCTCTCCACTTCTTACCAATAAGTGGTATCAAACATTAGATGGCCTAAAAGGTGTTTGAAAGCTAATAAAGGAAAGAAACGATCAAAAGCATTACATTTTATTCCTCTGAAACTTATACAAACTGTAGTTTTACACCCCCCCTTAAATAGAAAAAACAAATCAGCTTATATCTTACCTAAAGATAAGAGATAAGATAAAAATAAAACACAAACTAACTAAGATAAGAGATAGGATAGAAATAAGGAACAAACTAACTTCCTTAATTATAGGAAGTGCACTAACACTCCTCCTCAAGCTGGAGTGTACAGATTGTACATTGCAATTTTGTCTACAAATTTTTTCAAATGTAGGCTTGTGTTTCTTCATAAACTGCCCTTGCCCATGCTTCACTGTTCAACGCCTCATGTATTGTCTTGGGAACTCCTGCTTGGGTGCCTTTCCTCAACGCGACAGGAATATCAAGGCCATCTATCCTCGTGGTTAGACTTGATTCCGGTACAGAGAGCTGGTTATCAAGATTGTCTGAGCCATCATTACCCAATTGTAATTTCTTCCTTCGAGTGTACAAAAGCTCCAATCTACCAGCATATAAGTTTGGTTCCTGGTTGTTAGGCTGAGGTGGAATGGAATAAAAAAGAGAGAAAATGGATTGGATATATCCCGGTGAAGAAAATTGAATAAGATTAGGAGACTCATTAGACGAAATTTGGATAAGATTTGGTGGAATGGGCCAGATATGGGGATCTAGCTGAATTTGAATGAAATCAGAACTAGATAAGATAGAATTTGAATTTAAAATGTTCGGATTTTCTTTCCGAAAAAAATTCCCATCTAGGATTGGATAAGGTAGAATTTGAATTTGATAGTTTTAGAGGAAGTGCATCATATTTAAATCAAGAATCCGTGTAAACTTATCCCAAAAATTTAACGCTAAATTCTCCCCTGAATTGAATTTGTGGGATAAAAAGATTGATTTTTAAAACAAGTGACATCTCCTGAGATAAAGTAGTAACCAAGGAAAATGCATTTGTGAGATTGAGGATCTAGTTTCCTACAGTTCTGATCATAAAAGGCCAAGGCCGAACACTCAAAAACACACGGGTCAAGCTCGGAAAAGACCCAAGAATTAGAAAAAGCAAGAATGAAGTTACCAAGAGGGGTTTTACAACTGAGAAAACCGACAAAAGATAATAAAAAGTGAGAAGGGCATCACCCAAAAAATGTTTAGGAAGTCTGCACTTACCAAGTCCTTCAAGTTTTGTTGATTGTAAGGTAAAGATCTTGCCACAATTTCCTCAAGGTCATGAAATTAGTGGTGATCTGAAGAAATGAATAGTGATTGGAGGAGGCAGTGCGGATGATTTTTGGGGTAGGCTGAGAAATGTTCGAAGCCATCTCAGAGCCATCGTCTTCTCTCGTACCAGTCATGGCCATCTTGACCATCGTCTCTCTCAACTTCAATAGCTTTTATTGCTCTGATACCATGAAAGCTAATAAAAGAAAAAGACGATCGAAGGCACTACATTTTATTCCTCTGAAACTTGAATAGAAAAAACAAATCAGCTTATATCTTACCTAAAGATAAGAGATAAGATAGAAATAAAACCCAAACTAACTAGGATAAGAGATAATATAGAAATAAGGAACAAACTAACTTCCTTAATTATAGGAAGTGCACTAACCGTGTTCAATGAAATTTTCACTAAGATCTAGAGGTAAGCAAAATAAAATTGTCGGGTTTAATAGTACTAATTGGAGAACAAGAAAAGGTAATACATTAAATTTGCTATGCAAAAACTGAATACTCTCATAAAATATGATGATTCAAGACACAAAGAAGTGATGGCAAAAGAAACCTCTTAAAAAGCTAAAGTTTTGGCTTTACTCATTAAAGGTGGAAAACAATGTCTAGAGTCATATAGGCCATTAAACTTCGGCAAGAATAGTTTAGAAGAAGTTTAAACACTTGTATAAAGAAAGATGGCTAACAACAAGCTTTATTTGTCCAAAAAACTTGTAAATTTGAAATAAAGATTAGCATTTCTATGACGGACAACTTGAATAAGTTGCAAAGTTTGTTGAATCAACTTGCAACAATGAAGATCATGTTTAATGAAGAGTTGCAAGCATTACTATTCCTTACTTTACTTCTAGATAGCTTTGAAACTTGGGTGATTATTCTCATAACATCAGCACCAAATAAAGTAATGAAATGAGCATGGTTTTAGCTAACTTCTTGAAAGTAAGACAAGAAGAAAAAAGGTCGACTCTACTCAAACATATATTATTCTTTCATAGAGAGAAAAAAAAAAAAGAAAAGGAAACTTGGGGCACTTGTAACCATAACAAATCCCAATGAAGATCCTAGTTAAAGAAGAAATACATTGTTGCAATTGTGGCAAGCACAATGACACAAAGAAGAATAAAGAAGAAGAAATTAGAGAATGAAGACAAGAAAGAATAAAAGACACCGTCACCGTCATTTTTAATGAAAATTAGATAATTTTATCCAGTTATTTTGAAACTTGTCTTGAATCTTCTTCAAGCAAAGACTTGGATTATTTAATAGGGGCAATTCATGTTATGTTAAACCAAGTTTGAATATCTTCAATTCTTGCGAGGCTAGAGATCTTGGTTAAGATAATGGGTAAGAGTGACAATGCTAAAATTAAAAGTAGATTCCATCTGGTTGTGTTGAAGTATGTGTGTATCTTCTTTAAGTAAAGACTTAGATTGGTTCATAGTGGCAATTCATATCATATTACACTAAGGTTGACTTTCTTCAATTCTTGTATATTTTGGTTTTGAGATAATGAGCAATAGTTGTATTGCTAAAGTTATGGTGTTGGAGATGCTTACCTTGAAATCAGCTAATGAAACAAATTAATGTTCAAGAATGTGAAGCACATTTCATATCTTCATATGAACTTTAATCTCTACTGGTAATTTAGATGGTGAAGAATTTAAAAACCATTTAGCTAATGAGCGTGGAAAGCTTATCAAGATAGCTCATGTTATAGCAAAAGGAAGCAAATGTTGAACATTTTACTAAACAATGGGAAGATACGTGAGGACTAACTCAATAACATGGAGAAATATAAAATTAAGGATTTATGCCACATGCATCTTAGTCACATAAGTGAGTAAGAACGTATTTCAAGTTGACAAAGATACTTGTTTGAACTAGTGCACTCATTGTATTTCCTTCAAATATACTTTTCCAAGAAACCATGATTTACTGGAGTAGGTTCATTCCGATGTTTGTAGACTCATTCGAGGAAAATCCAAAGATGGTGCAACTTGTTTTGCGACTGTTATTAATGATGTTTCTAGAAAATATATGGGTTTATACGATGAAACATAAAGATGACGTCCTTGTTATTTTCAAGCATTTTCATGTAAAAGTTCAAAAAAAAACCCAGGAAAGTCTTTTAAGTGCATTTGAACTAACAACAGTGGAGAATACAAAGGGCTATTTGAAACTTATTCTTAGGTGTATATGGTACCTAATATGAGAAAAAATGCCTAACACTCCTTTAAATTAAATAGTGTGACAGAGAGAATTAATCACACAATTGACGAAAGAGTCCACTGAATGTTTTTATATGCTCAGTTGTCAAGATCACTATGGGGTGAGGCTTTCGGGATGACTTCTACTTGATCAATCGGTCTTATTCAAAACCTTTGGTTGGCAATTATTGGAAAAGTATAGACCAGTAAAAGAAGGATTTTTCAAGAACTTGAAGATGTTTTAGTCCGAAACTTTTATTTAGAACAATTTTGAAAAAAAAATCAGAAAAAATAAAATACATGTGAAATATCCTACTTTCAAAAAGTATTTAGCAAAAAAAAAAACAAAAAACCCTAGGTAGTATAATGTGGCATGGAGCCAACGTTTGAAACGTTAGTGTTATGTCAATTGTATAATTCAGGGTGAGTTAGACATAGAATGACAGCTTCATAACCTTTTTCAGGGAAAACAAAAAAAAAAAAAACAAGCCGACAGTTTAAATCCAACTCACCGGACTTATATAGGTGCCATGAAAACACATAACCCCAAGCATGCTCATTTGCTAAATAGTTTTTAACATAGGATACTTCACTTTCTTTTCTTTTTTTTTTAGTTTTTTTAAAAATTGCCATTTTATTATGCCAAATAATCAAAAACCGGAACTTGATTATAATTCAAGGCTATGTATGTTATTGGGATATCGAGGCAATAAGCTTGGCTATCACCTTTGTGATCCAAAAACAAGTTGGTTGGAAGCTAAGATAGTATATTTTTTAAAACTCATATAATTGAAGATTCCAATAAGGTGAAGAATCAAAAAATTGATGGATGTGAAATTGATTTGAGGACCATTTCTCCCGCGGTGATGCTTAATAAAAGGGGAGATATCAAAGGTAAAGATAAGGTGGTTATGAAAAACCTAATTAAAATTGATGATGAGCCAGAGGAGCATATTCCTCAAGACAAATATATTGGGAATTGCAACTAAGAAGATCAAGTATTCATCAATTATCAAAGTATTGTTATAATAAGTATGTGATGCTATCTAAAGTGGGAAACCTGAAGACGCTAAAAGAATCATAAGTTCATAAATAAAGATACAAGTGCAACAGACTATGCAAGGAAAATAGGTTCTTTATACAAAGATGGCATTTATAATTTGTTGAAGCTACCAAAATTTTGCAAAGCTTTGATAAACAAGTGGACGTTCCAATTAAAGAATGATGGTGATAATAATCTGAACTACAACGTTCAGTTAGTTGCTGAGAACTTCAAGTAAAAAAAATGCTGATTTTGATGAGGTTCTCACACTGATCAAAAAGTCTTCCATCCGAATTGGTCTTGGTCTTGTTATATGCTTAGTCATAGAATTGGAGAAATTAGATATAAAAAGAAGTTTTAATCATTGCAACTTGAAGGAGGGCATATACATGGAGTAACCACAAGGTTTTATAGTGAAAGACAAAGGAAAATATGGCTCGAAGTAAGCTTCTTAGTAATGGTATAAGAAGTTTGATTCTTTCATGGTGTGTCTTGATTAAAAAGAATAAATTGGAGAACTTGTGTTTATATCAAGAAATTTGTGGTTGGTCAGTTAATTATTTTTTTGCTTTATATTAATGACATGTTTCTAATTGGCAAAGATGTTGGAAAAATTGAAAGGTCGTAGAATGACATAGAAGGCTTGGGATCAACAAAAAAAGTATTGGGAATAGAAATTAAGTGTGATAAAAAGCAAGGAAATTATGGCCATTATAATAAAAATACATTGTGTGGGTGTTTGAAAGGCTCGATTGATGTAAAAGATGCCAAGCTGGTTGGAACACCACTTGCAAACCACTTCAAGTGGAATTCAAAGTAATGTCTTTCCAATGATATGAAAATACATGGTCCCTTACTCATCCGTATTGGGAGTTTAATATATGCCATGCTTTACAAAAGGCCAAACATTACATATGAGGTTAGTCTATCAGCAGATTTCTTGCAAAGCAGGAAAAAAGACATTGGTTAGCAATGAAGTGTGGATGACACTTCCAGTTTATGTTTAAAGTTAAGAGGTGGTAACCCAAATTTGATTGGTTATATAGATTGAAATATGGCTAGTGACAATTGATTCAAAGAGATCTACTTCGGGCTATGTATTCATTTTTGGAGAAGTCATGTCATGGCAAAAAGCTTCAAAAGTGTATTACTATTTGTTATACTGAAGCGGATTATATTAGGCTACTGATGCTTGCAAAGAACAAATATAATTGATAAATTCTTTGAAAGAGTTATATTTGAAGCAAGATGAATATATTATTCATTTTAGTAGTCAGAGTGTTGTTGATCTTAGCAAGAATGCAACCTATTTGAAGCAAGATGAATATATTGACATTTCTCATTGTTGGATCCAAGCCGCTTGAAATGCAAAATATGAGACTTGTGAAGATACATCTCACAACTCTTTAGATGTGATGTCTTTTATTAAAGGAAAGCACGAGGTTTGTAGAGACTTGGTGGGCATGAAAACTTGGTAGTTTACACTCGAGCATGGATCATCTAAACATTTTAAGAGACCTTATAAGTTTAGGAAGAAAGATTATTTGGGTTTGTTTTACTTGGCTTAGGTTAGAATCCAGAAAAAACCAAACTTAATTTCTGTAATAATGTTCTCAAATTAGTTAAAACCAAATCCAACTCAAAAAATTTTATAGAAATTGCCGAATGGCAATTACTAACCAACAATAACTCAAAGAAAATTAGGTAAAGAAAATGAATTTATTAATAAGTATCCATTTTTCACAATCAAATTTAGCCGGTAGAATATTTGAGTTTCCCAACAAAATCTGGTTATATCTTTTATAGATGTCGTCCACACTTCATGTGAGTCAAACATGTAAAAGTGTTATGTTTGCAAATAATAAAAAAAATCAAAATAATAGATTATATTTTGTAAAATGAAACAACCTTAATATTCTATAATGATCATGAGTAGGCATTGTTAGGAATTGAGAAATTGAGAGAGGGGAAGAACCTGGTCGCACACGCAGAGAGAAAGAGGGCAAGCCAACCAAGGAACAGCCCGATCTATCTAATGTATACATAGCAGCAACATCTCATATCATGTATTAGACATATATTAATGTACAACTAACACCCTCCCTCAAACTCACAAGGGATGATACACCGAGAGTTTGGACAAAAGAAAATCATGTTACACCTGAGACTGAGGCTTGGTGAACAAGTCGGTAAGCTGGTGCCCGGAAAGAACAAATTGGGGAGCTAGGGTACCCTGGCTGTACTAATCACGTAGGAAGAAAGCATCAACACCGATATGCTTAGAGAGTGAATGCTTCACCAGATTTAGAGTGATCTGAATAGAACTGGTGTTGTCACAGTGAAGGAGAGCGGAAGCAAGAGAAGCAACACCAAGGTCCTGAAGAAGCCACGCAACTAAACAATCTCCTCAGCAGTAGTGGTCACGGCGCGGAGCTCAGCCTCGATACTGGACCGAGAAACACATGTTTGTTTTTTGAACTTCCAAGCAATGAGAGAAGAGCCCAAGAATAAACAGAAACCAGTAATAATAGAGCAACAATCAACCGGATCACTAGCCCATGTAGCATCAAAGTATACACGAAGCTGCAGAGGGCTGCTACGGGGAAAAATAGACCACGAGACGGAGTCGCTCGAAGGTAGCGCAAGAGCCGCAACAGATGAGCATAATGAACAGAAGTAGGTGCACTGACAAATTGACTAAGAATATGTACAACATAAGCAATGTCTGGCCGAGTGGTGATAAGGTAGACCAGGCTCCCAACTAAGTGATAGTAGCGAGTCGGGTCGGGCAAGGGAGTGCCCTCATCAGGATGCAGTTGAAGGTAAAGCTACATAGGAGTAACCATGGTGCAAGAGTCGGAGAAAGTGGCCCAAGCTAGGAGATTAGAAGTATAATACTGCTGTGAGAGCTGAAAACCATCGGCAGTAGAAGTGACCTCGATGCCCAAAAATAGCTCAACTGGCCAAGATCAATCATCTTAAACTGTTGCTGAAGGTGATGCTTGACGAACTCCACATAAGAAGGGTCAACACCAGTGATAATCATATCATCCACATAGAGCAACAAAAGAGTCCAACCATGAAAAAAAAGTGCACAAACAGCGTCGGATTATGTTGACTCGGTTGAAAACCAGTGGCTATAACAGTGGGACTGAAGTGCTCAAACCAAGACCGAGGAGCCTGTTTGAGGCCATAGAGGGCATAGCGGAGACGGCAAATAAGGCCAAGAGAAAAAAAGAGGCGCGGGAGGAAGCATGTGCACCTCCTGCTAAAGGTCCCCGTGAAGAAAGGCATTCTTCACATCAAGCTGAAAGAGAGACCAGCGGCGGACGGCATTAACTACAATAAGAATTCGAATAGTAGTCATATGAGCCACTAGAGCAAAGGTCTCATCATAGTCCCTACCATGCTCCTGCTAAAGCCACGGGCCACAAGTTGAGCCTTTTAGCTTTCCACTGAACCATCTAAGCGAGTCTTTAACCTTATAGACCCACTTGCAGGTAATAGGAATGACACCAGAAGGAAGGGAAACCAGGAGTACGCTAAAGAGCTGCCAACTCAGCGGATATGGCAGCCTGCCTCTTAGGTATCTGGACAGCCTCTCGGTTAGAAGCCGGCTCTGGAGTACCACCGACGGAAACAGGAAGATCTGGAAAGGCAAGCGGTTGAATAGCAAGGCTGAGGCGATAAGGGGAGATGGCAATCACGGAGAGGACATCTGCGCGCAGGAGGATCATCCGCACAATGCTTGCTGGAGAAAGCCACATGCACCGGGGGTAAAGGCTCAGTAGGAGGTCAAAGGCGACGAACATAATGATAGGGAAGGACAGGACCAATAACCTGGGCAAGTAAATCAACAGACAATGGAGATGAGGGGGTAGATGAAGACACAGGGGGAGAGGGGGCACAGACGAAGGCGAGAAAGGGAGAGATAGGGGGTAAGATAGGAGGTGGTAATACAAGGGGTGGGGGCACGGCGACGATGGGGTGGGAACTGTGAGGAACTGGACATCAGCCGGTGTGGTAGAGTGAGAAGAGGAAGAGGAAGAGGAAGAGGAAGAGGCAGAGGGGACAAAGAAATGATGATCCTTAACAAACATGACATCACATAAGATACGAAGATGACGTGTGGTAGGATTGTAACACCTATAGCCCTTGTGCTCAGGACTATAGCCAAGGAAAACACAAGGAACGAACTGGGCAGAGAGCTTAGTCCGCTTACGGGATGGGAAAAGGTCATAACAGAGGTACCCAAACACACGTAAGTGAGCGTAACGTAGAGGAAATGAGAAAAGACACTCGCCTAGGCTGCGACTCACCAAGAAAAGTAGAATCAAGGTTGATGAGATAGACAAGACTGAGATGACCTCCTCTAGACAGGGGACGGATGT
Source organism: Dioscorea zingiberensis (assembly GCA_026586065.1). Classification (NCBI taxonomy): domain Eukaryota; kingdom Viridiplantae; phylum Streptophyta; class Magnoliopsida; order Dioscoreales; family Dioscoreaceae; genus Dioscorea; species Dioscorea zingiberensis. The sequence goes on along the minus strand of CM048827.1, from coordinate 9,722,115 downwards.
AGAGTGGGGAGGTGAAGTACCGCCCCACTCAATTTTTAAAAATCAATGATATCCTATTTTAATTTTTTTTGATTTTTTCAATTTGCCCCCACTAAAATTAGGAAATCAGATCTATACAAAAACAATTAAAACATTATATAAGGACTTATATGAAGAAGTTGATTTTAATGAAATAATATCCATTTTTTTACTTTTTCAATTTGCCCCCACTAAAACTAGGAAATGAAATCTATACAAAAACAATTACAACATTATGTAAGGACTTATGTGAAGAAATTGATTTAAAAAGTTTAATTCCCTTTACTTTTCCCATTTCTCATTTTCTAACCCTGTGACGCGACGGCTACGAGTGCGAATCCCCCCTCTTCTCAAATTCTCAATTTCTCCGACTCTCAAGTATGTATTTTTTTTTTCTGAAATTGTTCATGTTTTCTTTTGATAAGGGAAAACTAATTCGCCTTGCTCAATTTTATCCATCTGGGTTTTCTGAGACGGAACTTCATGTTCTTGACAATCAGCTTAATACTTACATTATCGATTTAAGATCTCATGATGAGTTTAAAAGCCTAAAAGGTATCAATGAGCTTTCTATAAAACTTGTTGAGACAAAGAAGCACATTGTGTACCCGTTAATGTACTTGTGAAATTAGATCAGTTGAAAGAGTTTTTTCTGTCATGAAGATTGTAAAAAATCGCCTGCGCAACCGAATGGGCGATCGTATTCTTGAATTTGGAATGAAAAGAAGTTTCTTGGATGAACGATTGTTTGATTACTTATATAGAAAAAGAAATATTTTGTAGTATTGATAATGAAAAAATCCTGCATCGTTTTCAGACTATGAAAACACGCAGAAAGCAATTGTAATTTGTTACTCTCATATGACAAAAACTTTTGATGCATTTCTATTTCATTATATATTTTTTTATTTAATATTAGTTTGGCCCCCCTGAATGAAAATCCTGGATCCGTCCCTGAGCCTAGAAGTAGGATGGAACATAGGAGACAAAGAGAAGAGTATAGGCAGTCTCAATAATATGGCATTGCTTCCTTTCCGCAGTGTTATTTTGAGCATGGGCACCAAGACAGGAGAGATAAGGAAGGGTGTCATGTGAGGCAAAAAGGTCGCGAAACTCGTAAGAAAGATACTCCCCCCTTGAGTCGGAACGGAAAGTACGAATTGAGGCAGAGAACTGGGTGCGCACCATAGCAGAGAAGTCAACATAAATCTTAAAGAACTCAAAACGGAAGCGCATAAGATAAATCCAAGTGTAACGAGAAAAATCATCAATAAAAAGAACATAATAACAGTATCTGCCCTTGGAGATAAAAGGCGCGGGACCCAAACATCAAAATGAACTAACTCAAAAGGACACATAGATCTAGACTCATTGGACCGATAGGGAATTTGTAGTTGTTTGCCAAGCTTACAACCTGTACTGGAATGAGAACGATCAACTGAGACACGACCTAACACACCCTGGTGGATGAGAGTCGACAAGTGGGAGCCACTAAGAAATCCAAGACGATTATGCCACTAGGTGAAGCCAATAGAAAGGAGATAAAAGGATAGAGGGAAACAATAGGTGGAGGTGGTTGGGGACAGAAATGAGGGTGGACGACGAAGGTGGTCGAGCACATACACCCCACTATGGCGATGGTCAACTCCAATGAGGGTCCTGGTAAGACGATCCTGCACACGACATGTAAACTCATAAAAAATAACAAGATAACCATAAGAGGCAAGCTGGCCTGCGGAGGTAACGTTCATGGACAACTAGGGTATATAGGTAACATCAGGAATGTAGAAGTGTGTGGTATGTAAAAGGCCACGGCTAGTGATTGAAAGAGTAGTGCCATCAGCAATGATGATACGAAGATCGTAGGAAATAGGCTGGCAAAAGTGAAGATGAGTGATATTATAGGTCATGTGGAAAGAGGCTCTAGAGTCGAGCAACTAAGAGGACTGAGAGATACCTACAGGGGCGGAGGCAACTGGCTGATGAGAGGTGTGCGAGGTAGCATAACTGAGTACGAAGGCCAAGGAAGGAGAGACTTGACTCCGGGAGAACTGTTGGGCAAGCTATAGGAGTTGCTCGCCTGACAAAGAAGCAATTGGAGGAGCAAAAAGTAAAGAGTGCGAAGACACTACCAAGGCTGCGTTCCACTAAGCTTCACGCAGCTCATACACTCAAAGACAAACGTGGTCAAGAGCATGGCAGTAGTAGCAACGAGGCAGCCGTCGCTAGGGGACACCAGATCCATAAGATGCAAATAAAAAAGCCGGAGTAGGAAACTGTAAAGCAGGCCGCACCAGGACACTAAAACCTAGAAGAGATAGTAGTGGAGATAAGCGGGATAGCGACAGAGTAAAGGCTGGCGGTGGAAGCTGGAGAACAACAACGACAATATGTGAAGTAACAGCCAGTGTAACCACATCCAAGGACCAAAGACGGGTCTCTTCAGCAATCACGTAGGCCAAGGTGTCACTGAGAGACGGAAAAGTGACCCGATGGAGGAACAGAGCACGAACTGCCTCAAACTCAGGGCGAAGCCGCATGAGAAACTCATAGAGGCATAGGTGTTCACGGTCCTGGGCAACGGCGAGGCACTGGGCACAGGTCTAAGATGGGGATGGTGTCATCTCATCACACTGATAGGTGACGATGAGAGCCTGCAACAAGGAGTAGCGCAACGCCTGACTGGAGGGAAGATAAAGGTTACGTAGGTGATCCCAAATCACCTTGGCCTAGGAAAATCGCAAATGGCCAAACGAATGGGAAGGTTACATGACTGGTAGAGGACAGCAATGGTGCGAGAGTCGTCCTCATGCCACTTGGACCAAGCCTGGAACTGAGAGGAAGCCTCAGTGCTGACAGTGGACTAGGATAAGCCCTCGGAGATATCAAAAGGAGGAAGCGGAGCCGGCCAGGTACCATCAACGTGACCCCAAAGGTTAAGACCTCGAAGAAGCATGCGAAAGGTGGAGGACCACAACTTTTAATTCTTCCCATTAAGCATCACATCGGCATTCTGAAGATAGGGGATGTGTTGAAGCCATAAGAGCAAAGTTATAAACACAAAGTTATAAACACAGGGAAGAAGGCTGGAGGAAGCGGGCAAGGGCTCACTGTCGTCAAGCCTGCAAGGTTGTAAGGCTGCAGGGGTCGCTATCAGGCTACAGGCGGGGCTGCAGGGGTTCACTGTCAGCGTGGCGGGGTTGCAGGGGAGGCAACGATGCTGGAGATCGCGCAGCAAGGAGGCTCGCGTGTGCAGAGGGGGCTGCAGATAAGGAAAGAATGGGGGTTACAGGAGAGACACGCGTACGCAGAAGAGTTGTAGAGGAGATAAGCCCTAGATCGCGCGAGCAAACTGAGAAAGGAGGTAATAGTGGCGTCGATCTTTAATACCATGTTAGGAATTGAGAGAAGGGAAGAACATGGTCGCATGCGCAAAGAGAAAGAGGGCAAGCCAACCAAGGAATAGCCCGATCTATCTAATGTATATATAACAGTAGCATCATCTCATATCATGTACTGTACATAAATTAATGTACAACTAACAAGCATATCACAATCATAAAAACAATCAGAGAACATGATTTAAAATTGAGAATGCCCCATAAAACAGAAAAAGACACTATGTTGGCAAACAAAAAATGCAAGTACTGATGATTCAAGTTTCAATTATAGGCAAAAAGGCTTGCCATTGAATCTAAAGGCAAATTGGTTAGGTAAGGGATATACTTGTTAGTTCCTTTCACTAAACCCATCTGAATAAAAACAATTTAAAACATGATTTAAATTGTTGTGCTTTTTACTTTGTTGTGCAGAATATCTTATAATAAGCATTGCAAAAGAATCAAACTGCCTCATAATAATTGGATGTAATAACTAACAACACATAAAAACACAGAAAACTTAAGTTAGTTAACTGAGTGCATTTAATAAAATTCTACCAGAACTTAATATCCTTATGCAAAGAAGTGTCAAAACACAAAAAATAAATATATTGACCTGATATGATTCCAAATAACTTCTACAAAGTGATTTCGCACCATCTCCACATATGGAACCAAGTATTTTAATCAAAGAACACTCTAAACCATTTGCTGCTGCAAGCACAGAAATGACGCCTTCTGAAAGATGTGTGATATTTTCCAAGAAAGACCTCTATAAAATGATGAAATCAATCCATCGTTAGTCTGAGATCTAACAAGATGCAATAAAAAAAATTATAAACACTAATTAAGTTAATTATCCTCACCAGCTGATCCCCATAAAGTTGGTGCAAAAGTTGAGAAGAATGCATTCCCAATTGAGGAAAATGAGAAGATAATATGGGAATAAATACACTGCCTTCTTTCTCAGCAATTCGCTTCAATTCATTAGCAAGAACAGCCAAAGGATGTTTTTGCTCCATTTTAGATTTTATATCCAATAAGTCAAGGGCCTGATCATCGAAATAATGAATAGGTATATAAATTAATATGTGCTCAAGGATGTTTCTGAAAGAAATATATATATGAAAAAGGCACATTTCTCGAGGCTAATAGACATTAATGGTATGACTCACCCGTTTATATGCAGCTTGAATTGACTTTTCAATAAATGACTGCATTAAGTTTGGTGCTTCTCCTGTTCCATCCCTTATTTTACTGCACTGAAATGTACAAGTTCTAGTCAAATATTATTAATCTTAAAATGGGCTGTACTACTCTTGATTGAATTTACGATCAAGCCTAAAACGAACAGGGTGGCACTTTTTGCAAGTTAACATAAACAGTTGAACACAATAATGGATCACACATGGAGAACATACAGTACTTTAAAGAAAATATCATGAGTGATATGAAATATAAACAACCATGAAATGTCTTTCCATTATTTCTTTTACTATAAAATATCAAGAAGCATAGTTTGTGGGAAAATAAGAGTAAAAAAAAAAGTAAAGAAAAGACAAGAGACATTAAAAGTCATTGCTTTGACAAGTTAATGCAATCAAAATTGATTATAGACAAAATCAATTGAAGGACGGTAAGAAGTTGAATGCACTAAATGATAAAAGTTGTAGATATAGAACCTTATTGTCTCTGCATTCATCACGAAGATATTCCTCCACAAGTATTGCCAAGGTTATCGTTCTCTCATATGTGGAAGACTTATCCTAGATATTAAAATCACAATTAGACCTAAATATAGTCCAACAAAGCTTCAAACAGCTCACAAGGACATAAAAGGACAGTTAGTGATTAATATGTATGAGATAACCAAGGTAAGATAATTTCTTAATTTAAAAATATAAATTAAAAAAATTGACACTTTCATTAGTGGTGATAGAAAATGAAGGCAAATTTCATTTAGCTATGTGATTAACAATGCTTACATTGATTTAAGAATGAGTAGAAAATACACAACAAGCTTGTGCTAGCAACAAACAAAGAAGGAAAATAGACAATCAACTAAAGGAGTAGGCATGTTGCTAGTGCACTACAAAGAGACAACTAAACCTTACAGGCCAGACAGATTGAAAGACATAATAAGTGCTGTTGCTCATATTTAGCCAATATCTTTGGGTGAATTCTACAAGAACACCATATGAAGTCTGTACCACAAAGGTTCCTGAAACCTTTCATTCAACCAGAAGTAATAATTTGGTCAAGCATATTTACATTTTTTTTCTACCTCAGTGGGAGGGGAGCAGAACTAGAAAGCTTGTTTCGTAGCCTAGTATGGCATACTATTGATATGCCTAGATGGAACAAACTCTTGATAAACTTAAACAACTTGACACAGATAAGCAACCTGTCGTTTCAGTTTCAACATAAGCTGCAAGATAATTGAAGTGTATGGATGTCATAATTGGTTCCATTATCACAAAGCCACCACAAAATTGGCTTGGTTCCAAGGTGTGAAGGATGCTTTAGCTCTTTGACGAATGGGGAATATAACGAGAGGCTAGAGTCACTGTTAATCAATCTGCAAAAAGGTTTAGAGCAAGAGGACAGGGCTGCTTGATAGTCAACACAATCTAAAATGTGCATAACCTATCTTTCCAGCATACACTATAAGTTCTAGAGACAGATGCTACCAGATATCATATTCATTAAACTTTTAAATAAATAGGAAGATATTGGATCCAACCAGTAAAGCTACAGTTTGGAAATATAATAGGTAGTGGTCTATGGATTTTTTAAACAATTGTCATCTGGTCCCGCATAGTAATCTGTACCTGACAGAATAATAGGCACAAAGCCATATAAAACATTGTAATGAAAGCAAAGACAGGACAAACAGAATAAAGAAATTTAAATAGAACTGATCAAGGAGAATGATAAACAGAACAGGATTAAGCTGTTATTCAGTTGGTAAAAAGTTCACATACTGATTAACAACTGACCTCATTAAAATGCAAATGATAGTCCTCTAACTGATTGCTACACCAAGATTTAACATTAAAGAGTACAGCATCAACCAAATCTGTCTCCTTTTTACAGCAATAAGCTCCTTCTGAACAAATAAGACTTCTAAAGTACGCCTCATCATTTACATCACCATAATCACTTGATGCAACCTTCTGAATTTCAAAGAAGGCAGATTCTAATAGCATAACCTCTCCTGTCCGTGTGAACTAGGGACAAAAAATTCCAATCAGATAATACTTGAACACTCCTGGTAAATTTATCAAATGCTTACACTATGTTCAAGAATATAAGGTAAGCATACATTCAAATATTGCCAAATCTACCACATCAAAGATACAATATGTTTATATCATGAGAAAATAATGAACAGCAACTTATAGCAACTATCAGCAGGTTGGTATTTTACCTTCTTACTCTCTTTGATAGTTTGGAGTATTACAAATAGCATAATTTCTTCTGTCCATGTGAACTGGGGCAAATGTTTCCAATCATATAATGCTTGACTATTCATGGTAAATTTATCAAATGACTGGAGAACATATATATACATACAATAAGAAGATAATAGAATACATTCAAATAATACCAAACCTGCTACATAAAAGAGAAGATATGTTTATATCATGAGAAATTGAAGAACTTCATCATGTAGCAACTTTCACCAATTGCTCTTCTACTTTGTCAGTAACTTTAATTGTTCTGGGTAATACTATCCCAAGCTAGACTTTCTATAGCATTTTTGGTTGTCATCCTTGTGATGGTTTTGATGAATCTGATTTAGATGTCTGACTTTGATATTTAAGAAAATAAAAAACAATAGCTTTGAGCTATTAAGCCAAGCTAAAAACTGAAATTTAGAAACTTACTAAAAAGTTAATCTGCCAGTAAACGAAAAACATGACTCATTAGTGTTATTCATCATTGTATGAGATGTCTGCAAATAAAGGCATATGTCAATTCATGTTTCAAAAGTTGTTGAATAACAAATTGTTTAAGTAATTTTACAGATGCCTGGACAAAAGGGAATGCCCACCCTCTCTTGCACATACATAACACAAATACTTGCAAAAACAAAAAGAAAGGCTTGTTAATGGAAAGACACAAGCTGAAGAAAAATTCAACTAAACATCATGAAGGAAATAGGGAGCTCTAAGACGATACGTATACGTGTTGGACCATTAAATTAAAATTGTCTACTTACTAGATCCACTCAGTATTTTTACCTTCAATAAAAGAAAGAATAAATGAAAAAGGATAATTACCTGTTGAAAAAGCACCCAACAATATAATATGTCATGTATCTTTTTTGTAATTCCTAATATGGACCAGGTCAACTTGAAAACAACAACAATTTCCTCAGCCACCTGATAGTGATCCCAGAATCAAAGTTAAATGGGATTTTAAAATAAGTCAAAATTTAAATAGATGAATATTTATGAGAAATAAATTACACACCTCTATAATCTGGCCATCTTCAAGAACATCAAAAATACTGGAGAGTAATTTCTCATAAAGCCTAAGATTTAGATGGTAACTGCCTGTCCAATAATAGGTTTCACTTGGAATACCAAACTTTCCAGGCTTACTAGACAAACTTGAAGCAAATCTTCTTAAAGAGGTAAGAATTTCAACATGTCCAGAGGAACCATTGTTTGAAACCCAAGCCTGAAAGCAGAAATGTGCTCTATAACACTCTAATTCGCAAACATAACATAATACCTTTGAGCATGCTACACTGAAAATTTTATCTTCAAATGTTGGAAATGAAGATTCAAAGTATTGCAGCAACATGAATGGTGAATCTGTTTATTTAGAAATCATAGTTAAAGGATCACCAACCTTTATGTTTTTGAGCTCTGAAAAGAAGATGCTTAGTTTTTGTCCAGTAACGAATCCATGAGAACCAAGGAGTAGCTCTTCCAAAATATTTACCTGGGATAGAAGCAACAGAATTAGGTAAGATCCCATACAAAACCATTGAGGCACATATGCATTTGTTAGGACTCACCTGTCTCTTATGCCACTGTATGTAAGTCTTCTCATTAGAAAAATCTGACTTACTAATCACAGTTAGCAGCTCCAATGCTATTTGAGGAACATCAACTTTTTCATCCATTGCCCTTGAACAGAAGCCCCTCAAACCTTGTTTAATGCGTGTATCCATTACTCCAGAAATCTGCGACAAAGAAGAAGGAAATTAACAGAAATAGATCCACAGGGTAAAGCTTACAAAAACCAGAAATATAAAATTGCATGATCATTGGCTATAACCAGTTGATAACAATATCCACAACATGCACAATCAGTGAAAAATAGAGATCAGTCTTGCAAATAGAGGCAAACCAATACAAACACCTATACACATTCTCTCTATATTAGTTAGTTGTTTATGAAACATCCTTAGTTGATTTGAGATCAACCAACATGACTATCAGTAACTCACTCAGGAATATAAACACAAAATCTAAGGTTGAATAATGCCTCTTGGGAAACGTATCATAGATATGCTCCAGGCCTCAAAGGATGTCTTGAAAATATTGGCCAACATTTTACTGGAAGAAACTTAATGATAGTTTAGTAACAGAAGGTAAGAAGAAGGGTAGAGGTAGGCCTAGGATTATGTGGAGAGAAATAGTGTCTAAGGACCTATATAAATTAGATATTGAGCCGGATTTTGTCTTTGACAGAGGGATATGGAGACAAAGAATCTATATATTAAGGCTTAGTTGTTGTATTGTTGTTTACCAGAAGAAACTTCAAGCTGAACATATGGAACAGAGAAAAAAATATTGGATATAAACAAGTCCCCCTAAAAGAATTATGTAAAGCATAACCTACAACAAACAACAACAACCAAGCCTTATTCCCATACTAAATGGGTCGGCTATATGTAAAACATAACCTATTTAAAAAAAAATAGAATTATTGCTCAAAGAGCATAAATGGGTTTTCAGTTTCTGGTGAATTACAAATTACCTTATCAAATCCCTGTCATAGACCACAGCTATCATTCAAAGTTACGAGGCTAATACCCTGAAATTCATCATAGACCACAGCTATCACTTCAAATCTAGGACTGCAATAACCTAGATAAAATTTATAAATATACCAAGAACAATGGCAGTTTTCTTAGGATGGCACTAACTACAAGATCTACTGCTTGATTGTACATCTATTTCTTGAATGGCTCACGACACCAGGACATTACTTCAGCTTGAAGTGTTGAATCCTTTATAGATAGAGGCATATGCATAAGAAACACAACTAAAGCTTATAGCTTTCTTTTCAAATAGAATATCTTCAAGTGTTTTATTAGTTTAAGTGTGATTTCATTAGAAAGGTTGGTGATGCAAATTTACATTACGCACAGATTGATATATGCTTCAATACCAAAACAATTCACTGACCAAGAGATATACAGAAAATTAAAAATAAAATAAAAACACAACTTTTCCATGGCTAATAAGCTGATTTATATCTGAAGAAAGAACTGCAAAGGAAAAAAGAAGAAAAAAATTGAGAAAGAAAGGCTAGGGAATGTCATTCAAAGAGAACAAATCAGCTGGGACATAAATCTAAGCAGTGATTTTAGTATCAATTTTGCAAAAAAAAATATATAAATAGCATTTTCTGCAATCACTATGATCTACCAATAACAGTGTTTTAGGAGGAAAGATCATCCATGCAATCAAAGTTTCTCCAGCATAAAATACAAAACAGTACAACTTAAAATTTATCAGACATTAAGCAAAGTCTAGGTTTAAAAAAATAATAATAACAAACAAAAGGCAATATATTGCATGTCATGTTCAATTGATTATTTGGCAGGAGCCTCCAGTGAATCAAAACTTAAAAAAAAAAAAAAAAAAGACAATTTTACATTTGTAAAGAGGCGAAGAGTAGCAGAGGCTTAAAGGAAGAATGAAGTACACTTTATAGGAAATACCTTAAAAAAGGAAAAGTGATAGCTACTACAAATCAGTCAAATCCAATTTGTGTTGAAACGTTGAGGCACATGGCATTGGAAATAAAGAGACTTCTGGCACTGTTAAATGGAAGAAAACTTGCCTCCATCTGCACACGAATTATATCCAGCAGTTCAGAATGGCTGTCTGTTGGTTGAGAACAAGAATTTGGTACATCTCTTTTAGACTTCAAGCCCTTTAAGTATCTTGACCTCTTTCTCTCTTCAGAGAAATGCACTCGTACTCTAATTTGCACACAAAAACAATTACTGAAGTAAGCACAACACACACACACACACACACACACACACACACACACAAAGGGAAGAAATAATACCCTGAGAGAAACAGAGAAGCAAGTAAAACCTCATAGGCTGTCTCTCTGACATCATCATCTGACAATCCTTTGTCCATCCTAAAACTACTGATTAGTATACTAGGAAAATAAAAGCATAACACAACACCTACATGTCTTGAATAAGATAATTGGGAAATATAAACACAAATGAACAAATAAATGAACAAGAAGGTCCATGATATAAGGGAACTCTTGGAAGCATCAGAACAATTACCTAAGAAGCCAAGCAAAAACAGATGAACTTCAAGAATCACAAGTACCTGTACGCAACGCCGGTAAACCTAATGAGATCAAATTTGCATCTTTGAATTGACTTTGTGCAACTTTCGTTGCTATGACTCCAGGACCACTTTCAACTTCATACTGGCCAATTTTAGAACCAATGGAAGGGGTTGACTGCTTTGATAAACATGATGGGTGATCATAAGTTGTGTTTGATACAACATGAGCATTTCGCTGGGGAGGTGACCCTGACATATTCATGTCTGAAGTAAGGAAAAATACAGTCCGAGATGTTGATTTGAGCTGGAAAAAAGGAAGAAAGTATCAAAATTCAAGTTCTCAGGAGTATTAGAAAACAAACTGAAATGGAATAATTCGTATAACCCCGAAGTAACTAACTCCTGAAAGTGCAAAGATAAATCAGATTATAAAGAATGCCATATAACAAAGAAAAAAATTAGTGAGACATAAAATCGAATCCATGAACACTAATTAATATGACAGTGCAACACATCCCCATGAAGTCTACAACTGAAGGAGAAAGTGTAAGAGCCAAAATACAAATGAGTTTTAGAATATCAAATAAAACTAGGTGATAAGTGTTCAACAATTGTAAGGAATAACTGGATTCAATGATACAAAAAAAAAAAAAACATTTCTTTGCAAATTTTTCAAGTAATAGTTGCAGATAGAGACATTAGAAAGAAAAGAGGTATAAATCCAAAACATCATTACCATGATCGGGAGCTTCATCTCATCAAAGTACTGCTTTCTAGCCTCCGAGAAATCAAGCACCCCACCTGGAACGTGACACAAAAACAAAATCACACCACAAAACGTGAGCTCACCAAAACAATCAAGAACAAAAACAACAAGAAGAAAACAAGCAATAGGAGGAAACCGGAGTTGATGCGTCCAAGGACGTAGTCGATGCTAAGCGTATCCAAGTCAACAGTGCTCAGATCCAAAGCAGAGTCCGAAGAAGCTCCTGCCGGCCCAGAGGAAAGCACGAACTCGAGGAGCTTCCGGCGGTCCCGGCGGTAGAGCTGGAGCAGGCGAGGAGCGTCCATGCTCGCGCAGGTGAAGCTGAGAAAGCACGGCAGGTGCTCGATGAAAGTCCTCCTCGACAGACGAATTCAGGGGCACCAAAGTGCGCCTCGATCGGATGAGAGCGACAGGTTACAGCAGGGGCACTCTGCCCTGTCCTATGAAACTCAGAGCACTGAGAAACATATTTATATTGGATTCGTAATAGTGGATATAAAACATTTCAATCCACGTGAAGAATTAGAATCCTACAATTTAATTGGTTTAGAATCCTTTATTAATTTAATTTAATTTAGCCTATTTATTTTCATATAAATAAATAAATAAAATTACTAAACGTGTTATTTTACTAAATAGTTTTTAAATAGACAATTTCACGGTATACTATATGATGGGTGGTAAAAGTGGGAAGATACGTGACAATCATCAAGATAACCACATGGAAGGATCGTAGACCATTCTCTACTCGGATCGGGGGTATCTTTCCATTTTGAGGAGCTACAGTCCACTCTTCTCTTATGGCCGAGGAGCATGGCCGGGAAGCTGCAATCCACTCGTCTCTTATGGCTGAGGAGCTGCAGACCACTCTTCCCTTATGGCCGAGGAGCATGGCCGAGGAGCTGCAGACCACTCTTCTCTTATGACCGAGGAGCTGCAGAATACTTTTGGAAAGCCAATTACGAGCTGGATTTGGGGGCTTTTGGAGATCCGGGAGAAAAAAAGTGGGATCTTCTCAACAACTTGAAATCTCTTCTTAAAAAGGACCGGTCTTCTCCAAGAAGTGGGGCATCTCTTGATGAAGAAAAAAGACTCCTCCAACCTAAGAAAAAGGGCAAATCATCTCCACCCCCAAGCGCAAGCCTCCCCTGCAAGCACCCATCATGATTATCATCATCCCCATCTCTTTCCTCCTCTTCTCTCCAGTCCACGGTGCAAGCAAGACAAGAAGCCCCTCTTCTTCTTCCCCATTGTACTAAGAACGATTAGTGGATTTAGTCCTCATTGACAGGGCCCGTGGTTTTTCTCCGATTTGATGGTTTCCACGTTAAACCTGCGTTTCTCTCCTTGATTGCTTGGTTTTTTCTTTTTGGTCTCCTCACTGTTCTAAGTCCCAATCTCAAAACAAATTCAACCGCTAGAGTGAAGTTGGGATCAAAACTGATTTTCACCCTAACAGTTTGGCGCCTTCTGTGGAGACTGAACAGGAAGCCGTGTCACCATGAGAAAAACTAAGCATAATCATGGGCATGAGGCTCTTCTTTTCTCTATGAAGCTCTTCTTCTTCAGGATTCATGGCCTTCTCTCCCTAGAGAAGAGCTCTAATGAAGATATGATTTCTCTCTCTCCCTCTTCCTTTAACTCATGCAAGACATCTCAAGAAGAGCTAAAACTCCATAGAGACCCCAAAAGAGATCATCTCAAAAAGGGTTCAACTCCATGGAGATTCCAAAAGAGATCATCTTAGAGAGGGTTCAACTCCATGGAGGTTCCAAGAGTTCAACTCCATGGAGACTCCAAGAGAGATCCTCTCCCAAAATTTTATTTAATGAAATGCTCCAAGAAAGCCTATTGTTTACATAAACCCCTCATATTGAGCTTTTTTATGCCGAGGACGAGTCATTCCATGCCGAGGAAGAACCATCGCATTCCGAGGCCGAACCATCACATTCCGAGGCCGAGCCTCCTCCAAGGTCTCCATGCCAAGGCCGAACCATCGCATTCCGAGGCCGAGCCTCCTCCAAGGCCTCCATGCCAAGGCCGAACCATTCCATGCCTAGGCCGAACCATCGCATACCGAGGCTGAGCTTCCTCCAATGTCTCCATGCGGAGGCCGAGCCATTCCATGCCGAGGCCGAACCATCGCATGCCAAGGCCGAGCCTCCTTCAAGGTCTCCATGCGGAGGTCGAACCATTCCCTGCCAAGGCAGAGCCATTCCATGCCGAGTCCAAACCATTCCATGCCAAGGCAGAGCCATTCCATACCGAGGCCGAGCCTCCTCCAAGGTCTCCATGCCAAGGCAGAGTCATTCCATACTGAGTCAGAACCATTCCAAGCTCATGGCCAAACATATCTCAAGGCCAAGGCCGATCTATCTCAAAAGTCCCCCAAGGGGCCGAGCTTCAACGCTCACAAAAGTCCTTTTTTAAGGCCGAACTGCCATGTTCGTTCAAAAGTCCTTCTTTAAGGCCGAACGACCATGTTCGTAAAAAAGCCCTTCATAAACGCCCTTCGGCCCGAAGGCATATCCTTCCCGAGAGCCGATCCAATGCGATCATAACGCCTCGGTTGGATATCGACAAAAAGCCCTTCATGAACGCCCTTCGGCCTGAAGGCATATCTCATGAATGCCTTTTGGCCCGAAGGCATATCCTTCGCGAGAGTCGATCTGATGCGATCATAACACCTAGGTTGGATATCGACAAAAAGCCCTTCGTGAATGCCCTTCGGCCCGAAGGCACATCCTTCACAAGAGCAGATTCGATGCAATCATAACGCCTCAGTTGGATATCGACAAAAAGTCCTTCGTGAACGCCCTTCGGCCTGAAGGCATATCCTTCGCGAAAGTCAATCCGATGGGATCATAACGCCTCGGTTGGATATTGACAAAAAGCCCTTCGTGAACGCTCTTCGGCCCAAAGGGACATCTTTCACGAGAGCCGATCCGATGCGATCATAATGCCTCGGTTGGATATCGACAAAAAGCCCTTTGTAAGCACATCGACTCGAAGGAATATCCTTCAAGAGAGCAAATCCGTTGCGCTCACACTCGAATCATAATGCCTCGATTGGATATCAGTGAAAACCCTTCGTCTTTCTAGAGCCATGGCCAAATCGAGCAGCTTCCCAGGCTATGCCGAGCCGAACAACTTCTCAGGCCATGGTCGAATCGAACAGCTTTCCAGAGCCATGGTCGAACAGAACAGCTTCCCAGGCCATGGCCGAATCGAACAGTTTTCCAGAGCCATGGCCGAACAGAGATTCCAAGGCCGAAGCTGAACAGAAAATCCAAGGTTGATCGAGCTCCATCATGCCGAGCCGAACGAGCTCCCCTCTTCCAAGAGAACCCACCTCTGTGAAACCAATCAAGTGAAGCATAAAACCCGGCCGAATTGGCCATATGCTTAGCTTCTTGAGCCTACCAATGACCGAGAAATACTCGTTAATCACTCGGACTCAACGCAAGCATACTTGGGGAGGGACTAATGATGGGGGTAAAAGTGGGAAGATACGTGGCAATTATCCAAACAACTACATGGAAGGATCATAGACCATTCTCTACTCGGATCCGGGATATCTTTCCACTTTGGTGAGCTGCAGTCCACTCTTCTCTTATGGCCGAGGAACATAGCCGAGGAGCCGCAGATCACTCCTCCCTTATGGCCGAGGAGCTGCAAACTGCTATTCTCTTATGACCGAGGAGCTGCAGACTACTTTTGGATAGAGGGGGGCACGGGCTGGGTTTTAACACGGCCCGCCCTGGAACCGGCCCAACAAAAACCGCCGGGTTAGTTGACCCGGCGGGTCGGGTCGGAAAATCGTAATCGACCCCTACAAAGAGCTGGTCGATTCTGAGTTGGGTAAAAAACTCAGGATCTCCTGGCCGGTTGACCCGTTTTTCAACCCGCCGGTTGACTGTCAACCCCTGAGGATGGGGTTTTTTTATTTATTTATTTTTTTTAATTTTTTTTCAAGTTTTTAAACTCATGTAAATATTTATTGATTTTTTTAATGATTGAATAATTAGGAAGGATAATAAATTTTATATATTTTAGCTTTTTTTTCCTTGAATAAAGATTTTTGCATTCTCTAATTACCAATAATTAAGGTTTTCATTATTATTTCTTTATTTTAAATAGCTTGCCATTTATATATTTTGTGACTTTATAATTTTTTTGATTTTTATAATATTTGAATAATTAGTGTAGGATAATGAATTTTATAAATTGAGTTTTTTTTCTTTTAAGAGAGATTTTTGCATTCTTGATTGTCAATAATGAAGACTTTTATGATTATTGACTTATTTTCCTATTTTTAAATAGCTTGCCAATTATATATTTTTTTGTGATTTTATAAATTTTTTGGTTTTCTTAATGTTTAAATAATTAATGTAGGATAGTGAATTTTATAGATTGTTTTTTTTTTCCTTTCATAAGAGATTTTTGCATTCTTTGATTGTCAATTAATGAAGGTTTTTTATGGTTATTTCCTCAATTTTAAGTAGCTTGCCATTTATATGTTTTTTTGTGATTTTATGTTTTTATTTTATTTTCTTAATGTTTGAATAATTAGTGAAGGAGGATAATGAATTTTTATAAATTGGATTTTTTTTTTCCTTCAAGAGAGATTTTTGCATTCTCTAGTTGTCAATAATGAAGGTTTTTTTATGGTTATTTTCTTTTTTTTAAGTAGCTTGCCATTTATATGTTTTTTTAATTTTATAATTTTTTTTGTTGTCTTGATATTTGAATAATGAGCGTAGGATAATGAATTTTATAGTTTTCAATTTTTTAAAATTTTTCTCATTCTATTTTTATATCAAAATACCATAGTTTTTTTTTTTACATTTTTTGCTATTTTTTAATATACATTTATATATTTTTTAAAAAAATTAAAAAAAAAATAAAAAACCGACGGGAAGGTTGGTTAACCGGCGGGTTGGGCCCGGCTCGGCGGTTCAATCTGTGGCCCGGGCCGGTTCCGGTTCAGTGTTTGGCCGGCCCGAAACCGGCGGGTTGGGTCCGTGGGGCCCGGTTAACCGACCCGTGCCCACCTCTACTTTTGGAAAGCCAATCACGAGCTGGATTTGGGGGCTGATTTTGGGGATACTGGAGAAAAAAGTGGGATCTTCTCAAAAACTTGAAATCTTTTCTTAAAAAGGACTGATCTTCTCCAAGAAGTGGGGCATCTCTTGATGAAGTAAAAAAGACTCCTCCAACCCAAGAAAAATGGTAGATCATCTCCACCCCCAAACGTAGGCCTCCCCGGCGAGAACTCATCATGATCATCATCATCCCCATCTCCTTCCTCCTTTTCTCTCCAGTCCACGGTGCAAGCAAGACAAGAAAACCCTCTTTTTCCTCCCCCATTGTACTAAGAATGATTAGTGGATTTAGCCCTCACTAACAGGGCTCGTGGTTTTCCCCCGATTTGAAGGTTTCCACGTTAAACTTGCGTCTCTGTCCTTGATTGCTCGGTTTTTTCTTTTTGGTCTTCTCACTGTTCCAAGTCCCAATCTCAAAACAAATTCAACCGCTAGAGTGAAGTTGGGGTCAAAACCAATTTTCACCCTAACACTATATTTTTTAAAAATCACTTAAGTTGCACTAGTTCCTAAATTTTAAATTCAATATTTCTCGAAAAAATTAATTCAATAAATCAAATCATAAACTTTTCAGCACCTATGTAAGGCTCAATCTATTTTTAATTATTTTCTCTCTGATAAATTTAATAGGAAAGTATAGAATTTAAATGATGATTATATCCTTGTATCAGTGCCACATGTATTGTTAACTAGTGCAATCAATAAGAAATAACCAATTAATAAACATTCCCCATCCGGGTAGACACATCCTAAGTGAAAAATCTTAAGTTTAAATGAAAAAAAAATTAATGTTTAAACTTAAGGCCTGACCTAAAATAAAATACGTGGTTTATAAAAATATAATTTTTAGAAAAAAATGAATTATACTATTTAATTTTATAATACAAATACATTACAAGAATTATATGGGTTAAAATCAGATACTAGGTTCCAATCAAATAAAATTTTTAAAAAATACCCAGAGGTATAGGGTTGTTGCTTTGTGGATGTAAAAGCCAAGCCTGGCTGATTGTCAACCACAAAGAATGGATTTTGAATTTTAGTTAATATACTATGATGATGAACTTGGACTATTTACCTCATAATCCAGTAGGTTATGTTTTGAATTCATGTCAAAGATGGAAGACATCCATGTTAGAAGATGACGTTCGCTATTTACAAGAAATTTGGAGCTTACAACTGCAACAACCATTCTGCTCCATGTTTCTTTCAATCACCTAAACATACAAGAGTTAAACAGATACATCAAAGGATAGTTTCAAATTTGTTAAATAAAATTGGACCTATATGACTGAAATCACAAAGAGTATCTTTATACAAAGAATGAAAATTTGATCTATCGGAACAGACATTTGTGTACCATTTATTTATCCTTGATCACACTATGGATACAAGAACAATGAACATTATTTAATTTCTCCCTGAATGTATTTTCTATAACATGGATTACAAGAGGCAAACCTTATGGACATTGACCAGAACTAAAATGCAACTGGCGCAAGAGGATGCTCTAAAATTACTTCAATACAAACACACTGGAGAGTCTGAACGGCTGAAGAATGAGAACCTTCTACACCTCCTCCCGCCCATCATTGTTCTTGCTCTTTATGATGTTATACTACTTGCAGAGAGGGCAAGTGGCATTGATGAATAGCCACTTGTCAATACAACCACAGTGGAAATGGTGCCCACAGGGAAGCTCGCGCAGCTCCACCCCATCATCATAGGATGAAAGACAAATGCAGCACTCCTGTGTACAGCAAGATGCAAGTGTCAAACGATAAGTAGCTTTTCTGATGTACTCCTTAAGGTGTTCTATAACTCACAGAGCAAAACCATTTATTAATATTTTTCAACCAAGTTATAAAAACAACAGTATATTGATGGGCACAAGGGCATGCTCGCACAATGGCAATGATAGTCTTCTATAATGATCTTTGCTTCTAGTCACCAAAAGTTACATTGATTAGTTTTTCAAATAATTGGGTCCAAACTTTATACAATTGTATAGAAACAACAGGTATTGTAGGGCTGATCTAGTATCTCATTGTCGCCCAATAATGTCTAACCCAGTACTTAGAACACCTGTTTCCTTTATTGATGTTTAGGTTAGCACATGAATACTACACACCAAAGTCCAGAGACTTGAAGGACATGGAAATCAAAGTGAAGACATCACATAAGTACTCAGGACTAAGAAAAACCTGGAGATTGAACCAGAAAACTAAGAATATTTATTTATTAATAAGAAATCAAATCCTGTCCCAACTTCTAAAAATTGGCGAATCATGGAAATGCAGCTGATCTTGCATTAGTTCTTTCCGATGATAAACCATCACAAAGTTCAAAAAACTGAGAATAAAAAATGAAGCACCCCACTGGGGTTGTATAGTAACACACTCTTGAAGTACAGATTATGGTGTTATCACAAGAGAAGAGAAGGTGGTACTAACACCACAGGCATCTAAAAGGCCCACTCAAAATAATAAATAAAAACAGGAGATGCTAAACTAAATAAAATAAAGATAGGATTTATAAAATAAAATATATTAATTTAAAATATACATAAAGAATAAACATATATGATTAAAATCTTTTACATACGAAAGCTTTTGGAAAAAAATGAGAATATTTTTTAAAACAACTTTTGGCCATTGGGAAAAGGAAAAGAAGAAAATATTTTACTAAAACTATTTTTGAACTTGGGTCCGCAAACATGTTCTTTAAAACTTCTGTTTTAAATGAAAAAGAAAATGAAAAACAGGACTGACAAACAAGCCCTAAAAGTCTAAAGTTAAGCAATTTCAGTTCAAAAGAAGAATTCAAGGACCACTACAATATGAAGTCAAACACAGTCCTGGATGGCAGAAATTAATAAGGCTAACTCTATCAAAAGCTGTTGAAAGTTAGTTATTTAGTGAGAATCAGAATAAGGGAGTAGCTGGTAATCAATTCCACTATTTTAGGGGATTTTTTTGTTAGTTGTTATGATAGCAATCTTTCCTATTTTTATTTCTCTCTGTATTTAAGCATTTCAGTGAATCAATAAGGTTATGATGTTTTTACACTAAAAACTACATGGTATCAGAACCTCTGCTTTTTTAACCTAATTTTCCATGGTGAAAACTGCAATGTCTGGGTCTCAATAAATGTCGTCAACCTCTGAAGCATCCTCCAAGAAAATCCAGTTCCCAACCCGCATAGATGTCACAACGAACTCCTCATCCATGATGATTACCGTCCATCGACTCAATAGAAAAACTACTTGAAGTGGTCCCAATCAGTGAAGTTGGTGATTGACGGATGAAGCAAATTAGGGTATTTGACAGGCGAGGTGAAGGCTCCTGATGAAGATGATCCAGCCCATATGACTTGGAGATCTGAAAATTCTCTCATCATTGCGTGGTTGCTCGATTCAATGGAGCGCTCTATCGTTAAGCCCCACATGTTTATGAAGACTACGAAGGAGGTTTGGGACTCTGTACGTGAGATGTATTCTGACCTGGAGAACTCCTCTCAGATCTTTGACTTGAAGACTCGGCTGTGGCAATCAAAGCAAGGCAACTGTGATGTTACCAACTATTACAATGAGATGGTAGCATTATGGCAGGAACTCAACCAATGATATGATGACACTTGGGAGAATGCGAATGGTTGTGCTAGGTACATGAAGAAAGAGAAAAATTATCGGGTTTATATGTTTTTGGCAGGTGTTAATCGGGGCCTAGATGAAGCAAAAGGGCGGATTCTTGGAAGGAAACCATTGCTTCTATCCGAGAAGTCTTCTCCGAAATTAGACAAGATAAGAGTCGACGGAGGATCATAAATGGTAGCACAAAGGTCCAAAGTAATTCGGGAGTTGAAGGGTCAGCGTTGATGACGAAGAATATCAAAATGGAGAATGGCAAGAAAAAGCCCTAGTGTGCACTGCAAAAGATTTTGGCATACTCGTGAGACATGTTGGAAAATCCACGGCAAGCCACCGAGAGGGAAAAAACAACCCGAAATGGCACTTCAAATCATGGTTGAGCCTTCTCATGATTCACAAAGCAACCCGGGACAACAATTTTTCAAGAAGGAACATCTAGAGCATCTTGTAAAAATGATTCAATCTTCCTAAATTTCATCTTCTAAAAGCCTACCTTTTTTTTTGTGCCCAGAATGGTAAAATTTCTATCTCTTCTTTTCTTTTTGCCAAATCAAATTGCTCTTGGATCATTGATTCAGGAGCACCAGATCACATGACAGGAAACCCAACTCTCTTTTCCTCTTATAAGCCATGTGCAGGGAATAGGACAATCAAAATAGCTGACAGTTCTTTCTCACCGATTGTCGGATTTGGAAATATATTTATTTCTCCTTCCTTAACCTTGTTTAATGTCCTACATGGAACATGATTGTCTTGTAATCTTATATCAACAAGTAAGCTAACCCAAGACCTCAAGTGCCAAACTAAAATTTTTTCATTCACATTGTGAATTTCTGGAGGCAGTCTCGGGGAAGATGATTGGCAGATGTAGGGAGCATGATGGACTTTATATGAGGAAGAAGGATCCAAGAATAAAACCGTCTAGGGAAACTCTTGTTTGAAGACTACTATCGTTAGTAATGATGAGATTATTGATGGCACTTTAGACTAGGACACCCAAGTTTTCATTATTTACAACGTTTGTTTAAGGAATAGTGCAACAGAGTTCTTGTAATGATACTCCACGACAAAATGGTGTGTCCGAGAGAAAAAATAAACACATTCTTGAAGTTATACGGGCTTACTTTTTTCTCCTAATGTTCCTAAATATTTATGGCGCAATACAGTATTAAGTGTTGTATACTTAATGAATAGGTTGCCTTCAAGGGTTTTGAATTTTAAAACACCTCTTAACTTACTTCAGAGTGAATTTCCTAAGTCAAGATTGTTTTCAACTATTTGAGGGTATTTGGTTGTATAGTGTTTATAAGGAATCCAAATCGAAATTATAGTAAACTTGATCCCAAGGCCAAAAAATTGTGTGTTTATTGGATTTGCTCCAAATCAAAAGGGATATAAGTGTTTTGATCCAATTTCAAAGAAAACGTATATTTCTATGGATGCTTAGTTTTTTGAAAATAGACCAAATTTTAGGGCTCATCTTCAAGGGGAGAGGGAAAAAGAAGATTCTCTAAGTTTTAGTTTGGATAAGGATTATTCAAATTCAAATGAAGATCATTTTCTAAGTTCTAGTTTGGATAAGGATTATTCAAATTTAAATGAAGATCAATTTCTAAGTTCCAGTTTGGATAAGGATTTTTTATTTTCTAATCTTACTACACTCCATATCCCTGATTTTTCTCATCTAAATTTTATCCAACCAAACCAACCAGTTAGATATGAATTCTAAAAGTGATTTGGATTTAGGAATGAGAGAAAACGTGTCTATTGATAAAGAAAGGTTTGTAATTATAGAAAGAAATCCGCTTTTGTTCAACTCGGGCTCGAAGCTTTCGGGATCCGACCTCAAGCGCACGCAGAAAGCGTGCTGTTCAAATCCCATAATTTTAGGAGACACAAATAACAATTATAGTCAGAGGGAGCATGTGAAATTCATTCTCCATAAAATCTTGAGTCACAGGAAACACAAAACCAGTCAGAGTGTCTAGATACATCTCAAACATCTTTCGATAGTGATCAAGAAGGAAAACACTATGGCCTGGTTTATGAACAGAGATGTCAAACTCAAGAACTAGAGTCCAATATGCCTTTGCAAAGCCAAGAAACTGACCAGGGACATCCTCCATCAATTCGTAAGAATTCAAATACTCTTGATCTTTTTGATCTTCCAATAGCCCTTCAAAAAGAAAAGCGACCTTGTGTCAAGTATCCCTTTCTAACTTCATTTCATATGAAAGGCTATCTCCTCGTTTTTTAGCTTTTACTACAAAAATTTCAGCAATCAAAATTCCTAGCCATATTCAATAAGCTCTAGCGAGTCCAAAATGGAAGTCGTACTTAAGGAGATGAGTGCTCTTAATAAGAATCAAACGTGGACTACGGAGGAACTCCCAAAGGGAAAACCTACCGTTGGTGGTAAGTGAGTATTTACCAACGATAGTAAGTGGGTATTTACCACGAAATTCCAGGCAGAAGGTTCATTGGAGAGATACAAAGCGAGATTGGTCGCGAAGGGATTTACGCAAACCTACGGTATTAACTACACACAAACATTTGTTCCTGTAGCTAAGCTTAATACCGTTCGGACTTTGTCATTTATTGCAGTGAATTTAGATTGGCAACTTCAACAACTAGATATCAAGAATGCATTCTTGAACGGAGACTTAGAGGAGAAAGTGTTCATGAGACCTCCACCGGGATTTGAAGACAAGTTTGGAACGAAAGTTTGCAGACTAAAAAAGGCTCTATATGGACTTAAACAATCACCACAAGCTTGCTTTGGCTGCATTCACCAAGTTTGTAAAGAAGGTGTTATGTTCAGGCACATGTTGATCATACTTTGTTTATAAAATTTTCAAATTCAAGAATAGTGGCAATTCTGATAGTCTACGTTGATGATATAGTCTTCACCGGAGATGACCAAGGAGAGGTGGAGCAATTAAAGAAAGGATTGTTCAAGGAATTTGAGATCAAAGACCTTGGCGAGCTACGATTTTTCCTTGGTATGGAAGTGGCAAGATCGAAGAATGGAATTATTGTCTTATAACGCAAGTATATCTTGGATTTACTTGAAGAGACAGGTATAAGTGGATGTAGACCAGCTGATACGCCTATTGATCCTAATAAAAAATTAGAAGATATCAAGCAAGAGCTCTGGTTAATATTTCTCAATACTAAAGACTAGTTGGGAGACTAATTTATCTATCCCATATATGTCCAGACATAGCCTTTGTCGTAAGCTTGGTGAGTTAATTCATGCATTCTCCTTATGAAGTGTTGTTTATAGGATCCTTAGATAACTAAAAAGTTGTCCGAGAAAAGGGTTAACATTCATATTATCCTCTGATAGAAATCGAAGTGTTATAAAAAGAGAAAGAATCGACGAGTTGAGGTCTACACTGACGCAGACTGAGCTGGTTCGGTGGTTGACAGAAAATCAACTACAGGCTCATTTGGGGAAATCTTGTCACTTGGAAAAGCAAAAATGTAATGTAGTGGCTGTGAGCCAGTGTTGAAGCCAGTAATTTTGAGCTACGGCAAACGGAGTCGGTGAGATACTTTGGATACAAAAGAGTCCTCATGAACTAAGGAGAGAGATTCAAATGCCTATGAAGCTGTTTGTGACAATAAAGCTGCCATTAGCATTACACACAATCCAATTCAACATGACAGGACCAAACACATCGAAGTGGATCGCCATTTTATTAAAGAAAAGCTAGAAGCTTGAGTCATATGCATGTCGTTCGTTCCAACTTCAAAATGCATAAACAAATGTGCTTACTAAAGGATTGTTTAGACCTTTGTTCGAAGTCATTAGTTAACAAGTCAGTATGTTTGATGTTTATGGGCCAACCTGAGTGAGTGTTGGAAGTATTTTAGTGAGAATCAGAATAAGGGATTAGCTAGTAAACCAATTCCACTATTCGAGGGATTTTTGTTAGTTATTATGATAGCAATCTTTCCTATTTTTATTTCTCTCTTTGTATTTAAGCATTTCAGTGAATCAATAAAGTTATTACGTTCTTACACTAAAAACTACAAAAGCATACTAAGTTTAATCACCATCAAACAAATGAATATATATGCCTCACAGGCCACCAGAGTGTTCTATATGTGTTCATCGAACCCAGGAATAGAGATTGCTTTTGTTTTCATTCATTGTCCTAAACTTTAACTAAAAGCTGATAACCCAACTAAAACTTTAAAAATCAAACAGATAAACAGCCTAAATAGATTAAGAAAAGGGTTGGCCAATGAAAAGTCTTAGAAGCTTTTGTTATAAGTGCACAAATATGCATAACATAAGATAGCTTTTATCCTCCTGCACCAAAAGTTGTGTCATGATGTGTCATATAAGAGCCATGGCACATAATGTGCATCACTACAGATTAAATGCCTACTCTCTGTTTCACCCTTTTCCTGCTATTCCGTTGAAGCAAAAGGAAACACATCATAAATGCAAAGGATTAATTTGTCAAACGATATCATCCAGAATGAAGAGTCTAAGTGGACAGCTTACAGAATCTTCTGCCGAGAGAACATGCTCATTAAGTGGATCACTGCCACACTCAATCATTATTCCACCAAAAGGCCCTGATATCTCAGCACCAAGTTTTTCAGAAGGTCCAATTCTTCGGAATTTGTATTTTGGAAGTTGATGGATGTCCTCATCAGATGCTCCTTCCTGCTTTAGAAGGTCAATAAATATAATTTTATCAATTCAACATAGCTTTCTTATTCAAACCAACTGATATTAGAGGCTTATTCACAAAGCAAAAGATAGTTGTAAGATGAGTACCGACCACTTGATTCACAAATTTCTTGGATGTTACTAAAAAACAAAAAAATCGAATGGAAAAATTTAAGCTTTTAGCCTTAACAAATCTACAATACGGATATGCGTGTAAAATAACTAAAGCATCATTTTATTAGTAACAACAATAGACTTAACATTATAAAAAAATTCCATTCAAGCAGATTAGTTTAGCAATAAAAACTATCATAATTGGCTACTGTTATAGGTGCAATAATTGTTATAAAAAAATTATCAAGAATGTCATCTAGATTAGGCAGTAAAATATACTTTCTATTGTCTTCTATCAAGCTGCTCTCTGAAGGAGGACTACCTTGGACAAAGCAGATGTAACTGACAGGCAAGCACACACAATATTAGGCCAAGTGTGTCTAGACAGATTCTTGTCACAACAAATATAAGGAGTGCAAAAATAGCTAGTCTAGATAGTTACATGTTCACAAGTTTTCTGCGGTGCTTCTACTTTAAGCAGCCTAAGCATATCTATCCAGAGGAATGCACTACCTGTAAGCATTTGTCATGCAATCATGCTCTCTTTCTAGGTTTATGGGATGGGCAGATAACATGGAACATTATCCAAAGGCACACATGTGAAAAAATGTTTCATGCCTTTTAAAGTGCAAGTTATGCCTAAATTAAACATCATCCTCATGGTAACCGCCTGCAAGCTATGTCATTTCTAAACTAAATTTTATTTAAGAGAAGTCAAATTAACTAATAAATAAAAAGAAATTTGTTTTCAAGTGCAAATGGAGAAAAGCAAAAATAATTTTGGACCAAACATGCTGAAACTGAAGGTTAGGACATGCAATAAATATCTCTCTCGCTTAATTACTTAACGCTGTGAAAGATGAATACAAGTCATCAATGTGGTTTACCTGATCTGCCACAGCATATAAAATTGCAATGATGCATGGCAGACAGCAACAAACAGCAATTCCAACAAGACATGCTAGGACGACACAGAATACAACAAAGAACACATCGAATGCTAGGAAAACAATGGAAAGCCTGCGAATAAACATCAAGAGGGAAATATCAGTAAGTAAAGAAAAGATGTAGTTCAGCCAAAAAAAAAAAAAAAAAAAAAAAACACAGATAATGCATAAAACCAGTAAAGTTGGGGTGCATCACGAGTCAAGGCTTGGCCACCAGAAGATATCCAGTAGAAACCAATAATCCACCATATAAATGAGAAAATTGTGTTTGCGGACTCTAGATGTTTCACAATACTGCAAGTATAAGACATAAAAACAATAAATAAGATATGAGGAAAAAAAAACAAAACAAATATTAGTAATTACTAATAAAGAATGCTTATAAGAACATCCCAGTGCATAAGGCCTACCAACACATTCTTTTAAGGATTAAACATATCCAGAGCAGCTTTACCTCTCTTTGGAACCATCCCTATGTGTCAAAGTTAACAAATTAGGTCAGATTACTTGTGAAATGATGTAGTGTGTAGCATCCCAATGAAAAATTCAGCTCCAAGAAATGCTTCAGGAAGGGATTTCAGGAAGGACACAAGGCTTAGAAGGATGTTATATAATATACTAACTCAAAACATTAACTACATGGTTATCCCACCAAAAAAAAAAAAAAAAATCCTCTTATCATATATAAACAAAATAACTTGCAACTCCAATTAAACACAAAGTTAGATATTATTTCATACATTAATTTTGGTCGTACAATGTAAACACTATAAAGATATGATGTTATTGCTATAGGAGTTAAAAGAGAATTCATCAGTTGGTACTCATGGCCAAGAGAAACTAGCAACACCACTCTACTAACCACTAAGAGACCTAGAGACATTAGTTTTTTTACCAAGACATGGGATAATATTTTCCCCCAACAAAAAACATAGGGTAAATGAAGATCCCAGTTACCTATACCTAGATATATGGAGTATCTGTCAATGAACAATGCCCACGGACTAGACATGAGCATTTGTTTCAATTTTGGATGATATAACATTAATGTTTTATGACCGATATAATGAATTCATACAACTCAAATTGGCATTCAACTGATTTAAATAAATACAAAATCAAAAAATGATTTATTCTCCATCCTCAGTGTACCGTACCATTCTCCCTACAGAATACACAGGCATCACATTGGAACAATCTCACCAGATGGATTTTCAGGTTTGGAGTGAAGTGGACTATCAGTATGATGAAATAAAGCATGAAATGAAGGTAAATTTCATGATTTTACTAAAAATTAACACAACCCTCAAAGAAATAATAAAAAAGTTTTGCTCAAGCAATGCAACAGGATTTGAGACAAAAATCCTTTCACTACCATGGATTTTGCAAGACAATGGTGTAAATCCAAATATACATTAAAATATGCATTTTTTAAATCGCCTTTATAACATAACATATGAATAATTTTAAAGAGTTCACAGGAGAGTATAAAAACTTACTATTTCTATTAAGAAATTAGTATCAGAATCATATATAAACCAATATTTTTATTTCAATGCAGCATACGTTTACCTAGTCCTATCCTCCTCTTGGCTTTGCTCGACCCCATAACTACCAGAGTCCACTTCCCTCGGAGAACTCGGCCCAGAGCTACCCAGACTCCTACTCCCACCCTCCACCATCGTTCTGTGAGGCTGAAGTCTCCTCTGGTACTCAATCAACACACAAACCATATGCAGCACGCACTGCAGCGCATACCCTCCAATCCACAGCCTCAACCACATCGCCGGCTTTTCATCCCAGCTCAAGATCATCACTCCGACCGCCACTCCAACGAACGCCAGATTCCAAAGAACATCAAGAAACACAACAGGCCTCGAGTACGCCCAATCTCTCCGCCGATCCTCCAGCTGTTCCGCCGCTGTCTCCCGCACCAGCATCGACGGCTCCCGCATCATCCGCCTGCTGCTCGCCCGGCGAAGGAACCGCGCAGCACCCCTCAGACCGGATCTCCTTCCCACTCTCCGCCCACCGCTTTCATCATCTCCGCTTCCGGAGCCAAGCAGCGGGGCCGAATCAATGCCACCATCACCAATCGGATCCCTCGTCGTCGCCATTCAAAAGACCAAATCAACCAATCAAACAGAGAATAAACCCTAATCCGCCAAGGCAGCAATCCCTAACGAGGATATGAGAACCCTAAAGAGGAATCCCGATGCGAAATCCGGCTCTTCCATCGAGCAAGATGGCAAAAGGCACGAGTTTTCTGGGGTAATTCAGCATTAATAAATAAATCAAGATTCCGAAAACGAGGGAAATTATGGACGATATTTTTCGAGGCGATGAAGAAATCGACAAATGAGAAGACGAGAAGCGGAGACGAGGCCAAACGGTCTTCTTATAAAACCTGTCCATCTAACCTAACAGCTCCACGCGGGCTTTTTTCTTATTTTGTTTTTGTTTTTTTTGTTTTTTTGTTTTTTTGAACCTTATTAGCGGTCTCGGAAATCTTGAATTTTAACTGATATAAAATCATCATTTATAAAATAATATCTACAGAAATTTTACTGATTTTATTCATATAGAATTAGTTAATTATAGTACAAATTTTTTATATAACTTATTTTAATAAAAAATAACTATTAGATTATATTCATTATAAAATAAACATTGAAAAATAATCATTGAAAAGTAGTCGTTATAATTTTAACTATTAATCATTTTATTATGTTTATGAATAACATGTTTCGTTGGCAATATACATAATCATTTTCATTTAACTCTAAATTTTTTACATGTCTAGACCCTTTATTCAAAATGGATTTACCGAGACTATATTCATGCTCACCAATTAACCGAGACTGTCCTACAAATTCAGAAAGTAGACAATATCATATATTTACTTACATGTGCTACATATGTCCTACAAATTCAATCCTTCAAAGTCATGAGATACATTATAAAAGGGAGCTTTGTATGGAGTCTCATATTTTTCAAATACTTGTTGATCATTTGAAAAAAAAAATCTCTTTTTAGCATCTTGAAAAAAACTACAATTGAGAAAAAACTAGCAATGTTTGTTATTAAAAATAGTGGACATTTTTTCTCCATATTTCAAGGTTTGGAAAATTATATATTATGAATTAATTATAAACTCATTTAATTCTCTTTTATTAATTTTATCTTAACTAATGTTATACGTTTGTTATTCTTTTATAAATATATTGGCAACATTGATCGAACACACATTCCTATCATTATTTTTTTTCCCACTTGCAAGACCCTTATAGAAATTAAAAAAAAAAAAACAAAAACAAAACAAACAAACAAACAAACAAACAAACACACAAACACTATCCTCATAATGTTATGGCAACATGTGAATTTGATCTTTGTTTCGTATGTGTACGAGCTAGTTAGGAAGGTTTCGCTTTTGACGCTAGAGTACTCCAATGCGCTCGAATAAGGTTTTCATATCCTGAGGGGTAAATATTATTTGGTGGATAAAAAACACGCAAATACCCCAAATTTCATTGTTCCATACTGGGATAATCGTTATCATTTGCAAGAGCAAGGATGGGTGTAATCTAGACCTAGCAATTACAAAAAAATTGTTTAATTCATGGCATGCTTCATTAAGGAATCAAGTTGAATACATCATCAACATTTTGAGGATGAGATTTCAGATACTTAAAGTTGCAACTTTCAGAGCTGGAAAATTATTGTTCCGATGGAGATGATACTTATGGAGATTATGTCAACACAATGAACTCTAAGCATATTGCAAGTACTCGTAAAAGATACAAAATAACAATACAAATGTGAGATCATTATTGTAGCTATCATAAAGCTAGAACATGCTAGTTGTTTCTTACAATGCTAATATTTGCTTGAACTCTATAAGGTCAATTCAATATATGTTCCAACATAATAAACATAAAGTCATATATATAGTGATGTTAATCGATCAAACATTAAGCCAACATAATCATACTCAAAAGTATTCAAGGAGAAAAAAATAAAGGACATAACATTGTTACAATAATAAATCATTACTCCATATTTGAGAACATTAATTGAAGTCATGACACCCTTTGATCTTCCTTATTGATGATAATGCTTATCCATCATAAACAATTTGGTAGTTTTGAACATGTCTTCATTGTAAAAAGATCACACATTGTGTTAAATGTCACGATGCATTCTCTTATTATATAGTTCTCCTCTACTTTATTCATCTCCATGGCATTAATATACCAATCAGTCTCACGCTCTCATATAGCAATGTATTTCTCCATGAATGTCACTTGTGGACTTTTTCCCTTTCGTTCCTTTTTTCTTTTGTGTTTATTATGATCTCCAAGCTCATGACGCCTTTCACTTTTTAAACTTTGAGATTGTGAGATAAGTGGTTGAGTGTATAGAGTTTCCACTTGCATACTATCTCTCACGCCCCGAGCCCAGTTGGGACGCCGACAGACCGGCCGCATACTTGTGGGGATGGGCCCCACTATGTATGCAAGGCCTCATAACCTGTTTACAATTACTACAATTACCTAAATAATATGAATTTATTGCTAGAACTCAAATGTTCATTCCAACATTCAATATGACCTAACAAATGGGCAAAATCTATAAAAATAAATCAGGATAATTTAAATTATTATAAATACAATGAAAATCCACATGACACTAAGGACCTGACTAGGTTCCTGACAACTCATCTACCCAATCGACTAGCTACTCCTCGCGGATCCTAAAAAAGGTCCAGATATTAATGAGCTTGGGAGCTCAGTAAGTACCCACTAAAACAGTGAACCATGTAGTGTTTTAAGATAATAAGTAAAACTGAAACAAAAACAGTAAAAGGAAAAAGAATTCATAAATAACTAAATAATTTTCAAAAATTTTAGTTTCTGAAGTGATCATACAAACATACTATCAGAAGGTTTAGTTTACACTCAAAATACTAGAGTCTCCCAAACTTTCTATGACCACTAATAACCCCGGTGGTACGGGTCGTAAACGTAAGGTCAAGTATTATAACCGCAAAGAAGGGAAACAGAAACAGAAGGCTGCTATTGTGACCGACAGCACGGGTTGAACTAGTTCACAAACAAAACGTGTCGACACGGTCAATGTTTAACCCCCATTGACGAAGGTCAGAACACAGACAGTTTGGAGACGTACTCGAAAATCAGAATAAATGTCGGAAAGTGTGTCAAGCAAACAGATGTCAATAGTTCTAAATTCCAATATACATGCACTATTCAATTTTGTACAAAAATAGATTGCTTAAAGTATTCTTAATACATCATATAAATTCAATGAATAATTAAATTATAATGAAAATAATTTCTATAAACTTATAAGAAAACATTGCTTAATTTAGGTGGAATACTTACCTCCAAACTCCAAGTTTATTCTAACTGCGCCTTAAAGCCTTCTGCCTTGAGATCTAATATAGAAAAATCCGGTCTCAGCTTATTGAGTTTTACAAGAGTCACATATTATCAGATCTATCACCAAATCTCTACGGAACACCATCACGAGATTTCATTATATATTCTACCCATAAGTTATCTAATTCTACCCTAGTTAATTCCCTCAAGAACTAAATTTGAGAACAATCAAAACAAATCTTTTTAATCATAAAAATAAATTTGTTTATAATATCGCTTATAAATAAAAATAACTACCAAAAAAGAAAAGAAAAAATTGGTAGCATGGGAACAAAATGAATCAGGCTTGGTAAAAATATGTAATTAAATAAATAATAATAAAACAAAAATAAAAATAGATTAATTAATTAATTAAAATAATATCAAATAGCAACCCGTTTTTGAAAAGGTTCAAAATCAAAATCAAAGAAAAAAATTATAATAAAACAAATTTTAATTCATCAAAGAAGATACAAAGCAACCAAAATCCAATAACAACTAAAATCCAATAATAAAATGAAATAACAACCAAAATCTAAAAACAATCAAGGATTTGACAGTGACTAAAACCACACAATTGAAGCCCGTTTCATGGAGTTACAACATTTTATAAAAAATAAATTATATAAGTTCTAATTCATATCAAGAAAGGCACAAGATTGGTCTCCAAATAAAATAAAATAAATGGACAAGTGTTTCTAGCAAAGCTCATAAATCCATAGCTTGCACCTAAAAAACTTAAACACATATAGCGATTAATAGTATAATAAAATAGTTCATCAATATGTTCATACTAATACAAGTTATTTTATTCTCACAATGAATTAATGCCAAAAGTTGTAAACCCACTTTCATCGTAGAAATACATTATATTATCAATTCTAATCTAATCCTGATTGCATCATAACAACAAGAGGTCTAAGAACCATCTTCATAAAATAATCTAACACTGATTCAAACAAAAGTTTCATCTAAAACAAACTAGGACGAGGATTAGTCGAGGGCTCACCAAGAGAGAGAGTGGGAATTCCCACCGCCTCTCGTATGCGGAGATGGAGGAGGAAAAGAATATTAGGGTTTTGGGAATGCGAAAGGGCACTGGGGATAAATAATGAGGTTTTTATTTTGTAACCAAATTTAGGATAAAATATTTGACCTTAACATTAATTAAGATAAGTTTTTACCAGCTTTTACTTTTTAATACCTATACTTTTATATATTCTGTTTTCGCTTTTTTTCTTAAAAAACCGTATTATTACACTATCTTCAACCTCTCGCCTTTATGTATAAAACAATGTTTGAATTTGATCATTTGGAGTAGGAACACTTGAGGTTGGAGTATGTATTGGTGATTTAGAATTTCATAATCTTCTACCGAGAGAGTCTTTCTTCCTCGCATATCTCCCTATATAATAAATGTATAATCCGTTAGTAAAAATAAATCATAAGAGTGAACAATATTAGAAAATATATTCTTACCCTCAGAACCTCGTCTGTAATACCACAAAATATGGAAATGGTTTTTGATGTCATCTCCTCGCTTCTTTATTCCTCCGCGTATTTTGTCCTAAATTAGATAAAAGTCATGAACTTTATGTACATGGTTTATAATTTATATAATCTAAATGTACCTTAAGTAACGGTACCCAAACATCATCAGGGGTTGGTACAATGTGCTTTTAGAACCTTTTAGAAGCTTTATAAGACCTCAACCCATTTCTGATTTAGATCATATGCGGTTATATGCATGACTTAAACCTGAACATGTGAGGCGCCTTTTATAAGACAAAATAGTGAGGTCCAGAGCGTGATAGGCCAAAGCGGACAATTCCTTACATAAGTTAGGCCGGGTCGTTACAAATGGTATTAGAGTTTGAACCCATCTAGTAAATTAAGCTAGTTTAGTGACTCATCATCTTGGTGTGTAGTGTGAGTTAGTTCTAAGGATGAATCAAGTGGAAGTTGGCGAGCCCGTAAGACCCTAGCCTGTTTCTGATTTTGATTCAAATGTGCGTCTAGTATGATAGATGAGGATGAACTAAATAGTATCATATCGAATATGAGAGAGAAAGATCATATACTTATATGTATGACTTGATCCTTAACATGTAAGGTGCCTTTATAGGACAAAATCGTGAGGCTTGATATAGGATGGGTTAAAGCGGACAATTCCTCACATGAGTTAGCCCTTCTTCAACTTTTGTTCTAAGCTTGTAGTTATAAGTCCATAGTGTACTATAGTATTAGAAAACTTGTTCATCATGATATCAAATCACCGTAATCTTTTTAGGTTCAAATTATCTTGATGATGGTGGTTACACAAATGGGGAAGGTTTTCTTGCCTCGCATTGAGATTGGTGATACCATTATATTTAAGAATGGGCCTCACTACTGAATTTAAATTCCACCTCAAAATTGTGAAGAGTTATTCAATTACAAGCACGCTTAGGAAATAAAATGTCATAGAGAGATATTTCGGCTTTTGAAGAAACGACTATATTAAGGAGTCCTTCATTTTACCCCATAAGAACCCAATGTTGAATGATTTTAGCATGTTGTTTGTTGCACAACTTCATTCGTGATTAACATAACAATAGTTGGAACTATTGGAGCCAAGCAATAAGTGGACTAAAATGAGAGAAAACCTTGGCGTAAGAATTGTGGAAAGATTTTAGGCATAGGTGTGGTAACTAGTGTGGGAAAAGTAGACTATTGATTGCAACTTTTGTTATTTGGTAACTTGTGGTGGATTTTATTGACATCTAACTTTATGATGTTTTATATTATAAGAAGCTTTAGTTTTGAATCATTAGTGAACTATTGTGTTTCTTTTGTTAATGTTTTACTCCATTGCTTAGTTTCTTTGTTTACAAATATGAGTGTGAACCTATGTGGGAAGGTATATTTTTGTGATGTTATTCATAAAGTGTTTATTACTTTAAATTCCTTTAAATAGTTATTAACCCATTTTAAGGTAGTTAGAAATGGAGAATGAAGAAATTGGCTACAATGAGTCAACTTGCATCAATGGAATTGTAGAAAGAATTTGATAGAGAATCCAGGAGAATATATTGTTGTCCTGCTTTTGGAAGAATTAGTGTTAGCCGGCTATAAAGGTGAGAATGGGACATTTAAGAACAAGACATTACTACGAGGAGGCTACAAAAAGAATGAAGACTAGCATCCCAAGCATTGCCATTACTGTCAAGCAAGTGGTTAACAAAATGAAAAGATGGTCTATAAAGCTAAATGAAAAGTTGTAACATCCCAAAATTTCTTAAGTAAATTTCAGTAAATTTTTAAAATTTTAAATGAGGTTAATTAGCTCAAAATCAGATTAATCATTATTAACCTCAAAGTTAAAGAAAATCAGAAAGTAATGGACCGAAATCCAACCTCGCAACTATAGGGCCGAGAGAAGGCCTTATTGGGCTAGGCCAGAGTTACATAGAATAGTTGGAGGTGGATGGTCGGCAGTGTTAGATTATTAAACCATAGATTTATTAAATATAAATTAAATCAGATTAATTAAGTAGGAATATCGGACAAAGGTTAGAGTCCCGATAAAGTAGATCTGGCCGAGTCAAAAGCTGAGAAACACGGATCTGAGTCGGGAGAAGAGATGGCCCGTGATGCTACAGTCAGCCCGTGTCACTGGGGTTGTCTGCCTCGGGATTCCCGGATCTGGTCGGAGAGAGAGATGAGCCAGATAATACTATTAGTCGCCCTCGTGACTGCACAGTAACAAGATAAGATCAACTAAAAGGTTGTTCGGCTTGTAGTGGAGGATATTTAGAAGATAATTTTATTCAATCAATCACTTTTTAAGAGATAAGATATTTTAATAAGTTGTTTAATAAAAGAATTGATTAATTAACTTTATAGCTTCTATATATATGAGAAGAGAGAGAGAGAATAAAAATTCTCATCCCTTTCTCTCTCTCGATCAAGCTCAGAGAGAACTTTCCCCTCTTCCTATTTTGCTTTCATTGTGCCCTAACTCACGCCAGCGAGCTACACGACGCCGCTTCCACCGCCGAGGTTTCACCGCCCTCACGCCGACTCCCCGACCGCACGCTCACAAGGAAGTTCCTGTGCCGCCGCTTCCCTCGCTCGGCCGGTCGCTGTGCCCTTGCTCCTCCTAAGCACCGACCATTAACGCCGGGCCGCCGCAGCCCACTTCGCCGCCACGCCCCCGACTCGCGGCGCTGACGCGAGGCTACAAATTCCGCCACCAAGGCCACTCAGAGCCAACCGCCACGAGCTCACAACAAAATTTAGCTTCTCACCAAGATCGCACCTCCTCGTCCACCTAATCACCACAAAGACAATCATCGTAGCCACCTCGCCACAAATTCTTCAAGCTCGAAGCCTTCGTGAGCTTTTCAAACCTTGAATGAAAAGGGTTTTGTCACGCCCCGGCCCCAAAAGTCCCCGCCTCGGCACGGAGTTGCAGACCGCCGCACTTGCCGGAGACAAGCCCCGCTAGCACAAGGCTAGCGCTTAAGTGATCATAAAGCAACAACACGAGCGCAACTGAATAATAATAATAAGTCGATGACATAAATCGCAGTATAATATCACTGAGATAAGAACCTAGGGTACAGGCACCCTATTAATTAATACAAGTCTGATTCTATACGGATCCAAATAGAATGTCCTCACACATTAGTAAAATGCATAAGAGGTCGCCAACCTCAGTCACTACAACCCCTCGCCTCACAGACGATCCCGGTAGCTCAAGTCCGCATTCAAGGGATCTCAAGAGGGGTGAGAATCAGTGCATGAGCTGGAAAGAAAGCCTTAGCACCTCGCAAGGCGGGTGAGCAAGTCATGAATATCAAGTAATAAACAAATAAGGCAAATCAATAAAACATGATCGAAAGAAGCACACGGGCTACACCCCCACACTACCAACCATCTAGGAGTCTCAAATGACAAGCAAATGACAGGGACTCCTAATCACAACCACGGCCTCACCAAAGATCGATCCAATGGAAGGAATCTCAACATATCCCCCTCGGTCACCAAATTCTCACCGAATCATCCTGGTCGGGAATTCGGCAAAATTTACCCTTCTACATGTCGACACGGCTAGTGTATCGTCCTATTGACAAGGCTGAACGGCCAGAGTATCATCCCCTGCATGGAATATCAGGACGCTAGGGTGTCCTCAGCCCTAGACGCCCCATGTTGGAGTACCCACACTCCACTGATCCGGGCGGAAGAGATCAGAACACACATCCAACAGATGCCAACAACTAACATACCATGCACATGAATATGGAAGCAATAATCTCATGAACCAATAAGGTAGTCATGTGCATATCATCAAGGCAATAATAGTGGAATATCAAGTAAAACAATCATAGTGAGTCAAGCTAAGTAAATCGCATCATTAATAAATAGGGAACATGATAAGCAAATCAAAAGAATGTCGAATAATGCCAATAAAGCCCATGTCCGTGCAGTTACTAGGCAAAGGCACTTACTTGAGCGTATAGAAGTATTTACTTGTTCGTCGGGTGTCTCCCCCGATAAGTCCCAATGGCCTCTACGCCATATCTGGTGGGTGAGTAGATCTCAGTATATGCACAAGAGTATAGTATATAATTGTTTCTATTACATGGTTTGCACATTGCGAGGGCACACTAACGCCACTTGTTAATCCACTACACTCAAGTACATCATGTTTTAACATCACACTAACAAGTTTATTTAGCTCCAATTAAATTGTTGAGTTTAATCTCTCTCATTTCCTACTCATTCATGCACGTGGATCTATGAGAGTAACTTTCTCTTTCTTTGTCCTGCTAGTTAATTTCATTATGCCCATTGTAACCCTTTTACCTTTTATTTACTACTTATATAGTATGATAATTTATATTCTTAACCCCAAACGTGAGTTACAAACTCCAAGTCCGGCCTAAAGCTAAAACAACTCCATTTCTTCAACTAAAATATGGGGTGAACTTTGCCAGCAAAAGCCCAACCTAATATTGCTCTAAATTGAGGTTTAATAGCCCACCAACTACATGCATGTAGGGAGCCGTCCATATCAATACTCTCTTTCTCTCTAGTTTTTCCCCGCAGTGAAGATAAAGTCAACAAAACTCAACATGCATGTCCTTGGGATGTTTCTTAGATGAAGCTCCACACACATCATGTCCTTATTGAGTGTGTTAAGGCATCCGTGTATCTTATCGCACCTGGCTTCACAACCATCTAAGTGTGGGTTCATGAGTAAGTTACCTCTCCCAAAACCATGCCAATGATATTTTGAAGGTTCAGAACACTCACCACGCCGGGCGAAGGCTATTGGTGTCTATGAGGTCAACTCCGCGATGGACGCCGCCCCGGTTGGTTGTGGCTTCGCCTCACCGCTTCACCTCCTCCAAGCTCCTGCCCGCGGTATCCTTCGACATTGGCGAAAGGCGTTATGTAGGGGTCCAAAACGTCCGCGGTGTGGTTCTTTCTTCAATCGAGATTGTGAGCTTCTTCTCCGCTCCAGAGAACAAAGGCTCTTCTTCTTGTTACCAGTGAGATGTAGTGAGGATACTAAACCGTGAAGCTATCGTGGCTCCTTTATCATAGCGGCAGGACGCAGTACCGATGGGCTCGAGATGGCAGTGACCCCCTCGACGACGACAAGTCGTTACTACGCCATTTTGTTCCGAACATGGCACCCGTGGCGACCGGCTGTCACGGCTCAGACGATCGTATCGCAAGTAAGGCTTGGATCAAAGTCGTAAGACGGGTGAAGAAACCAAATGAAAAGCAAGCAAGTTTAAGCCGGCTTTACTTTCTATGTAAGAACAATTCGGGTCATGAGACTTACATGCTTCTTTGAAGTAGAAAACATGGTTTCCGATGAGGAAAACCAGCTTCTCTTAATCCCCATGTGTTATCTTCTCATTGTTTAGTTGTTGTAGTTATTATTTTATTATTTATTTCTATAAAAGTCAGTCCATCAAGTCGTGATAAGTCATAACCTCCTCTTTATTTATTCCTTTCTTTTGTTTTTATTTTAATGAAATCGGCCATCAATGTTTATGACTTCCTCTTATTTAGTTCCTTTTTATATTTTGTTTCTTTTAATAAAAGTTAGCCATCAAGCTGTCATGCAATCTCTTTTACCATCAAGTCATGACTTCTCTCTTATTTACTTGTCTTTATAAGTTAGTAGCCATCAAGTCATGACTTCTCATCAAATCATGACTTCTCTCTATTTTTTTGTATTTAAATTTCCTTCTAAATCCTCAATATGACTTCTCTCTCTATCTATTTTGTATTTAAATTCCCTCACATCTTGCATGTAAAAGCCTATAGGGTACATATGCATTCAAGTCCAAGGCTGCTCTTACACGTATCCAGCTGCAAAGCCCCTATGAATTGCATGGTTGTAATTCATTTCATGCACAAGGTCTCTAACGCTTTTGCATTTTAGTCCCTAAGCTATTATAAATTCTTATAGGACCCTTTGATATCTCTTCTAATTCCCCCATATTATTAATAATTAATCCATGATTAATCTTGAGATTAATCCTAAATTCGTATCATTGGGAGGTTAATTGACAAATCATAATTAAGGGAATTAACCATTTCCCATTAAATCAGAAAGCAAAAAAAAAAAAAACACATGGCTCTTACAGGTGTTTAGTAAATGGACTGCATAAGCTTGAAACCATGAAGAAATTGAAGTGTTTAGAGTTGTGAATTAATAGATTTGAGATGCCGTGGAGTTGACATGTATTATAATTTGTCAATTTAGTGTATTATGTGTGAATGTTTGTAGAAATTTTAGAGCTCTCTACAATTAGAGGGGAAGGTGTTGCTTAAATTTTGCCGAGTATATTTTAGATTAATTATGCCGTGATTAGCAAGTAAATTACCTTAATCAAAGCATGATAGGTAGCTCTAAGACATGATAATGATGGAATAAGTAAAGTTAGTAAGAAGTGTAAATTCCGTGATTTAATTTCCACCGTGATTCTATTTAGTTTAGATTAGAGTACAAGTCAAGAATACGAATCTCCGTCAGATTTATAGATTTCATATTTCCCAATTACTTCAAGAAAGGGCAAGGGCAAGTTCACGGCTAGCCAAGGACCGAGCTGTACTTCTAAGCTCCTGGACCGCACTCGTGTGAGTCAATCTAGCTATACAGCTTTTACTGTGTTTTATCATATTTTTATATCGTGATAGATTTCGGTTTTGAAAAGCATGAACTAGGAATTTTATGAAAATTTCTAGAGTTTATAAAACCATTTCATGCTTAGTATTCAGTAATAGAAAAGAGAAACAGATACAGAAACAGATAGACTACACTTTATTGATAT